>OY728130.1:11726569-12305024 GCA_963277665.1 Viscum album | reverse complement strand
AGGCCTTGACTGAGGATGCTGCCAATTTCCTTTGTTTTCTATTTTTATTTTATTTATTTAATTTTTTTAGTTTTATTTTATGCAGTATTTAATTTAATTTCTTTAATAAATATAATTCATGCATATTTTTTAACCAAGTTTTACACCCCCCCCCCACCCCCATTCACCATTCTTTTTCTCTTCTCATTCTTCTTCTTCTCTTTCTTCTTATTTTGTTTATGTTCTTCATTTTTTACATCCTTTATATTTTTTATTTTTATCTTATTATTATCCTTCTATCTCTCCCTATTTATTCTTCTTTTATTTTTTTCTTTCATCTCATGTGTTTCTTCTTTTATTTTAATATTATTCTTCTATATCTCTCTCTCTCTTCCTTCCTCTTCCATTTTTAATTTTTTTTTTATTTCATGTGTTTATTTTCTTATTTTATTATCCACACTATTTTTATTTTATTCTATTCTATTTATTTTATTTTATTCTTATACTTATCTTATTTCTCTTCTTTCCACAGTGACCTATTACCCTAAAAATGAGGGGTTAACCCGAGCCTTATCCTGAGGGAGGTAAGTGGTTCTCCCATTCATTATATGCTTAAATTCATTGCCTTTATAGTTTTTAGTGATAAAAAATGAATTTTAAGAGTGTGAAGATTTCCCACCATGACACTGAACTCAAACTCACTTATATTCATTTATTAAAAACTTTTCCCTCCCTTATACTAAAAATAATTTCTTCATGCGATGAAGTTGATCTATTTAGTAGAAGAAACGACATATGATGGACTCAAGTCATGGAAGGTTTCATATTATTGATTGAGGTGTTCCATAAACCTTGATTATAGGAGGAGGTGGAATTTATATTTCTACAGGAATTCAAGATTCCACAATAAATAAATAAAAGAATATTATTTTAAGAGTGATATTTTATAATTAAACTATCAAACTAAATTTAAAAAATAAGAAGAATAATGGAACCCATTAACCAAACCATAACGGATAAGTTTTTTCTTTTCTAATCGCATTATTTCATTTCATGTTAGTTTAATTTTTATTATTTCATATAATTTCATTTAAATTAAATTGATTTCATAGACTAAATAAAAACAACCAAAAAGAAGTAGTTTAGGTGAATTAGATTAAGTAGGTGAACAAGTGTGAAGCTCCTCAAGTGAGAAGACCCTGGTCAGCCTCTATGATACATTAGGAAAAAAATTATTTTTTCACACCCTATGATAGGCATGATTCAGATGCTATATATTTAGATGAGGTAGAAGAAGAAATAAAAATTTAAAGTACTAGGTTAGGAGTTATACCTCTTTATTAAGAAACCTCCTTTTTATTACACCTTAAGCCTTAAAAGGATGGTATTTTAGAAAAAAACAAAACATTTCAGGCATGTTTAAGGAATCTAGGATGGTATTAGGGTATTTATTGTATGATATATAAGGTTAAAAAATTTTGAAAAAGGAATGAGAGTAGGTTCCCTTTTATAAGTGAGGGGAGGAGAACCCTTGGAATTATCTAAAGTATTAAATTAATATAAATTAATTTTCATGTTAAAGTAGAACCAAATTGATATATTTTAAGTTTAGGATGAGTATTAATATAAATAATCTTATAAAATAAAATTTATACAATCTTAGGTGATGTTTTAACCCTTACCTCTTAGTTTAAACCCCCTATTAAACCTTTTGATAGTTACCGTGATAAAAAAGTTTTTTATACTTTAGGGGTCAATAAAATTACTATAAAAGGAAAATTGATGTATAAGTAGATGATTGTTGATATGTTTGACCATATACCATTAACTTTGATAAATATAATAGTTTTATTAATTTTAAATCATTTAATAAAACACTATTTAACATAAAGTCATTTTTAGAACTATTCACATAGTTTGACTATGAAGAAAAAAAATAGAAATGGAATTAAAATATAAACTTTTAAAATATCAATAATATTTCATAATTATCTATAAATTTTTTTGAAGACACTAATTAATGAAAATTGTATTGATTTTAATATTTTTAAAATTATTTATTTGACATTTCTATTACTTGAATAAGCAATGTGTCAGCGTTGCATAACCATTTAAGGTAATTATTCCATAATTAAAAATTAAAAATAAAATACCATGATAAAAAAATAATTAATATTTAAAATAACCATTTTTAACCAAACATAACCTCTTTTTATCCCTATGAAAAAAATATTAGAGAGATTAAAACAAAGAGAGTTACATTTTGTATTTATTCTTTACTTAAAATAATATTAAGGAAATTATCAAATAAAAATGGTACCAAGTTTCCATATTTTAGAAACTTTGATGATAATGGTTTAATGTCACTTATATAATAGGATAAAATAAATTATTAGAGAGATTTTAAATCTTTATCCTAAAATTTTAACCATGTTTTACTCCTTCTACCCTTACCAAGTGACAAATATTTATCATGATTACTATTCATAATGACCAAAAATAAAAAAGACTATTTACCAAATTTAAACCTTATAATTTCAAATATTATTCAAGATTAAATTTTTATAAGTTCTAGGAATCCATTTTAAAATAATCATACAAAACGCAACAAAAAACATTTTTAGAAAATGTGTTTTTAACCATAAAATGGATTTATTCTTATCCCATGAATAGTAAATATCATTAGATAAATTTAAAAAAAAATTATTGAATATATAATCTATAAATTTCATTAAAATAATTCATTAATAGTATATAATTTAATTTATTAATATAAAAACACATTGCTCATAATAAAACAGTTTTTTAGAAAGGTATCACTTTAAATTTCAAATACTTTTATTTTCATTTCTAATAAATTTATAACCAATTAATTTATGTGTAAAAAATACTCTTTATAATTTATTTAGTCATATTCATACCCTCCAATCCAATGGTTGGGTGATAACTATCACATTAAATAATAATATTTTAATAGTATGTTATGGTTTGTTTAAACTCGGTGTTGCGTGTGAAGAATGCTATCAAATAAATCAAAATTATTTAAGGAAAAATATATCATAAAATATTGTTTTGTTTCATTGAGAGGTAATTTTTGTGCACAAGTATTAATATTTCTCTGATTTACATAGTAGTTTATTTATAAAATTAGGGTTAAGGTTTAATAATTAATTTATTGAATTCTTTAAATAAATATTTTATTCATAGTTTGAAAAATAAATATTTATTTAATAATTGTGTAACAAAATAAATTATTTATTTAGTAAATAATTACTTATTTATTATGATGTAAAAAAATCCACATGTTGATGGATTTCTTACAGGCAGGTCGTTTCCCATAATCTCCCATTTTATAGATTACTAAGTGTGAACTTTATGAGATGATGTCTCATCTACTTATGAGTACTTGCAAATAATAGTGAACATACTATGTTCCCAATCATAGAATGTTATCTGACCGTATAAAAAGGTTTAATAATATCATCATGGAATTTCAAGGTTCTCATCATAGAGAGGAACTGTTATTCCCTTTTCAATGAGACATATACTATAGTACATTATTACATTAAAATCATGAAAAAAATTTAATGAAAGGTAATAAGATATTTAAATTGATATTAACTTCTTTTAATATACATAAAATATAAAGTAAAAAAATTGTTTTTAAGAAACCAACTCCAACAGTGTTTCCATGACATCTCACGGAAGGAGGATGTTTCTCACATGGTGACGTTAATAGTAGGCTATAAAGAAGAAAGAGGATATCAAAGGAACAAGCATCTACACCAGGTTCATACTAAATAATAGGTGATATTATTCTTGGTATGTGTGTTAACTTGATATCATTTCTTGTAACTATGAGAAAGGATAAAGGAAGTATGATAGAAGTGATCCTACTAAAATATAAATCAATCATAAATCTTTGTAAGGGTAATGAGTCCGGGTAAGAGTAACAAAGCTGAAAAAATAGTGATATTTATTGTTTCAGTGCATCAACACATTGTTGATCACACACTCCTTAGATTATCCCATTGTGGTGAAATAAATAAATAAACCTATGTTTGTTTTCATGCTTGTTTGTGATTTTATAAGACACAAAGTGGGATTAACAACCAAAGATAATATCTACTAATGTTATTTTCAAGTGAAGTATTAATCAAATCGACATAGAATAAAAAAAGAGAAAAATAAGTAATTGTTAGGGTTACAAGGTCAATATCACTTAAGTCAATGAGAGGAAAAGGAAAAAGTGTTTAAATTTGTACTTAGTTTCATACTTCGACCCCCCCCCCACCCTCAGGTTATCTCTCACTTAATCCCCTTTAGGTTCATACAATTTGTATCAAAGTATTGGTTTATTTTTTGTTGTATTTATTTCTTCTTTGACTTGATTTTATGTTTTTAAAATGAATAGAATCCATGGTGAAATATCCTTTTCTAGATGAAAATATTTTCAATAGTTGGAAAAAGGAGTCCACGGAATATATGGAAGACATTTTTAGAGTTCCTTGTGAAGTTGTTTTAGTAGGGATATTCCTATCAATATGATATAGAGTTATCTTTGAAATAGATCAAAAAAACCTAAAAATTGATGCCTCAGTCAAAAGGGAATTAATTATTACTCTCATAGAATATTTCTGTGAGAATATTTCTTGATGAAAATTTACTAAGGATATGTGGATTACACTAGAGGATTCATTTATAAAAGACAGTATAGATGAAAATTTCTTTATGTCAAAAGGTAAGAGGATGAAAAATTACACTACAAAGATGAACTCTCTAGTTGATGTAACTAAATCTAAATTTTTTTTGTTTCATATTCTAACCCAGATTTAGAGGAAACTTGTGAATCATAAAACTTGGAATCTCTTATAGAATTTAAAAGGAGGTGTGACTCTCATAAATAAGTGGTGTCAACATTAAGTTTCCAATCTATGAATTATTCATGTGGCCACCAAGAAGAGTTAAAATCCCTACAAGAAGAGGTGGATCAAAGGGGATTCATGCATCAAGTGTATCTTGCATGTGTAGAGGATTTATCCTTGGAAAACAATAGGATAAAAAGAGAGTATTTGGACCTAAAGTTTAAAATAAATAAAATGGGGGATAAAATGAATGAACAAAGTGACATGCTTGAAGATTTTTCCCAAGAGATCATAAAAAATGTCCAAAGGGAATGAAATAAAGAAAAACATCATTCAAATTATAACATATCTTGAAGAAAGAAGACAATCTAGAATAGTTGTTACTTCAATTTTTAAATAAATGGCTACAAAACCAAAGAATAAGGATGATTTGATCAAGGGTATAAAAGAAGATGAAATCATTCAGTGAATAAAAGAAGGTCCATTATATAGACACTTTAATATCCATAGTAAGAAGGAATCTATATTTGAAATCTAGATACAAAAATATAAATCTTGATCTATAATCTAGAATAAAATAAAAGTTCCATGAAAAATCTAGAAAAAAATTTCCAAAAAAGAAGGTATCTTAAAAATACTACTATTATGGAAGACTTGGGCACATACTGAGTATGTGTTTCTAAGTCCAAATACCCAAATATAGTGTAAAACATGTTATTTAAACATATTAAAAAATATAATCTCAAATGAGGTATGATAATTATAATATATGTTTTATTTGTGATAATCCTAGGGATTTGTAAAGGCGTTGTGGTAATAAGAAAGGGAGAAAAAAACATAAGGAGATCTTACACTCTCATAACATATAGGGAGCCAGTTTATCCTATAAATAAGCCTTCTAATATGGAAAACAGGTTTACCATTTTGTAGGAATGTAATGGATATCAAAGAAGGGTTCATGAAGCACTAAAATCTGGTTACTCACAATGGCCATCCTAAAAAGAAAGAAAATAGATTTGGAATAAAAAAAGGCTTCATCGTTTGTACAAAAGAATGAAAATAAGAATCAACCAAAGAAATGTGAAATGTATCTCATGACTATCAAGGAAGATTCATAACTAAGTGGTTTTCAAAAAATGATATAATAAATGGAAATAAGATTGGTGGAAGTGTCCTCCAATGGGGAAGGAATCCAAAATAAATATCCACTATAGTTACAACTCAAGAGGATACTTACACTAGTTTAATCTATTCTATAATTGTTAGAAAGCCCAAGACAAGGAAAAACAAGAGTTTTATCATCCAAAAAAATATTTATAAGTGATTTCACATAAATAAGATCCATTGGGAAATGGTTGAATAATTTGGTTGTAAAAGATATTCAATATAAAGAAATGCTTAAAGAAATTATGGTATTCCTTTCCCTTGATTTAAAAAGGGGGAAATTAAAGGTGGGAGATGAAGGTTTGGTCCATTATAACCGTCCCCATTCCTTTTATTGAGAAAATATGATATACCCCTCTCCCCATACACTTCAAATGGTTCTAATAATTTATTGTGCAGTAAAAAACTATGAGAGATACAATCTGTGGGGAAAATGTGCTAGAAAATCATGTGATATTGAACATAACAAAAAATCTTTTGAAGTTGTAATTACATGTATTAAGAGGCATTTAAGGTATTTCAATTGAAGTTTGGTACTGTTCATGAATCTACATGTAAGGTTGAATACTCTTGATGAAATTGAGGAAGAAATGACACATTTATGTGTAATCTAGTGCTGGAAGATATATTTGTAGCAATCTATTATATCATGATAGATTTTCCTAAAATGTGTGAAATAATGAAAAGGAATTAGTGGGATCATATCACTAAAATAGGAGTATAAATTGAGATAAGAAAGATTATACATTGATGAACATCATGTCTGTTTGTTTATATTTTTTAACAATTGATATCAACTGATTATGTTTTTTGGGATACTAAATGCTGCTATATTGGAGGATTTATTCTCAATAAGTTATTTCCCTAGGTTGGAAAGTATCTCAGTAATTAGTTTCAAGATCTTATGCTGAAATTAAGTGGGATTTTATAATGAATTTGAAAAGGTTGTTAATCCTTATCTTTGAATAAATGAACCTTTGAAGTCCTGGAGTTCAAGTGGAATCACTAATTTTTTATTTAAAAAATGTATTAATTGATGCTACAAGTGGAATGTCTCTCACACTTTTTAAATTTTTTACTTATCCTCTAATGATTTGGGTAAATATGTGATGACATCACTGGTTTTGTTTTTCTTGGGAAAGTAGAAATCTGAAGCTACTATGGTTTTATTTGTATCAATGAGTGACATATACAGATTTATGGAGGATAATATAGACTCTGATTTCTTACAATGATCCCAAGATCAATAGGCTTAGAGGATTTTTTGATGTCCCAAATACTAAGTGGTAAATTAATTAGTTGGATATATTTTAGTTTTTGAAATTTTTATGAAATATAGCTTTGATGAAAATTTTGGAATTAGACATTCCAACCAATTTTTTTTACAATTGGTAATAAGAAATGGTGAAAAGAAACTTCAAAAAAAGTGTAACACAAAGAAATATATTTTTCCTATACTATAAGGGGAATGGAATCCTATGAGGAAACCATCTTATTTTCTCAATGGAGGAGAGAAATGACATCATTTTCAGAAGGGAAGAACAAAGGAGAAGTGTTTATTTGGTGAAATTTATAATTTCTTCCCACAAAATCAAACACTGAGGGGGATAAAAGATAAATATGATTGAGGACAAAGTCCATCCTTTATATTCTATTGCCAAAGGTATAGGAGTAATATATTAAATTTTTAACAAAATACAAAGGGGTATTATTGGAACCCTATGAGTTGGTGTTGAATTTTTTGAAAATATAACAAGATGATAGAATAATGTGTTATATTGATAGTACTTATTTAGGATAATAAAAGTAATACTAGGAGGATTGTTTACATGTATAGTTCATTATTATAGTGGTTGTATTTTTTGAAAAATGTATAGACTATGGAGAAGGTTGAAATCTGCTAAAGAGAAATTAAAGGATGGAATATACACTATGGTATTTGATTGATAGAATTTTCCATGTTGTAGAACCTTATATTTCACTATTAGGTTTACATGAGAGTTATCACATAAGGGTAGATCCTAGCTTGTGTAAAGGTTATTACAACTGGATGGACTCCGCTCAGAAAAAGAACGCACTCTACGCGCCTGGGGTTTTTTGAATTGAGTCGACCATTAGGCCTCCTAGTGTTGGCTCCTCAGTGGCGCCTCCGCCCTAGTCGGCCCCTGGGCCTACTCTCGTCCCCCCGATGGCTAGTTTCCCCCTGCCCCAGGCTCTCCTCGGCCCCCAGCCCCAGGTCCGGCTTCCCATTTCCTTCAAGGAAGTGTTGGTATCCTCGTCCGGTGGCGATCAGATGTCCTGCTTCCCGGATGTGCGGTTGGCTGCTCTGCGGGCGTCTAGGGAGGGTTCAGTCCTTTCGATGGAGGTCCTGGCTGAGGCTTTTATAGATGATGTTGCTTGATTAAAGTGGACCCTTGTAGCGTGGTTTGGTTCAGGTAAGCCTCCTCCTTCCGTTTTCAAATGTTTTGTGAACTCCTGGGGGCTGCAAGTCCCGGCTCATGTCTCTACCGTTCACCAGAATTCGTTCTTCTTGGTGATGGCTTCGGAAGGGGACTTTGTGCAGGCTTGGTGCAAGGCCCCCCAGACCTTTAGTCGATGGCGGTTTAGCTTGACCCGATGGTCGATGGAGGTCCATAAGGGTATAGAAAGTCTCCTTTCTACTGTTTGGGTCTCCCTCCCTGGCCTCCCACTCCCCTTTCAGAATGGCGGCAATCTCAAAGTCATTGGTGACTCTCTGGGCGGTTTTCTCTATGCGGACGACCGCACGCGGTGCTGCGAGGAAGTTTCAGTAGCTCGGGTGTGCTTGTAGATGGATCTCTCCCTCCCGGTCCCGTAAAAGATCCAGTTGAAGGTGTTGGATGAGGTGGAGTGGGTCCAGGAGGTTGTCTTTCCTGTCTTCCCCTCCTTCTGCCCTCACTGTCTTCTCCAAGGCCACTCCCCACAAGGGTGCAGGAAATAGATCCCAGGCACCCGTCGGTAAGAGGCTATAGGCGCTCAGGGTAAGAGATCTGTTCAAGCGGTGACTATGGTTGGGTCCCCCTTGGATGTGCAATTGGATCCTCGAGTTCTTCCAGGCAAGCCCCCCATGGATCTCTCCACAGCAGGTGAGTCCCTCCCTGGATCCTCACCTATGAGTGTGGCCTCCTCTAGATTGGATATCGTTCCCTATGTCCCTCGGGTTTCCTCTCCCCTTCTGAATGGCCTTGGGGACTGTCCCCTCAACCCTTCCCAAGCACTTTCATAGGGATGTCGTCTCGAGCACATTTTGAGGATTCCCTCCGGCTTCCTTGAGGCCCCGAGTCTTTTCTCTCTGGAGCCAGCAATCATTCTGAGAGACACAGGAGGGAAGCTCTTGGGGCCAGGAGGCCTGGGGGGTTGGCTGCCCTCAGCTTTGAATGCGGTCTGTGTTAATGAAGCTTGTGAGCCCGTTTAGGAGGTGGTTCTTGGCACCTCTTCTCCTCAGTTTCCTGGAGATGAATCCCCTCTGATCACTCCTCCTAGATCAGTGAGGGGGAAACCCCCCAAGGCCTCTATTTGTAGGGTTCACTCCTCTCCATCCCCATCTCCCTCATCTTTAGGGGTATGCATGAGGCTGCGGTCAAAAAATAAGCAAATTCAGAACAGGGGGTGTTCCTTATCCCATCCGATAAATACCATCGTGCCTGGGGCCAAAGTCGGGCCTCACCTCGCCCAATGATTCCGCTGATCATCTGGAACGCTCGTGGCTTAGGGGCATGAGTGAAAATGGATTTCATAGCTTCAGAGTCCAGGAAGAACAGGGAACACATTGTGGCCATCCTCTAACACAATAAAAACCCTTCTAAACTCTCAGAGTTCACTCGGAAAATCAAGATGCATGCATCCATGCATGCAGACCCTACGAACCGGCACATTTGGATTTTCTAGAATAAAGAAACAACGGTGGACTTGGTACAGGCTGGCGACCAATTCATAACAGCGAAGGTTAGTCATGGTACAACCCATTTCTTAGCGTCCTTTGTGTATGGGAGCTATGACATGCAAAGGAGGGAGTCACTGTGGAACGATCTTAGCAATTTTGACCCAGGTGATCTTCCCTGGATCATTGGAGGAGATTTCAACACCATCATGGACCCAACCGAAAAGAAGGGAAGAGGATCTTTCCCTCAAAAAGTGATTATGGATTTCTCCCAATTCATGGGGGCTAATGGCCTGGAAAACATGGGGTACTTCGGTGACAGCTACACTTGGTGAAACAACCAAAAAGGGAGCAGGTGATACTGGTTTCGGTTGGACGATTGCCTGGATAACTTGCATGCCATCACTAGCTTTCCCAATGCCACAGTCAGCCACCTGGTACACAGAATATCTGATCACTGTCCTTTACTTGTCTCTCTTTCTCTAATTCAGTACAACAATAGCAGTTTCAGGTTCTTGGAACACTGGACTCGCATTCTAGGCTATCAGCAATTGGTGTCCGAGTCACGGGGAGGCCCAACCCAGGGACACTCTTGGGTGGCATTACATAACAAGCTAAGGCGGCTAAAGCTTAGTATGCAAGCATGGGAGAAGGACCTACCCCCTATGGATCAAACATCAAGGAGATCAAACGGGATATCAAACGACATGAAGTCAGCTTGGAGTATAACTCGAACGAGGCGATCTTTGCTACTCTGTGAGAGAAAAAAATCAGTCTGGCGGAGATGATCCTTTTGGAAGAACGCAAGGCCAGGGATAACTCAAGGGTGAAATGGCTTTGAGAAGGGTATAATAACTCGGCATATTTCCATGCATGAATCAAGGATAAAAAATGTATTAACAAGCCTAACATATTACTGGAGAACGGGTCCTACACCGACAATAGGGAGATGGTCGGGGCGATGGCACACACGACCTTCAAGGAACTCCTGGATGGTCCGAATGGAGGGATGCTAAATGGATATACTAGCAGCAGTGCTAGCCTTTGGGACATGATCCCTTTCCAGGTCTCCGCACAGGAAAACAACTCGATGGAGGCATTACCGGATGAATGGGAAATCAAAGAAGCGATGTTGCACCTTAACCATGATAGTGCGCCGGGGCCAGATAGTTTTCCAGGATCATTTTACAGAGCATCATGGGAGCTGGTTAAAAGAGACATAGTGGATGCTGTATAGGACTTATTCCGAGGGGGAACTCTTCCGAGGGTGGCTAGCGCTACAACTCTGGTGTTGATACCAAAGATCAAGGACCCCTCCACCTTGTTCAACTACAAGCCAGTTAGCATGTGTAACTTTCCTTACAAAATCCTGTCCTGCACAATCAATCTAAGACTGTCCAAGTACCTCCCTCACTGGGTTTCAATGGAACAACATGGATTTGTGAGGGGCCGCTCCATTTAAGGTGCCATCACTTTGGCACAGGAAATGTTGAGAGATATCAACATGAAAACTCACAGCTCCAACATGGCGGTCAAGCTGGACATGAGTAAGTCTTATGACAGGATTGAGTGGGGATTTATTAATAGAGTACTCACGAGAATGGATTTCTCCACCTAGGTTACTGATATCTTGTTCAGATGTTTCAGTTCTTCTTGGATGGCGGTCTCTTTCATGGGGAGAACCCACGGATTTTTCAAGGCAACGCGAGGGATTCGGCAAGGAGACCCCCTATCTCCAAGTATTTTCATCCTCATGTAGGATTCTCTTAGTTGTCTCATGAACAAAGCAATATCTAGTGGGGACATACTCCCATTATGTAGAAAACAGAACCTCTACTCAATATCCCACTTGATGTTCGTTGATAATACGATAATCTTCTCAAATTCTGGTAAATGATCTGTTTGTAGTCTCAACAGGATTCTGGAGGAGTATTGCTCTTGGATTGGCCAGGTTATCAACAAATCCAAAAGTAGCCTTTATATTTCCAACAAATGCACTTCTATAAGGGAAACTCATTTGTACAGCAGGCTCGACATGTAGCGTGGATCCTTTCCAATGGAGTACCTTGGCTCCCCGATCGCCTCAGCTCTAGTGAATAGCGTCATGTCCGCTATCCCAGTGCATGCAATGGTGTCAACCTATGTGCCAAAGGGAGTCATCAAGGTCAATTAGAACATGCTGGCCAGCTTTATGTGGGACGCTCTCTTAGAAGGGAAAAATCATTGGATTTCATGGGACAAGATGGCCAGACCCATCGGTGAGGGTGGGATCAATGTTAGAAGCTTAAGCGACACGATCCTCGGCTTGCATGCTAAAGTCACATGGGAAGTCATTGAAGAAAGTTTACTTTGGGGGAAGTTAATGTCACATATGGCTAGGAGTAGTGTGGACACGGTGAGTACCCATGGGTCCCCACTCAAGGCCAAGATACACCCTCTTATTCCGAGCCTCCAGATGCACTCTCGATGGGTTGTTGGAGAGGGTAACATCCGTTCTTGGAACTTCAACTAGGTAGGAGAAGTGCTTGGATACCCTAGATGTCCAACCCCTGATATTTCCTTTAAGGAGGCAAGCCATTACCCACAGTTCATCAAGGCTGTACTGAATGAGAATCAGCTTGAAACTTATGAGTTAATCTCTTTGAACGCTGAGCCAGACAAATGTGTTTTCACCCCTTCTACTACGGGGAAGTTCACGATGAGGGACTTTCACAGGACCTTCACCTATCAGGATCATCATGATGAATGGAATGGGATTTTGTGGTGCAGAAAGATCCCTACAAAATATAGTTTACTTTGATGGAGAATGAGGAACCAAGCCCTCCCTACGGATGACAACATCAAAAAACTGGTTATTTCTCTGGCATCGTGTTTCCAGTGTTGTAGGAATAAGAATGAAGAAATCATCAACCACATATTCTTGAAGGCGTCTGGGCTCAAGATGTCTAGAGGTACTTTGGTGGGTTCATCGTTGCTTTCTCCCAGGACCCTCAAGATGGTCCATTCTTTCACCATTGGTTCTAGGTAACAAATGTAAAAAGTCAGGAAAGGATGGCTCACGCAATCATCTTCAACACGGGCTGTTGGAGCCTGTGGCTCGCTTGTAACCAGGCGCGCTATGAGGGGTCATCGTCAACAGGGAGGTTCATTTATATTCGAGCAAGATGTCTTATGACTGACTTGGTGAATCTCTCCAGTGGATGGAATGATGCCCCTTCCCTAAGGATGCTCCAAGTGATTTCTCTAGTGATCCAACCCATCACCAGACAGGGACAATGGGTGCGGTGGAAACCCCTCGTCAATGGTATCAAACTCAATACAGACAGTTCTTATTGTGCGGGGGAGATGTGAGGGGGAGGGGTCATCCATGAATACCGAGGCAGTGTTATACTAGCGTTCACATCCTACTATGGCCCAGAAAATTCTATGCAAGTGGAGGCCAAGGCTGTACTCACAGGCCTAAATCTTTTCAAGCAGCGGATGATTGTTTTATCTCACTTTGAAACGGACTCCAAGATAATCCATTAAGCCATGCAGGGGAAAGGTCACACTCCGTGGGTGATATCTTACACAATCAAGAGGTGTAGAACCCTCATCAACAAAAATACATGTGTTTCCCACACATGGAGGGAGGGGAACAAGGTCATGGACCATCTTGCATCTCTGGCCACCCAAGGCTCTAATGTCACCTATCTTAATAAATTCTATAGCTTCAAACCCAAGGGGGTGAATTTGATTCGAGGGGATGCCCTGGGTCTTCACTACTTTCGACCCCCTAGGTCTCAGCTGGGTTTGCCTGTGTCCCTTGTCCCTTGGTCCTTTGGAATAAAAATCTAATGTTATGATGATGTAAAGGTGATTACACAAAGAAATGTTTTTATACTCTGCAATATTGTAGGCCATGATATAGAATATATATGCATAAGATATTATGATAGGATACCATATATGTGTAAGGGTAATGTAAATTTACCCTAAATTACATAAATGTAGAGGAGAATACCACACTATGAAAAATCAAAGGTACGTTGTGTAGGATATTGTGTCAAGGTAATTCAAATTTTTCATAAATGTTATTTAGAGTTTCAGGTACAAATGTAAAGGTGAAGATTAACCTATGTAAAGGTAAATGAACTAAATTGTGTAAAGGTAAATAGGTTAAAATGGGAAGGAGTAGACACCATTACATATGGAATACTATAGTATTTGTTGTATATGTTAGAGTTTTGAGGGTGCCTATACCATGGACAAAGGGCTCGGCTACATCCATGTTGCATAGGAGACATCCACACTATAGAATAGTCTTTCAATGTAGAGGATGTGATATGGGCATAGTGACTTAATTGATTATTTACAAGTCTATAGAATATTACACCATAGTATATAAGGATATGACATGGTTAGTTTTGTGTTCAAAGAGGTTTGAGAAGTTTTTTTATGACCGTGGGAGAGTAATGTGGAAGTTAATAGTGTGAGATTTAAAAATCTAGTCAACTACATGAGGCTACATTGTAATGAAGTAGTACACCCCCACAAGATTGGATTAATCTCTCTTTTTACACCATATTTAAATATGCTACACTATGGTGAAGTCATGAAGTGGATGACTACATTGTAGAAGAAGATACTATGTTGTAGTCAAGCAGTTTTCCAGAAAAGTTGGAAATTTGATAGGGGATTAATTTAGGTCATTAACTAGAATTTAATAGCTCTAAATGGATACACTAAATGTGTGTAACACTTAGAAAAATTTCAATAAGTGAGAAATCAGGTTAATTAAAACATTAATATTAATGGATACTGGTTTATAAAACTATCGGTAGTTGTTCTGGGAAAAAATATAAACATAATGTATATTGACATATCTGAATTTCTAAGAAGAGGGAAGAATTTATATTGTGTAAAAAAATAAATAAAGATAGATTGTAACTTCTTGAAGAACCTTCCATAGGTAGAAGAAGAAGGTGAATCCAAGATATCTCATGGAAGGAGGATGATACTCACATGGTTATGTTCATAGTAGGCTATGAAAGAGAAAGAGGATATCAGATACACCAACATCTACATCTGTTTTATCTCATATAATAGGTGATATTGTTCTTAGATTGTGTACCAACTTGTTATCCTTATTTATAGTAGTGATAAAAGTGAGAGGAAGTGTGAGGGAAGTGATCTCTGGGAGAAATACATCTACACTAAAACTTTATAAGGAAATTGATCCCAAGAATGAGTAAACTAGCCAAAAAGTATGGATCATTAGTGTTTGGGTTCATCGACACATTTTTGATTTCATACTCCTTATATTAGCCCATAGTGGTGAGCCAAGTAAAAAACCTTGTGTATATGTGCATGCTTATTTATATTTATTCAAAAAACAATGTGGTATTAACAACCATATAAAATATATATTAAAGGGTTGTCTATGTGAATTATTAATCATATCAACATTGAAGAAAAAAGAGAAAAAGTAGTGACCCTTAAATTTAACATGACAAGATCAGTTAGAGCAGTGAAAAAGAAAAGAAAAAAATGTTTAAATTGGGAATGAGTTTGTTATCCTGATTCACCCCCTGGTTAGTGTATCTCTCACTTAATTCCCTTTATAGACCTAATGTTTTAAATCTCATTATAAATTCTACCATTAAACTGGGGGTTCAAGGTGTGGTTTTAGATGAATTTTAGTCTCACATTTGGCATTGTTCTATTATTCATAGTTTGTGGCATGGTCATGGGACTAAACGCCTACCTGTGAAAATATAACTTGAGCAAAATATATTGCACACCGATGGGATGAAAGTCTAGGGGTACTATGCACCCAACTATCCATCGATCATTGATTCACTTTACATGTTCTATAATACTATTCTTCAAACTATACACATCTACTACATACCATGAAAGAGTCTAAAAGTGCTTAGTTGATGCTTATTTTTCATAATTTTCACTCCAAATTATCCTGAGAAACTTTCAGCATTAAAATAAACCTATTAAAGATATGTTTTAGTTTTTTTACACAAGTTTCAATGATTTTCACTAATTTTATAATTTATTTTTTCATTTAATATCATAATTTTTATAAACTCCAAAAAAATTGACATTCCACCTTTATAGTCTATTTTTACATTCAATTAAATCAATTCACAATATGCTTAATTAGGCATATTATATATGGTACAAGCCATTAAAAAATATTTGAATCTATATGACCCTAAAACTAACTTTTACAATCTATTAATTATATTAATAATCTAAAATAAGAAATTTAATGTGAAAATTGTCAATATAAACTTGTCATAACAAAAAAATTAGCATACAAGATAGGAATTAATAATAAAATAAAACATCTCCCTAATGAATTAAATTATTATTCAACCATTTAAATCTACCAAAAAAATTAAAAATAAATGGATTAATGTAATACCATAATATTTTATGATATATTTTTATAAAAATAAATTTATTTTATTTTATGGCTTGCATTACACTCAACACTAAGTTTAAACAAATTGTGATATATTATTAATATGTTATTATTTAATGTGGAAGTTATCTCCTAGCCATTGGATTAGAGGGTATGAGTAGGAAAATATAAATTATGAAAATTAATTTTTATATATGTATAAAATTAATTCATTAGTTATCAATTTTTTAGAAATGGAAATAGAAGAATTTTAAGGTAAATAGAGATGTTTTTCAAATACAAAATAATAATTTTTATGTTCACAATGTGTTTTTATATTAATAAATTTGATTAATCTATATTTATGAATGATTTTAAAGAAATTTATGTATTATATATTTAATCACATTTTTTAACATTCATCTAATAATTTTTACTAGGAGTTTAATAAGAATAAATCTAGTTTTATTCTTAAAAATGCATTTTTCTAAAAACAATTGTTATTGCATTTTATGAACTTATTTTAAAATTAATTTCTACCAATTATATAAATTGAATATTGTAAAATAATTCCATATTTATAATCATCATAATTAATATAATTTAATATGCTCAACTTAATTTTTTTTCATGATGAATAGAAAAAACAATAAAATTTTGTAACCATGGTTAGGGTTAAAAGGGTTTATTGAGGGTCAAACTAAGAGAAAAGGTTTAAAATATCACAAAATTATTTCTTTAATTCTATTATTTTATGTTATATTTAAATTATCCGCCTTTTATTCAACTATTTCTCATTTTTGAGCCACTTTACTTGACTAAGACATTAATATATTTTAATCTTGTGAAAAAATCCAAGTGTGTCATCTCCCTCCATTATAAAAGGATATTAATCCTATCTTACTCACACTAAATTATCCTTATATATCTACCAATACCAACCCTAATACTTTACTATAATCCCTCTAAATTTCCTATAGTTTCTATTTCAATAATAATAGCATCCTTTCAAAGCTTATGGTGTAAGGAAAAGGAGGTTTCCCAATAAAGAGATATAACTCTTAACTGGGTACTTTCAATTTTATTTCTTATTCCATATTATCTAAATCTATGGTATCAATTATAAAATAATTAATTATATTAAATATACTAAATTTTTATTATTATAATGGATAAACCATTTTCCACATTCTTTTCATCGAATGGAAAATGAAAGTATCACTTGTGTGTATGTGTGGACTACCGCATATACATTGTGATGTGATTCATTTTCCATCACCATATTTCATGGTTGGTTATTATAATGGGTGTAATGTTTATATATGATATTTATGATATAATTATTCTTATTTAAATATAATATCTTATCAGCATTCTTACCTTCACATCCATTGTAAAATGATAATGTTGTTTGTGTATATATGTGGGCTACCACCTCCATGAAGTAATGTGATTTATTTTTCATTTCTTATTTACAATAATGGTAATAAGGATAGATTTAATGAATATATATGATTATTATGATTATATAATAATTATTCTATAAAGGATAATTATAGTTTACTTTTCATTCAACCCACCCATCAAAAAGTGAAAACATCACCCATGTGTATGAATAGATTACCGTCTCCACGAAGTGATGTAATTTATTTTTTCATAACCACTTTATATGAATGATTATAAAATAGTGTATAATTAATAATTATTATACATAAGTGATTTTTAATTTTCTCTATATGATGAAACCATGACCAAGGTTCATATAAAAGAACCATCAAACTAAAATATGCATGGAAAACGGACTAATTTCTACCTCAATGTTATTTTTAATGAATAATTGTTAATAAAAGGATAATTAGAACTTATAAATGAATTGTAAATAGTAATTTATGAATTAATATATTACTATAATATATATATAATAAATATATATTTATTATATAGGATTTTTTAATGTGTACGACGTAAGATGAGACTTGTGGTAAGAGATTTATGTTACAATCTCATTTCTTTTTGGAATTATCTATGCTAAATTTACGTTAAAGGAAATTATATAATCCTTATCATTTATATCTCATATATTTTCTTATACTATATTTATTTCTGGTTATTTCATGTTTTCCTTTCAATCTCTTCACTTGGGTACATAAAATGATTGATAAAAAAATAAGAAAAGTCTATTTCATTTCCTCTTTGGTTAGGAAAATATTTATTACAAGTCCATATTTTCTTTAAGATGTTTTCAAGGATATTTTTAATATTATCCAATTATTGATTTAATTAATTTTTACCCGTGTTTTAATTTTTATAAAAAAAAGAAAAAATGGTTTTCATGTCATTTTCTGAATAATATTCTTTTTACCAAAGGTGTGAACGGAATCTTTATTTTAACATATACCACACGAACGGATTGTCCCACCATCATAACTAATATTTTCTTTAAATTTTACCTTAAAAGTTTCCATATTTATTTTTAAATAAAAAAATTTCCCAAATATTCTGAAATTTTTTATATTTTAAATAAATTATTTCAACATAAAAAGGGTATTTTCCTTAAGAAATGTTCTGGTGATCTTTTAAAATTAATTTCATCTATAACAACATCATTTGATTCTACTTATGCTTCACTAGAGAGATGATCCAATGATATCATCCTTATTTTTCATTGTATGTTTATTGATTATCATGATGAAATGATATATGTTTTTATAACCTTATGAAATATATACGAATGGATTATTATTAAGTAAAGATTGGGTCTATTATATCACTCCAATTAATTGGGTAATTTGATATTGGTATCTCATGAGATGATGATGATAAGCATGGGCATGATGGAAAATAGTATTGATCATAATTTTATGCACGAGTATGATTAATTCTAGTTATGATCACAAGATTATGTGTAGTCATGACTGTGAATATATTTGTTCACAATTTGATTTGTAAATATGATTAATTCTATATATTCTCACAATATTATGTGTGGACATGATTGAAAATAGATTTTTTCACATTTTATATGTGAGTATGATTTATTATAGTAATGCCCATAAGATTATGAACGTACATGATTGAAAATAGATATGTTCACAAGATTATGATTTCTTATGATTATGATGCCACATGTATATTTTATGAATATTTAATGATAATTACTACTTTAATGCCCTTATTGATCATGCGTCTTAAGATGACTTGATTTTGGAGTTTATGATCTAAGATTTTCTGGGTATGAATCTTTTATGTTGAGAACATGCAGATGATTATGTTATCATACCCTTATGATCATATTATGCTTTCTTATGATTGATATCTCCCATGTTTACCCTTACTGGTCACCTGAGCTCACCCTTTATTATGTTTCCCTTCCCTGGGTTTTGATGGAATGATTTAAGTGTGATGAGTCTAGAAGGGTACATTATGAATAGAAAGATATTTTAGATGATGAAAATTGTACTTAAATAATATGTTTATGTATCAATTCTCTAAGTACACTAAATATTTTATGGTTCTTAGGCATGTTTACTTGGTAAATATATTTAATATTCATCAAAAATATATAATATTGATATATGTTATGCTTGGGTTTCTATAGTTGGTATTGAGTCATGATTTAGTTATTTTTTGATATTAGGTTATGGGAAATATGAGTATAAAACCTAAGAAAACCTATAGTGAACCAAAAAGTGATATATGGTGAACCTAATGTGTCATAGGTTGAGAAGAATGTTTCATAAATTAGGAAAACTCAGAAATTATTCTCTTGTGATTTTTTACTCTGTTTTTTTTTCTCAATACTTATATTAGTCTTTTTTGGTTTTATTCAATGGTTAGAACCATAAGGAATTATGTTAATAGTGAATTTGATAGTAAATTCAATGATCATCGTCATAAGAAACCAAATTTCTTTAGAGTTTTGTTGAAATATCTTATGACTGTGCTCAATCAACTCTCTTAATCTATAAGCAATAACATGAATCATGTTGAGATTTCAAATTCACTAAGTAGGTAGAAACATATCATTGAGTTTTTTATGATACAACATCTACCCTCCTATAGATATTCTGATACACTAGTTTCTGATTAATGGATCAATGTGATGGAAAAGATATTTTATGTTCTTCATTGATCAAATCATGAGAAAGTTTTCTTAGCAGTATATCTCTTAGAAGGTGAAGCTGATCAATAGTAAACTCTCATCAAGAATGCAAGGCAAATGAAAGAAATAAAATACATGGAATATGATGAGATTAAGAGGTTATTTATCAATAAATACTTTTATAAAATCTTTATACTATAATAGAAATGTAATTTTTGGAGCTGAAATAGAAGGATGATCAATCCATTGGTACCTATGAAGTGAACTTTACAAGACTTTAAATGTATAATTTTAGCTTTATAATTGACCTTGAATGCAAAAAAAATTATTCTTTAGTGGACTAAAACCAATTTTTTTAAGGCTTTATCCATAATAGAATTTGGTAAATATAAAGAAATCATTCAATGTGATCTAAAGATAGAAATGGAGAGTGGGAACTTTGATTATTATTCTAGATTTAGTGACAAGAAGAGAAAAATGAAGCTTTATGGAAAATAAAATGGTAAATACCATAGAGGAAAGAAATTTCCACCACCTACATTCCAAACATGTGGGGGGAATCACTCAGGAAATTGTCTGAAAGGGACTATGAAATTCTTAAATTGTGTAAAGGTTGTCAATCGATATAGTTATTGTTAATGGGGGATAAAAGGGGAAGCAAGTTCAATAAAATAGAAGAAGGATTCAACTAATATAGTTTAATGTTTCAAATGTATGGATATTGATCATTATATGAATCAATTCCCTAATACATGAGATAATGAGGATGGTAGGCCTCAACAACTACCTAGGAAAAAGGATAAATGGAAGGACTTTTCTATCACAAGTGAAAAGGCTCGAGAGAATCATATGGTAAAAGTTACACTTACCATCCACTCTAAAATAGAAAATTTCTTATTTGATACTATATCTACCCACTATTTTATATCTAAATAATTTTCTAATGGTATCACATCACTTCCTAAATGATTAGATATTGATTTATCAGTAAAAACCCTAATGTAATGATGATTGAATCACAATTATATATCTCCTCTTCAAAATAATTTGTGGTAATATGCTTCCTACAAATCTTTTGATTCTCCCTCTAGTTGAATTTTATGTAATTTTTGTTGGATATGGTGCCTAAAAAACCAACTTATTTGTACTTTATGATAAACCTTTATTCATTGGATTAATATTAATGAACTACTTATCACATCATGATTGTTCTTCTGTGTGAAATAGTATTTGATAATTTCTTAAGAATAGATATCTCATTAAAAGGTCATAGCAGATTCCTACTATGGTGAGAATCTAGAAGTTCCATGACACTATTCTTGAATATATGTTCTATGTTCAGATGATATCATTTTAAGGGAAACAAATTATACAAGCTATCAGGAGTTGGGACTCATGAAACTTTGAGACACCTTATCATGGTGTGTGCCCTTGGTAATATCTAGGGGATATTATGAGAACAGGACCCGCCAGTAGGAAATCCACATTCATAAGTGTCATTGGATGTTACTATCTTCAAACATTTTCATTGGTCTATAGACTTTAATATTATTATTAATGGGTATTATTACTTGTGCACTTAGATTTATTGATGAAAATCATGATGACATATGTTCACGGTGAGGTAGGATATGTTGGGTGTGTCATGAGTAATACTGCATTAATGAATAATGTGAGAGAAATTATTTTTCACTTATATGAAAGTAGATATCTCATGACCTTTTATAGAAATGATATAGACTAACTAAATCCACGGCCATGGTGTTATCTAGGCAAGTTCAATTTCGGAAAAGTCAAAGAATGAGAAAACGAGAAAATGGGTTTATGGCACTTGCATGAAAATCTCTTGATTGGATATATCAAGACAAAGGGGTTATATTACACATTAAGCATTCGTATGAGGTGGCATGTCATTGCACCATCAACTTATTTCTCTTGGGTACCTTGACCCATTTCTAGACAGTAATATTGGACTTTAGGAAAGATCACCTAATTCCAACAAGAAATAGGCCTAGAGGGTCACACACTAAGTGTAGCCAATATATCAGTTAAATAATTTATTTATTTAAAAAGTTGAATAAATATTATTCCTAGTTGTGGTTTAATAATTATTTAAGTATTACTGGTCGCATTTATTTCATCGTTAGTTATTCGAGAGAATATATTTCAGATGGAATATTTATTTATCAACTAATAATGCAGTTATATTTATTTTATAGATAAATAGTCATTATTCAAGGCCCGATAAATTTTAAGTATGATTTGCGGACCAAGTTATGGGTTCGATGAGAAATAATATTAAATATTATTTTATTAAATAATATTTAAATATAATATGAAATTTAAGAAGATATTATGAAAATAATAGTATTACTATTATTATTAACATAGGGTTTCACATGGAATAATAAATTAAGTAATGGAACATGTGCTAATTATTTATTATTACCTAGTGAATTAAATTCCCCATTATGTTATTATTCTTTAAATTATCTAAGGGTCATTCGACTAGCTAACCAATCGTTGTGTGCACAACATCCTTGGAGAAAATCTCTTAAGCCTGTAGAACTCTTCCCTCTCCAAGAACACTCTCAAGAATGAGATAGATCCTCCTCCACCAGATCAACGAGAATGATTTAGAAGTGATTATCAAGGTGATTGGAGGTGGACATCACAAGCACAAGGATCTTCCACACTAGCACCCAAAGACTCCTTCGGTGACGTCCGGAGATATGTGGAGCATGTGTGGATCACCTCTAGAGGATTTCTATCCTTGGATTCTACATCACAATGAAGTCGCACCTCATACCCGTGGTTGGACGCATCAGAAAATAAAGAATCACCTTGTAAGTAATTCTATAATTTAATTAAATTAATTATAAACAAAATATGACAATCCTATCTTCTCAGTTTTGGGTTCTCTCCTTTTTCTTTTATCTTTGATTCAATTTTGTGGATACTAGAATTCATCATTGTATTGATCCTGGATTAATCATAAATTGTGGTAATTTTCAAAGTTGGGTACATGCTCATCCTGCACTTCTGTTGTGCTTGGAACCTACAATTTTGGGTATGGATTTGATTTCTCTATATAAATCCCATATCAATTACCAAGAAAGTGAAGTCATGTTTAAAATCTCTAATCAACCTATGATTGTCTATCGATGTGAGGATTAACATGAACTTATAATGGGAATAACTTTCATTGTATGGGTCTTACTACCTATTCATAAGGGATATTTATCTGAAATTGTTAAGGAGATACTCAATATTTAAGATATACATATTTTTCAGGAATATTATGATGTATTTACTAAATACTTTCCTTGTTTTCCCCCAAATCATGTAGTTGAGTTTTCAATAGAACGCATTCCTGGTGTTTCACATATTTCAAAGACTCCATATAGAATGACCTTGATTGAGTTAAAAAAATTAAAGAAGAAATTCTAGGATAATCTTGATAAAATATTCATATTCCTCAGTGTATAACCATAGGGTGCACCATTTCTTTTTGTTAAGAATAAAAATGGTTCAATGCATCTTTGTACTAATTATCAAGAACATAACAAGATCACTATCAAGAATAAGTATACTCTACCCTATATTGATGACTTGTTTGATCAACTGCATGGAGCTCAATATTTTTCCAAGATTGATATTTGATCCGGACATCATCAATTGAGAGTCAAGAAGGGAGATATACCCAGGACAACCTTCCTTTTGAGGTATGGGCATTATGAATTTATAGTGATTCCATTTCTACTTACCAATGCTCCTTTTATATTCATGGTTTTAATGAATAGAGTATTTAAATATTTCCTTGATCAGTTTATGGTAGTCTTTATAGACAATATTATTATATATTTAAATATTAAAGAAGACCATGAAGAATAATTTAATATTTTACTAAAGACCTTGAGGAAGGAGAAGTTGTATGATAAATTTACCAAGTCCAAATTTAGGCTTGATAAAGTTTCATTCTTGGTTCATATAATCTCAATTGAGGGTATATTAGTTGATCCTTCAAATATGGAAGTTATTGGCCAATGACCCAGACCAAAAATGGTAACTGAGATCCATAGTTTTCTTGGGTTGGATAGATACTGAATTCACTTTGTGGGGGATTTCTCATGGTTATCAAATCCAATACCCAAGTTGACTCGGAAGGGATCAAAGTTCCTTTGAACAAATAAATGTGATGAAAAATTCAAGGTGATGAAAATAAGGTTGGTCGGCACACCTATGCTTACACTACCCTGGAGTGGAGAAGAGTTTGTGATCTATAGTTATGCATCGAAGAATGTACTGGGGTTTATCCTCATGCAGAATGATATAGTGATATCTTATGCCTCATGACAATTGAAAATTTATGATTAAAATTATCCAACTTGTGATTTGGAGTTGGAATCAGTAATTTTTGAATGGAAAATATGTATTCATAATATTTATGGTAACAGATGTGATATATAAATTGATCATAAAATATTGGAGTATATATTCACATATAAAGAGTTGAATATGTTCCAAAGGATATGTTTGTAATTGATTAAAGATTATGATTTATCAATACACTGTCATACTAAGAATATGAAAAAGGTGTTTAATGCTCTGAGTCGGAAGGACCATGCTATTTTTCCTATAATTAGGATTAAAATAGATCAATATTTATGGATTTTAAGAATATATATTTTAAAATCATGAGTAAATGGGACATGTCATATCTTTCTTAGATGAATGTTCAACGATCCATCCATGTGAAGATTAAAGAGGTGCAGAAGTAGGATGTGGAACTAAAGAAGAAGGTGAGAAGTGTTCCTGAGTTCAATAATTATTGCAATGGAATGATAAGGTTCAAGAACTATATATATGTCTTTTCAATAATAGAAGTGGATAAGTATATGTTGGATGAAGCTCATATTTCATCATTCTCTATTCATCCTAGAAGTAAGAATATGTATAAAGATTTGAAAGTGTATTTCTAGTGATATAACATGAAAAGGGATATTTTAGAGTATATATATTGATGTCTAGTATGTTAGTAAATTAAATTTGATAGATAGGATTCTAAGGGGATGTTACAACCATTATCGATACCCAAATTTAAATGGGAAAACACTACCATGTATTTCATCATCAAACTCCCCAAATATCTAAATGGCACAATGCTATTTGAATTGTAGTCATTCACCTTACAAAATATTCACATTTCATTTCCATCAGAGAATAATTATTTCTTGATTATATTTCCAGGATATACATTAATTAATTGGTAAGTTTGTAAGGAGTTCCACATTATATTGTATTTGATTGTGATCTGAGGTTTTCCATGAAGTTATAGAGAAGTATTTAGTCGGATCTAAGTTTTAGTATAGCATATCATCCTCAGACATATATTTAATTTTATAGGACTATTAAAACACTAGAATATATGTTGAGATATTTTTATATGTATTTTAAAGTATTTTGGGATCAACACCTTCCATTGGTGGAATTTTCTTACAAAAAATATCTTTCACTCGAGCATTCAAATGACTCGTTATGAATTTATCTATGGAAGGAAGTTAAAAACACCAATGTGTTAGGATAAATTAATAGAAATAAATTTATTAGGACTTTATCTAGCTGAGTAAATGGTATATAAGGTTAGAACTATCCAATAGCATGTTATGACAACTCATAGTTGATAGAAGAGTTAAACCGAAAATTGTCGGCAATAAATATCTTATTAAAAAAATTATGATATTTTAAAATAAGGAAAATTTGAAACCTCTGTATATTAGTCCTTTCTAAATTATTGATTGTATTGGTATGGTTTCTTATCGCTTGGAACTTTCACTAAATCTCTCTTAAGTTCACGATGTGTTCTATATATCTCTCCTAAGGAATTACATACCTAATACTTCACATGTATTAAACTAATAGGTTGTACCAATGGAGCATGATCTCTATTATGAGGAATAACCAATTGATATTTTGGATTAAAAAGATAAAGTTATAAAAAACAAAACCACTCATTAGATCAAAGTTTTGTGGTGCAATCATAAATTTGAGGAAGCTATGTGGGAACCCAAAGATGAGATGAGGAAGAAGTATCCTTAGTTATTTATATCAAAGTGATGGAATAGAAAAATTATTATAAGGGGATATAATTTAACCCCCCAAGATTTTATGATAAATTTCTCTCTAAATAAATTTAATTACTTTGGTAGCTTTCTTTTCACTCAACATCAATTTTAAATGAGCCACAATATAGTATTAATATGTTATTATTTAATGTAGAAGTTATCAGATATATTTAAGAATAAAATATATGAATAATAATATATAAATTATGAAAAATTATTTTTTACATTTTTATAAAATTAATTCATTGTTTATCAATTGATTAAAAATGAAAATAAAATCATTTTAAGTCAGATAGATATGTTTTTCTTGAAATCAATTATGTGTACAATGTATTTTTATAATAATAAATTATATTAATCTTTATTTATGAATTATTTTAATTAAATTTATATATTATATATTAAATAAAATTTTTAACATTCATCTAATAGTTTTTACTAGGCATGGAATAAGAATAAATCTAGTTTTAATTTTAAAAATGTATTTTCTAAAAACGGTTTTCATTGTGTTTTGAATGATTATTTTAAAATTAATTTCCACCACATATATAAATTAAATATTTTAAAATGGAATCCATTTTTTTAATAAATATAATTAATATAATTTGATATCTTCAACTTAATTTTTGGTCGTAATGAAAAGTCAAAACAGTAAAATTTTGTTAGCAGAGTTAGGGTTAAAAAAGGTTTATCGAGGTGTTGACCTAAGAGATAAGGTTTAAAATATAAAAAAAATGTACTTTAATTTGATTTTTTGATGTTATTTATACATAAAATATATTTTATTCTATTATTTTTCATTTTGGATCCACTTGACTTGAGTAATACATTAATATATATTAATATTTTAAAAAAATTCAAGTGCGTCATCTTCCTCCCTTAAAAAAGGATACCACTTATACTCTCATAATCACACTTAATGATCTTTATATATCATCCAAGAACTTAAATAATCCATTTATAAAATCCCTATACACATCCTAGAGGTTTTATTTTGATCATAATATGATCCTTTTAAGGCTTAAGGTGTAAGCCAAATGAGGTTTCTCAACAAAGAGGTATAACTCTTAACCGAGTACTTTTAATTTTATTTCTTCTTAAACCTTCTATAAATATATGACATATATTCTAAAATAATTAATTAATTATAATAAATATACTTAATTTTTATTATGATTATTTATCAAGCATTTTTTACTTCATTTTCCATCAAATGGGAAATGAATGTATCGCTTGTCCGTACGTGTGGACTATCGCCTCCACGTAGAAATATGATATATTTTCCATAACCATCTTTCATGGTTTTTTATTATGATGTATATAATTTTTATATATTATATTTATTACATAATTATTCTTATGTAATTATATTATCTTATATACCTTTTTACCTTCCCATCTATTGGGAAACAATAATGTCGTTCATGCGTACGTGTGGACTACCACCTCCACAAAGCTATATGATTCATTTTTTATTTCCTATTTAAATGGATGATAATAAGGATATATTTAATGAATATATATTATGTTAATTATATAATAATAATTCTTTAAATTTTAATTATAATTTAACTTTTTTTCCTTCCACCTATTGAAAATTGGAAACATCACTCATGCATACGTACGGACTACCATCTCCACGGAGTGATGTAATCAATTGTTCATGTCTACTTTATTAAATGATTATAAAAGAGTATATAATTAATAAATACTATAATTATATCATGAATAGTATTATATATATGTTGAAACCATGACCAAAGTGAAAGGACTATAACTGTCGAGCCGAAACATGCATGGAAAACGGACCAGTTTTCACTTGAATGTTCATTTTAATGAAGAATTGTTAATAAAAGGACAATTTGAAATTATAAAGGAATGGTACATATTAATTTATGAATTAATATTTTTATTGAATATATTTATAAAAAATCTATATTTATTATACAATAGCTTTGAAAATGTATAAAGTAAGACAATGCTTGAGGTAAGGGATTTATGCTACAATCTCATTTCTTTTCGAGATTGTCTATACTAAATATTTATTGAAGGAAATTATATAATAATTATAATTTAAACTCCATTTATTTTATTATAATATTATTATTTATGGGTATTTCATGTTTTCATTTTATTCTCCTCTCTTTGGTACATAAAATGACTGAGAAAATGTTTTTAAGAAAAGTCAACATTATTTTCTCTTCGATCAGGAATATTTTTCTTCCATGTCCATATTTTATTTAAAAAATAGAGTGTTTTTATTATTCTATAATTATTTATTACATTCATTTTTACCCATATTTTACTTTTTATGCAAATTTTTAAAATGAAACTTCTTGTTATTTTCCGAACGAGGTGCTTTTTACTAATGGTGTGGACTGGATATTTATTTTAACATATAACTCACTAACAACTTGTACCACCATCATGGATAATATTTTATTTGAAGATTCATTTATAGTTTTACATGGTTATTTTCAAATAAAATGTTTTTCCTAATATTATATAAATTTTTAGATTTTAAATAACTGTTTTTAAAATAAAAAGGGTATTTTCCTCAAGAAATATTCCAATGATATTTTAAAGATATTTTCATCTATGAAAAAATCCTTTGATGATACTTAGGATTTTCTAAGGAGATGATTAAATGATACCATACTTATTTTTCTCTTGACGGTTCTTGATTATAATTATGAAATCTTGTTGAAACCCATTTTATTTTTCATGGGTTAAGCTATGATGAAATGATATAAGTTTACATGACCTTATGGAATATATATATAAATGGATTATGAATATATGATAGTTGGATCTATTATATTCCTATAATTAATTGAGTATTGTGATATTGGTATCTCATGAGATGGTGATAATAAGTGTGTACATGGTTTTGAATAGATTTGTTAACATTTTTATGTGTGTGTATAATTTCTTCTAGTTAAGTTCACAAGATTATACAGGTATATGACTGTGAATATATTTGTTTGAATTTTGATGCATTATTATGATAACTTCTAGCTATGCTTACTATATTATGTGTGGACATGATTGTGAATAGATTTTTTCACATTTTTATGTATGATTATGATTGATTCTATCTATACTCACAATATTATATGTATGAATGATTTTGAATATCTATGTTCACAAGATTATGATTTCCTATGCATATGATTACATATACCTATTTTTATGACTCTGGAAATATGACCACTGCTTTGTCACCCTTAGTGATCATGATTTTAGATATGAATTTATTTTGAAGCTTATGATTTAAGATTTTCTAGGTATCAATATTCTATATTGATAACATGTACTTGGTTATGTTATAATACCCTTATGATTATCTTATGTTTTTTCATGATTTATGTCTCCCATGTTTACCCTTACTGAGCATCTAAGATCACCCTTTATTATGTTTTCCTTCCCCAGGTTTTGATAGAAGTATTTAAGTGTGATAATTCTAAAAGGTTACCATATGTAAATAAATATGTTTGAGGTGATGAATAGTGTACTTAAATAAGATGTTTGTGTATCTAGTCTCCAAGTACACTAAACATATACAGTTATCAAATGTGTTTATTTAAAATATATATTGAATATTCATCAAAAAGATATAATATTTATTTATGTTATACTTGGGTTTATATAATTAATATATATTAAAAGCTTTTAAGAATAAATCATTATAAAAATAAATTTTTAAAAATACTCACCCAACTAAATGAAAAATAAAACAAATACACCCAAATGAAGAATCTCTTTATAAAAAATTAATCGATGTATCATTATAAAAACAACCATTTAGAATACTTTTCTCTAAATGAATTAAACAACAAGGAATGTCCTATTTAGACAAATGGGTTCAAAAAAATGAGAATCTTGTATCCATATGAATAAGAAATTATACAACACATTGGTTAAAATGGTATTCTAATATCCCCTATAAAATAAAAATAAACCTAATAATTTTCTAAATATATTTAAAATGTGAGAAATAAACTTGAAATTTAATTCAGTTTAAAAAAAATCTTCACTCAGAATCATATAAATTAAATTTAAGTTCATTTCAATTTGTCTTTATGAAGACAAACCAAATGTATCATAAAAATAAATTTTGAACATAAATAATTAGGGTTGTATAATTTTAAAAAAAATTATTTCTTCCATCTTTTAAAAAATATCAAAATCCATCCTAATTTATACCTAAAAATTCAAACCTTCTTTAAAATATAACCTTACTCTACTAAAATGACATATTCAATAATTCTAATCATTCTTTAAACATAAAAATATTAATTTTAAACACTTTTTTGTGAAAACGTAATATTTAACGTATAAATTATAACAATAACTCGACACACATCTAAAAATTAATAATAATTTAATTGGAAATCAAATAAAATGATAATCACAAGAGCTTGTTCTGATATAACAATCTTTTAAAATAAATAGAATTAAAAACCAATTTAGATCACAACCAAATAAGACTTTTGGAATAAAATTTAACTTACCTCACTTTATAAACCACTTTAAAATCAAACTCATACTAGTTTAACATCTAAAACATTTACTCACAAATTTTAAAGATTCACTACACTTGAAAATAGTAGTTTCATAACTAATTATCTATGAAAACCATAAAATTATACCTACATAATAGATCTATGAAGGCACACTTATCAAACCCATTATTAAAATTCAAAAAAAAAATCAACAGAAGATGAACTCAAATATTTCCAATATACCAATTTAAAAATACATTAATTAATGAAAATTTAAAATTACATAGTTTCCCAAAGTCAACATTATTTAAAACCATTCACATACAAGATTGATGTTTTAAAATAATTATAAAACCATTATATTCACATTTTTTAAGAAAATAATCTTCATTTTTTAAAATAAAAATTGTGGTTTTTCATAATCCAATAAATCATAAATCCTTTATTTTCTCGAAAAACACTAAAAGGATAGACATTATTGAATCAAAATATATCTAATTTGAACCAAACATAATACCATGGTTTTAGAAAAACCACATCATAAATAAATTTTCTAAATCATTTGAGATTAAAAATTAATTTGTTGATTGCATCAAATTTGGTTCTTATAACCACATTGGCCAACTTATAAAACAATACCAATTAAAATTTTAATGGTTATTTAAAAAACAAATGAAATTAAAAATTATATATTTACATTCAAACACATATCACTCAAACAAAATTCTATTTGTCTGAGTACCATAAAAACAAAAAATGTAAAGGGAAATAATAGTTTTTATATCGATTACTCTTTTAAAAACTATTTTAAACCAAATATATCAAGTGTAATATATAAAAGGAAAAAATTAATTATAAGGAACACTAACACCCCCTGATTAATTAGTTACCATTATAGATAACCATTTTATATAACTTATATGGTTGGTCAATGAATTTTAAATGGTCTTAGAGATAAATGCATTTTATGGCATCCTATTATCTAAAAAGGCTAATAAAAATGAACAAATATCATAAAAAATAAATAATACTAATCAAAATATAGAAAAAAACATCCGCTTTAAACATCTGTAAATATTAATATATTATTCCAATATAAACAATACATACACTAAAATTTATTTATTATTATGATAAAATAAAATATGAAACTTTTTTACATTTTTAAAATATTTAATACGTTTCTTTCAAGTAATTTCATAAAAAATATATCCAAGATATTTAAATTAAAATATTTAAAATAAAGAAATATAGTTTATCTATTTTAAATAAAAATTTTAACATCCCATGTTTATCATTAAATACAAATAACCAAGTGAAAAAAAATTTTATCATCCCAAGTAAAGTTCAAAAATTATCACAAAACATGATAAAAGATTATTAATTTTATTTTTGATTATGAAAACTCTATTCAGTTACAATATTTTGGTTCATTCAATAAATATCAATTTATTTTATTATAAATACACATTCAAATTAATAACTCAATCAATCATCACACCTACTATGAAATAAATAAATAATACATTTCAGAGTGGGATCAATAACTTAAAAGTAATTAAATGGAAATCAAATAATCACTTGACTGTGATTTATTATTACAGTTTTTTAAATATAAAGAATGAATAACCAATATAAACCATAATCAAACATGATTGTTTTGTAAATATAATTACATTATTTACTTTATAAAATGCTTTAAAACTAGACTCATGCTATAATACCATCTAAACCATTTATTAAACAATTTTAAATGTTAAATATACTTGAAAATAAAAAACCTTCACAATAAAACTATAACAATAAACTTATCAAATACTTCATAAAATTTCAAAAAAAATAATCAAAAAAATATCCAATAAACTATTTTCATAATATAAATTTAAAAATACTTTAGTTGCTGAAAATTTATAATTTCCTATGTTTTCCAAAATCTGACATATTTAAAACTATTCACATACATGAGTAATGTTTTAAAATAAATACAAAAACATTATATTTTATTATTTTTTGAAAATAATATTGAATTATATAAATCAAAATGAGGTTTTTATAAGACAATAAATCATAAATATTTTATTTCACAAAAAACATTAAAATGATAACAATTATTTATTCAAAATATATCCTACATGAACCAAACATCATCCAACTATTTTAGAAAAACCATATCATATGTAAATTTTATAAATACTTTTAATTTAAATATAAAACTATTGATTTCATCTAATTTGGTTCTGATAACAATATTATTCTAATTTTTAAAAAATACTGAGGAATATTTCATTGGTTATTTCAAAAAAATGAAATTTAAAACTCTGTATTTCTATTAAAACACTTACCACTCATACAAAATTCTATTTACCAAAGTACAATAAAAATAATAAAAATGAAAGTAAATCATGTGGATTATACTGATTACTCATTTAAAAACTCATTTTGGAAAAATATATCTGATATAATTATGTAAAAGGAACACCCTAACTATAAAAATAGACTAACAATCCCCAATCAATTAGATCACCACTATAACTAATATTTTAACCTAATTTATATAGTTGTCCATTGAATTTTAAATGGGATTAGGTTCTTTCAGATTTTACATCATCCTAACATCTAATTACAAGATTTCTAAAATGAACACATATCATAAAAAATACATATCGTGAATCAAAATACACTAAACATAACCACTTTGACCATCAAAAAGTATTAATGAATTCATTAAAATATACACAACACAAATACTAAAATTTTATGATTATGATGGTTCAATCAAATAATTAAATAGGTATTTAACATTTTTAAATATATAACATGTTTATTCTAATAAATTTTCCTAAAACACTTATCTGTGATATTTAAATTTCTATGTTTTGAAATAAAATAATATATTTTATTTCTATTAAATCAAAATTTAAAATGTTAATTTTATCATTAAATAAAAATAACTGAGTGAATATAAATTAACTCATACTAAATAGAGTACAAAATCATTCAAAATCATGCTAAAAGGTTATTATTTCATTTTTTATTATGAAAACTCTATTCAGTTATAATCACTTGTTTTATTTAAAAACTTTCAACTAAGCTTATTATAAATACACATTCAAATTAATTAACAAATAAATCATCACACATACCATGGGAAAAAATATTTCAATTTTCTACCAAGAAATGTTTCAATCTATTATATTACCATTGGTAAATATTTAAGAAAATAATGGTTAATTTGAAGTTGTATCTAATCAGCTAAAACATTTTATAATGTATGGGATATAAAATTACAAATAATTTATTGAAAAATAATGTTTAATGCACCACACTCTAATAAAATAAAATAAAGTAAATCCTTTTTATGTTTTTAATAAACTCAAACCATCCTAAATTTCATTAGTATATCATATTTTTCTATAAATAGTTTGATAATGTCTATTTATAGGTTACTTCTCAAATTCTAACTATCCAACCTACACTTACCATTAACCCAAATACACACTCATGATTTTATGGATTTTTATATCAATTGATCCCCACTAACTAGAATAATAACCCCCACCATCCCATATGGCCCTCAAGTCCTAGGTCATTAAGAACCACTAAGTTGTCTCATAAAAAAGTGTTATCCAACCTATCGACCTACCCATGTACCCTAATGGTTACTTATCAGGATAAAACCAATTTTTATATGATAACATTTATAATTTCAGTGTAATTTTTCTTCCCATACACACCCTAGTAAAATTATTAGGAGATCACCCATACTAACACTAATATGTCCTAACCATGTTTAATTGTGTTGTTCTACTCAGGTATGCTCCCAAAAAAGGCGTGAAGGAAATAGGTATGACACAAAAGTGTGATAATAGGTAAATTTTAATTTTTTACACTTAATATATCCTAATATACTTTATTTTCATTTAATTGCATGATTAATCTCAATAATCATATGTAATAAAAATTTATTATGAAAAAAAATCAAAATGGTGCCTTAGTTGAACTGCGTGTTCCTAGTGTACTTCGCTCATCTTAGAATCATTGTAGATTGAAGGAAACAATTAAGGTACCCTATATATCATAAAATATTATATAAAATATATTATTTTAATATCCTATTATATTCATATAAAAGTACAAAATAATTGGTTGCTTCATGATGAATACAAGATCATGGGATGAACACATACTCAATCCAAAGAGTTAAGATCGATCTGATCTTATTCTTCTCTTTTCTATCTCTATCTAAACCTCAAGGGAAGATATATGAGAAGATAAATTCATAAAATAGAGATAAAAAATTATTTTTAGGTGTATAATTCATTTATATAGTTAGTTTAAACTCTGATTAATTACACTTTAGTCCTTTAATGAGAGTTAAACTTAAAAATAGCCCAAAATGTTGTTTATGGCCATTTTAACTTTTCTTAAGCACTATTATAATTTTACCACTAACTTGAAACATTATTAAATGTTACATGATGAATTATGATATATTAAATCAACCCATTCCTTCTATAAATGTATGAAAATTATGAATATTAAATATTTTCCTAAAAAATAATTTTCTCATATTTAGTTATTTTAACTTAAAGACCAATAGAAGTATCTGGAAACATGTAATGACCTCTAAAGGGGTAAGTATATGTCATTTATATGAAAACTACATATGAACACTTACTATGTAATATAATCTATTTATTTTTCATCATAAAATAAATCAGGATGCGTACATTATTCCATCAACATTTAGTGCTTTATTAATCATTATTAACTATATTGGATGGAATTTACTTCATCTAAAATTGACAAGGATTTATTCAAGTCACCACAAACCTAGTCAAGTGGGTAAATATATTTATTTTTATTTTCAAAAGTGATAAATCTAATATTGATCATTCAACTAATTTCATACCACCAATGATACACCTGACACAATATATCTCACCATAAACATAAACTTTTATGTTTTTTTCATGCATAAAATAACATGATTAAATGATAAACATTGATAATGATCTCATGTTGATATAACAATTCACATTTTCATAGATATAAACATTCAATGACACCAAAAACATATAGTGTCCTTATTGCTGGTTCAATCCTCATTATCTCCTCTAGTCAGGATCACTAAGTATGAACTTCATAAGAAGAAGTCCCAATGCTTATAATCCCCCAGACCTGATGGGCATACAACATTTTTTACCTATTTGTATGATATATCTATTCCATTATACATGTGTTAAGGATTATTTTCATAGTATCTATAGGTTCTCATTATAGCTAGAAACTATTATAACCTTTTGATATGAAAAATAATCTAAGTAAATTATCCTATAAATAGTATACATAGAGATATTGACTCTATTATGATAATAAAAAACCATGTATAAAACTCTATATACATGATATGTAAATGTAAAATTGTACAATATGGGTTTAGAGAACCCATATGCAATATTCTATATATTTACGGGTCATTTTTTCTGAATAAATTTGAATGTTTGGTCATTAGTTAAGGACCGTTTCATGAATTAGGACTCAAATTTGAAATCAAATGGTTTTAAAATCTCTATGAGATTATTTTGGATGTTTATTAAGGACCGAGAGGTGTTTTGGGTTCTCAAGTTGATGTTAGATTAGGTTCAAGGTGACCCCCTCCCTTTACTATTTTTAACTATAGGTGACTGGTTGTGTCATGACCCATGGGGGTTTTTGTGAGAAATATGGTAACACCATGAATCCTTTTAGTCATATCATAATGGAATGTCATGAGGTGTTTCACTGTGAAGTGTGTAAGGACTACATCAAGAAGCATGAGGCATTTCATTGTTACAAGTGTCGCATTATGACCCCAGAATGTTATGTTGTGATGGGTGACTGGATAGAGGATGGAACCCCTTTCCTTAGGGTGGTATCACTACTACCTAGAGGGGTTATGTCATGATATATGTTGACTGAGGGCTAGGATCTCTACTTGGGGTGGTCACGATGTAACCTAGGTGGGAGGCGTCATGACCGGCCTTATCCAGGATACATTATACTACATGTCTCTAATTAATGTTGTGATGTAGTCACTATGATGTTTTTTTATTATAGATATACTGGTAATTTACTATTCACATCCCTAAAGTTATAGTTTGATTAGGATTGTAGGGGAGGTCCATTCAGCTGACTCCTTCCACTCTTTTCCCCTTATGCAGTCCCACTAGAATGGGTGATTTTATTGGAGATTTTGTAATGTTTTGAGAATTTTCTCTCTCTATTGTCTTCTATTATTATTTTTACTTTGCTATATCATTTGTTTTTATATGATTTGGGATAGGTTTTTTGTGACAATTTCTTCATGTCATGGTGAAATTTTCTCGTAAAGATGGGTTTTTTTCATGGATTGGCTAGAGAGGATCTTGGAAGGATGAAAACATGAGATTTAGTGAGGTTCCAATGATGTAGTGATGCTCAATGAGTTTTTTAGAAATTATTATTCATTGTATTAATTTTAATAATTAATTATAAAATGCAATAATTAATTATTTGGGTGTTGTGTCTTAATAAATTAGTCTAGGAGTCAATGTGAGCTTGGATGAGGCATAGATGATCTTGACCGAGGAGATACGAGGCTCAACAACGATGAAAACTCCATATTCATGTGGGTGGTTCCTTTAATATAAATTCATATGCTTTTTATGAATGAGAGTTCATGGTTTTATGTTTACATGGGACTAGGTATTAATACAGTGATCAACAGTTCCCATAAAAGTATATAGTTTGGCATTGATCCTCCTATATATGGAACAAGTGCTCCTTAGTGGATTGCGTGATTGGGAACACCTGGCGACAATTTCACTAAGGGGAAAAGGTTCCATTTCATTTAAAGAGAGATCTCACATAGGTATCAGGACTCATGTTGAGTTGTGGGTAGCCTAAGTGGGTTTTCTATTTCTAGTTGGGTAAGAATAAGAGGCTTAGTCCTAGTGGGGGAGGGTTTTATATCTCACATATGATGAGGCCCCCTTTAGGATGTATTTGGGATTTGGTATGTGTCATGGGTGGGATAAGTCTTCTGGGACTAGATGTGGTATGACACCAAAGGTCCCCCCCCCCCAATTTATGGTCTAGAGATATCTCTTATGGAGATATGAGATAAGACCCTATAGTGGGTTGATGGCATTGTTAAGGGCTTGGAATGAGGTTTCTAAGGGGATTAGAGTGAATTTTTTAGGAAGAAACTTGGTCATTGAAACTAAGTGTGATGTATAATTTTTATATGGTTTTTAACCATCCTCTTGTGTCTTGGGTTAGGTAGATCCTATAGGATGTGAGAACACCATGGGGTGTTGGGTTCATTTTAGTGTAGAGGGGTATTATCCAAGATGGTCTTGAGGATATTATCCTGTAAGACTATAAGGAAGATGGTTTGTTTTTTATGGTGTAGGGATAGGTCTCGAGTGACTAGTTCCCTAGGATAAGCTGGTGAGATTATGAGATGGGATATGAGCCCTATTATTATTGTATTCATGTGGCTATTTGTGTGATGTTTGAGGATGATGGATGGTTTCCATTATAGAAGAGGGGATGTACTAGGATTTACAGTTTTCCCTACCTAAGAAGGATGAGTTTTTATCTATGATGTGCACCCTCCTCTAAGAGATGTTGGGTTGGGTTGGGTATTATACTATGTTCCCTACCCTCATTGGTGGGTAGAAGTTGGGTATTATGATGTGAACCCTACCATGCATTAGTGAGTAGTGAAAAGATACTTTTAGTATGCCCCTACCTAAAGAGGTAATGGGTTGGGATCTATCAATGTTCCCTTCGCTGAGGAGAATGGGTTTGATACTATCAGTATGACCTTCCCTAAGGGTAATGGACTAGTGTACTAGGATGAGAGACCTACCCTGCATCTTTAAGTATGGGTTGAGATTGCTAATGTAAGATTATTGGATTCTAGCATGGGGATAAATTAGGTATGGTTGGGTATAATAGTGTCCTAGTTATCACCTGATAACTCAGAGGGGAATGGGGGATGTGTCATTGGGTGTATTTGTATCATAGGCCAAAGCAGGTATAGTCAGGTTTCATGGTGTCCTGGTTAGCATATAATGAACCAATGTGCATTTTTTTTTGTTATATATTTTCTTATGAACACACATATATGATGTAATATGTTAGGGTAACTTAGTGAGATCCCACTAAGATGTATTTATCACACCCTACACAGGTAGTATGGTGAATTTTCAAACATTGTTTTAGTTTTATAGGTTAAACACATGTTGAGCAGCAGATTGAGCTAGAAAAGATCAATGAAAATTTAGAGACTAGGATTGAGGTGAGGATTAGGTATGGTAGTATATCATCTTGTGTATTTTTTATTTCTTTTTTTATTTTGTGTTTTTGATCAATTTTATGGGAAATAAGGGATTTATAAATGCATCAATTCTGCATTTCATTTTTCATATAACATGATTCTTTTTTATTAGAGTCAGCACACTCTAATGTTTATCATGGGATGTTGTTTATCCATTTACACTTTTTTTACTCTAATTCAAAGGTATTATCTTCACAATATAAGATTTAGGCCCTCATTTCTAGTTGACATCCTCTAGCATATAGGGATGCATTCTTAGGTCTATATAGCTCTCTGATCAGGATACTGATGAGTGGCCTTAGGTTGGGGTGTTTCAAAGTTATATCAGTGTGAATTTTTATTTTTATTAATATTTATAGTATATTAGATAAAGAATATGTAGGTTTTAAAACTTTTGGTTTACCTTATAATGGTTCGTCATGAACACCTTTTTTGGTGGGAAGTCCTGGCTACCAGGGGTATGGGATTATTGTTCTTGGTTTTAGATGTTATAATTGATATTTTTATTCAATATAACATATTTAATAGAGATTTTTTTACTTTATCTCTTACCCTACTATAAAGAGTCTAATGTGCATGAATTTTATTTTTCATGTATGATTCACATGATGCACATGTTCTTATGTGTTATTGATTTCACTAACAAAAGGACATTTGATTATTTAAAGTGTTAACAACTTATATGGTGTTTTTTCATAAAACATGTTGGTGAAATTATACTCAATTAAACCATGAAATTTTCTTTTTTATGGAATTTCATGTGTATCTTACTGTGAGATGTCATTGGGTGATGATTATATAGTCCCTTTGTGTGAGGGATGTATAGTGACCCTAGTGGATTGGTATAGGAATTTTATGTATTATAGATGACCCAAGGATGGGAATAGGTTTCCTTGAGATATGGTTATCCCTAATATGGTTGAGGAAAGTCATGTGTAAATTCCTTAGTTTTTTTAGATAGCGAGTTCCTAGGGTACTTTTGTTAGTTTTAGTGTGATAAATATTTACTTGGTCCAGTGTTAAAGCTTTGGAAGTTCATTCACCAGAAGTAACACTTGGGATAACCTATAAGGATATAGACACTAACATCATGTAAGTCTAGTTTTAGTCCATTGAAGTCGGTTCACTAGATATAACATTGTTAGTTGAATGGAAGTTCATCGAGGGATCAGGTGTTAGGTTAGTGGAAACATGTTGTGCGGTGTGAGTTCATTAGAAGAAATGAAAACAATTGGACTGGTTTAGTTTGGTGGATATAGCACAGTGAAATTCCAAGTATAGGAATATAGAGAAGGGACCTCTGATTCATGTACTCAAGGATTCGGTCATGGTTTCAGAGGATGTAGTTATGCGAATAGATGGGGAAACCTCTATTAGTAGAACATAAATCCAGAATAACTAAATCATGGAGGTTTATGACTTGTTTAATTTCATTGATGATAGGTTTTTCTTGAGGATTAAATAAAGGAAATGTTTATAAAATCCATTATTATAGATTGAAAGTAAATTCAAATTGTTCACTAGGATTTAGCAGTCGATGTAACAAATGTTACTAGTGATCGAAAGTTTCATAGTCCAAGGGAGGTTCACCCACACACATCCAATGGTGGTTCTGACTAGAGGACCAGTTGAGACCATTATAAATAGTGGGACTAGTCCAAATTTCTATACATAAACTAATACAATCTAAAAAACACTAATTGGACCTGACCTTAAGGTTATGGTGTCTTTAGAAGAAGCGCACCCGGACACATCTAAGTGCTAAAGGTTGAAGTACCGTAGGTAGAGGTATAGTTATAAAAGTAATAAGACTCGTAGGAGCATAAGTTATATTCAATGATTAAAATATATCATTTTTGGGACTTTTTTTATACTATGGGTAGAGTTTTTAGAAGGTGATAATCATTTTAACTCAGATATACTCTATTTTTGATGGAATAAAGGAGATGTTGACATTCTTATACAGATGTAGGACACTATATTTAAACCATGTAATCCTTATGTGAATTATGTATATAATTTTTGATTTCATGTGTTTTTTTTATCATTTTCTTATTCTATTGACCGCTCGCCAAAAGATGGACCATGAAGTGACGAGAACCAGAAGGTGGGGGGTGACTGATGTAGTGGATGGGGTGCATGAACTTTCCAATTACAATATTTGAAGTCACGGGGGATGTATGATCATAAGCAGGTGTTTATTTTGGTGTTTGGTATTTTTTTCACTAGATCACCTGAAGGGATATATTTTGGTGATGTTGAAAAGTTCTCTTATCCCCAACAAGTGGTATCAGATCTTGATAGTAGTGCTTGGTGGTAGAGAATGGTATAATTTTTTTGGTGAAGTGGTTATAGGGGACTCAGAAGGATCTTGGAATAAGGTTGTTGGGTCCTCATTGTTAGATATTCTACTAGGTTATTGGAATAATGTCACTAGAATATGGTAGTGGTACCAGTGTTGTTTCTAAGATATTGAAATTTTAATTGACTACATTGATTCATGAGGTGTGTTACATACATTGGTCTAGCATTCTGGATCTTGGTGGAAGACTACAGAAATTACAATGAAAGAAAATGAACCCTAACATCTTCTAAGTTCAACGGGAGATCATGTTTATATAAAAAAAAAATCATTGGATGAGATAGGTATGGTTTGATGATCTGATGGTGGAGGTTGTAGATATTAGAGAACACTGTTGTTGTTACTTCTAGATGGTTTGTAATTCTGTTGGATAGGGAGGATCAACATATGTGTTTTAGCAAATTAGAAGGCCATAATAGTAAGTACATTGATTATTATAGAGGTTTTAATCAAAACAATGATGTATATTTATATAAAGAGTTATCAGTTGAGTATTCAGTTGGGGTGAGGTTAATTGGTGAAAGATCAAAAGTTCTATTTCCAAAAAGATTTTTTTTTAAGGTTTCACAAACTTTAAGATTATATGAGGTGATTGAAAATGTTTCCAAGTGTTTTATTAATCCCATATTGAAATTAGGAGTGGTGTGACACTGTCCTGAGTTTATCAGAAGATGGTTTGTGGGAATCACGAAGAATTATGGAAGGATATGGGATTTTACACTAGGGATTCATGGGTATGGAATGTGTAGAAAATGTTTCTATCTTCTAAAGGATTCATCTAGAAGGAGTGTTAACATATCAGGGATTAGATGACCCAAATAAGGAATATAAGGCATGGTTTTCATGAGTGCATGGGAGTGAGATATGAGTAGGGATGAGGATTCTAATTCATGTGAAGTGTTACAGAAACTTGATGGTTGAGAGTTAAATCTTCATTGGTAGTGGTTAGTTTTCATGTTTTTGTGGATTCTCTCACAGAATATATGGTATGTATAGTACCTTTAATGAAATTAAAGAACCATGATACAAGTGAACTGGAAGTGCATATAATAAAAGAGAGTTTGTAGAGTAATGAAAGTTTCATAAGACTGATTCCTAGTTTTCCAAAGTTAAGGAAACTAACTTGGAATACCTAAAATTGTTTCCAAAAAGCCAAAAAAAAAGGGGGGTAGGATTTTTTGGGGAATTATATTTGTTCTCTAATTTGTAGAGTCTATAGATATAGTAGACTTGGGATGAATTGAAGCTAGAGAAAGGAAAAACCCAAGTCCTAGTATGAATTTCCTTACAGTATTTATAAATCTATGTTAATGATCATTAGAAGATCATCGGAGCAATAGAAGGACCTTAGGATGGAGCTGTCATTATTGAAAGTATCATAACCAAGTGAAAGAAATGGGAGTAAAAGACCACAGATGCCTTTGATTTATTGATCGTAAGTTTTGTGGGAGTATTTCATGCTGATGAAATCAAATATTTATGAAAGTTGAAGTTTCATATTGAGGTTCAAGTTTTGATTATTTCATTTAGGTTTTGTGTATCAAAAATATCTTATGTTGCAAGGGTGTGGTCGAAGTGTCAGGATCAGACATCTGGAAGAGAAAGGCTATGGAATAGTGCATGATGCAACTTATTGATGAGAATTTAAACAATGTTAGAGTATAGAAAGTTAGTGGTCATTTTCTTTGAAAAAATTACATGGATTTATTTAGATTAGTTTTGTGGATTTAGTGGAATGGAAAATCATGGTTATGGAGGTTTAAATGGTATTTTTTTCATAGAGAGACTAGATGATCAGAGGGAAAAAGTATAGAATAGAGAACCATTTGGATACTGTAGAAAGAAAGTGAAAAAAATAAGTTCATTGGGACTTTTTTACAAGCATAATAATGGTATTCAAGTGGAAAATTTTTGGACATAGAATTTGAAAACAATTCTCAATTTTGGGAGTGTTGGGTTTGGTGTGAGAATTATTTTCTTAATGAAGTGTCAAAGCTCTAGATGTTCATTCATCAAAAGTAACACATGGGAGAACTTGGAAGGAGGCATACATCAGCATCATGGAAGTCTGTTTTTAGGTCGTTGGAGTTAGTTCATTGGATATGACAATGTTATTTTAATGGGAGTTCGATGGGGGGCCTTGAGCGTCAATTCAATAGAGGCATACTACGCAGTGTGAGTTGAATGGAAGCAGTGACAATAGCTGGACATGTTCAGTTTAATGGATGAAACACAGTGGAAGTATGAGTGTAACACCCCAAGCTTCCATGGTACGTTTCCCTTTGAATAATACAATAGCTTGTGTTGTACGCAACTTTGAGTTCAAACACACCATGACCAATCAAACTAGCTGTTATGAATAGTAATACCCACTTTTTGAAATTTTATAAATTTTATCTTTCAAAATAGGCTTCATTTTTGGATTTGGAATATCGAAATTAGCTTTGGGTGAATTTTGGTATTTTTTTGAAAACGTTTAATTTTTTATGAATAGTGAAAAAACACTACGTTATTGGTTAAAACTGACTTTTTATTTAAATAATTAGTTATTTTAATTTATTTTAGTTTAGGTAAAAATAGATACATAATACATATATATGTTCAACATAATTCATTGGAGTCATTTTATAATAAGTTTAGTTATATAAAATTTTATTGAACTATTTACCGTCTTTTACCCACCTCCTAGGAGCATTTGCAGATTTGAATAAAACTTAATTTTACCGTTTCTGTGAATTGAATTTCAAAAATCTGAGAGACACGGTTGATATCAGTAAGTAAAATGTGGTTCAATAAAATAAAAATATTTTTTGGTGAATAGTAACTTTTGACTTTTATTTACCACAGTTAAAAGTAAATAGGGTAATTAAAGGTAAAAATGATATTATTATTACCCTAACACATGTCCTAATTCTATTGGATAAGTGTAATTTGACCAAAAACAACCTTAGGAATAAAATTTTATCCTTTAGGTCCACTTGGATTAAATTAGGACATTTATTATTATTTATTTCAAAGAAGAGTTAAAGGTGTTAAATTCAAAGTTTAATAACTAAACCATTTTTAATATAGGGTTACACATAAGATAAATTCCACTGTAGATATTTATTAGAAAGCTAAAAATATTTCCTACATAATAGTATTTTATTTATAATTTTTAGACATTAAATAATTTAATTTATTTATGACACAATGATGATGCAGTAATTACCTTATTAATGAAATATTAAAATAATTGATATTATAAATATCTAAATAAATGAAATTTGAGACTTTTTATGAATTCAACTAATTTTATAGGTTAATATGACATGTTAGGATTAATTAAATTAATTTTTTTCAAAGTAATAATTCTTTTATGAATTTAGAAAAAACAAAATACCAAATAGTTTCAATTTGAAATAAAAGAGTTTTTAAAACAAATATTATATTAATAATTGATATAATATTCCTAAAAAACTAAGGTTAGGAAAAATGACTTAGATAAGGTTATATATATATAATGAACTACTTGGGGTTCTCTTGGATTGTTATAGTAAGTTTATTAACCATATAGTATAAAGATATAAAGAGACATGGAAAATGTCCAACTAATTAACTAAGAGTTAAATATAAAATATAAGGTTAATATAGTGACACAAACCTATCTAAAACCTATTTGTTGAGAGTATTTAGACCCATCCCCACATTACCCTCTAAATAAATCATTTTGGAGCCATTATAAACTGAATATGAATTTATTATAAAATAATATTTCAATCTTTTCCTAAGGTGCCCCTCACTCCTCTTATAAAAGGGCACTCCCCCTTCTCTCAAATTCACACCTCAAAATCATTTTGGATCAGATAACCCCTGCCCAAATATCCTCTAAACTATCCTACCTTCATCCTAGAGTCCTTCCTTTAGTCAGAAAGCCAACCTAAGGATCCCTTTTGATCAAATCAAAAGGAAAAACCCAAAGAAGAGGTAAATATTTCATCACCTCTTTCAAGTTCTTTTCTTCTTCCACTTCTTCATTCCTTATTGTTTCCATTATAAAATAATAACTCCAATATATTCTATATACTGTGGTGTTATTTTAAATATGGTACAACCATATTCATTATTTTATCCATCCTATTAATGACATATCACCATACGTGCGTACGTACAGCTTACCATCTCTACGTCGTGGTGTAGTTGTTATTCAATACATTATTATTTGGATGGGTATAATAATGATGTATAATTGATGTAAATAATAAATATAACATGTTAATGATTCTATATATATGATATAACATATATTTACATATGATTTTAAATCAAAATAATGATATTGTCGTTCGTGCATACGTACATATTACCGTCTCCACGAATGCGATGAGATTGATTTCCCCATCATAATCATTCAAGAATAATTTTCATTTTATGATTAAAAATAATGTTTAAGAACTCAATATCATTATGGATATGAATCAAATACATCCTATCCATAACAAACACGTCTTATGTAACAAAACATATAAAGGAAAACAAATCAGTTAACACCCGAAACGACGATAATACTAAAATATTATTAACACAGCAATATTAGAAGATCATATATGATATCATATTTATGTATATGGTTATTGTATAATTTAATAAAAATGATTTAAATATTATAGATGAGGTTAACATACCCGCAACCAAGGAAAAGTACAAGGTAAGGGTTAATTCTACAATCTCTTTATTATCCGAGGTTGTTTTTACGTAAGTATCTACTGGCATCTCTTTATCATCCACATCCATGTTTCCTAAAAATATATTTCAAAACATTTTTAATATTTACTAGACAATGGGTTAAAGTCATTTATACCCTTATTTTAACTTATATGTTTTGAAAGAAATCTTTCAGTCGTTTTCCAAATGATGTGGCCTTATTTTTACTCAGTTTGCCGCATCTTTTTATTAATTTTTATACAATTTATTTAATTAATTTAACACTTTTTAATAAATAATTGCACTTTTGTATTTTTATAATTAAATTTGTTAATTATACATTTTTTATAATTAATTGTGTAATTTTAGTCTTTAAAATAATAAAATTTTTCTTTCTTTATTTTTAATATAACTAATTATCAATTATAATAATTACTTATAATCTGTTCATTTAATATTAATTTTTTATTATTATTAATTTATTTATTTGTTAAATAGTTTAATTTTTTCGCTCACGTTAACTAGGTTACCGTTAGTCAGGTTACCGTTAGTCAGGTTACCACTATAATGTAATAGTGACCTTTGTCACCGTTATCCATTTTACGCTAACGGTGACCTTTGTCACCGTTGTGTTTAGTTTTGTTGTCTATCGGTGACCTTGCATGTATCGGTGACCATTTTCATCGATACTCTATCCTATCGGTAGCCTTTATCTAAGTATAATGGTAACTTTAATTTAAATTACCGGTGAGCCTTTAAATTTATCAGTAGCGGTGATCCTTATATTATAATTTTGCAACGGTTAGTCCTTTTTAGTTTGGTTTATTATAATTCTTCTAAGATTTTTATTAAGTTAAATTTTATTTTAAATAATTATTTAATCGTTATAATTTTAATTAATTATCTTAGAATTTATTTTATTAATTAATATTTTAATTAAGTTACTTTAGAATAGATTAACAATATTAATTAATTTAGATGTCCTGCTCGTCATTTAAGTAATTGATTTGTGTTTTTAAATTAATCAAAATGGTACGCCCTTAATTATCTGTGTTCAATTAATTAAATTAAATAATTAATTAATTAATAGTTTTTAAACTTTAATTTTATTATTTTATGTATGCAGTTTGGGTTTTAATTCAATTTTATTTCATTTTAGCCTACCGGTGAGGTATACGAGCCTACCAGTGACTTCTTGTTTTAACGCCCCTTCTACCGGTAGCCTTGATACCGGTCTGCACCTCACTAATACTTCTTTGTATCGGTAGTCTGTTCTTTAACGGTGACCCTTTGTGCACCCTTTTTCCCCTCACCGATATAGCTTTAATTTCACCTCACTAATAGACAATTCCTACCTTACCGTTAGCCCTTTTCCCCTTTCTCATAGCTACCAATACCTTCTCTCTCACCGATAAACATTTCACCCTCACCGTTACTTTCTCTTTCCTCACGAACTTCACCGCCTCGCTCGCTCCCCTGCCCATCTACCGTGCCACCATGGGAGCCAAACCAAAGGAGAACTGTTTTTCTATTGCCGTGAAGCCAAGCTACCGCCGGTGTGGGAGTCACAGGATCCGCCGTGGGTTTGTCCGCCGTTGTGAAGGAGCATCAAGGCTGGACTGAAGTCACTCTTTCTGCTGGAGCTGCTGTCTGCCGAGGTCCATGTTGCTGAGTGAAAGGGTGTCGAGTCGCCGCTGCCCTGTTCGGAGGAGGGATACAGGTCATCGTGGGAACTGCGCAGAAACTGTCACGCTGCCATTGAGCAGAGGAAGACCACTTTGTGCCTTTCCAGAGCTGAAGGAGGAGAGTGAAACAGGATGCCACACCTCTTTTCCAAAGCCGACACAGCAGAGGAGGAGCCGAGTCGCTGGAGAGGAGATCGTGCAGCTACTGCAAACCAGAGAAGCCCTACCCCTCCCCTTTGTTGCGACGTGGATTTGGGGAGGGGGGAAATCAAATAATTAAAAATTAAATAATATAAAGTGATATAAAGATAAAGTAAAAAATTTAATAATAAAAGTATAATTAAAGTAAAGAAAAAAATGTAATAAAAAAACAACAAAAGTTAAAGTTAAAGTACCTTTTAATAAGTCAATTGAATATAATAAAATTTATGAAATTTATGATTTAAAATTATAATTATTATAAATAGATAAATTATAAATTAAAATATTAAACTAAATTAATAATTAATGGTATTAATAAATTAATTTATTGATTATAGTACAAATTATATAATTAATAATAATTATAAATAAACTATTATATATAATTATTAATTTAAAAATACTTAAAAACTTAAGTATTAATTTTAATTACTTAATTAAAATTAATTAACTAATTAATTAATGTAGCAGTTTAATTTCTTTAATAGTAATAATTAAATTATTAATACAATCTAAAATATTATCTTCATTATTTATTTACTTATGTACTTAATTTTTAATAACTTAGTTTAAAAGAAATTTATTTAATTAATAACTTAGTATAAATTTTTAATAATTTATGTTATACTATAGTATTATTAAGTGAATAGTTTTATAAATAGAGTAAATAATAATTATCAATTAACTTATGTTAACTTTCAACACTTAACTTAAAAAATTATTATTATTTCATTATTTGCTTTTGCATTTATTTATTTATTTTGTTTTCACATGGCAGGTTCATTCAGGAGTCAATTTTATGTCCAGGTGCATGCAACTAACTCATCCAGAGTTGGTTACGAGGGTAAAACTCGCGCGACGTGCCAGTCGCGGAAAAAGGAAAATGCGCGGTGCACTCATGAAGGACATTCCAAGTCAGTGGAAATGGAGCAGTGACATGAAGGTATGATATCAGGGTACTTAAGAAGAGAAATCAGTGGCCTTTTGGGAGGAGACTCTCATTTTTTCATTCCATGACAACATCCAGACGAGAGCAGACTCCGAGGAGTAGCGTTGGAGATGAACAGGAGACAAAGGAGCCCGAGAGTAGAGCAGTACTTGGGAAGTACTTCTTCCCTCTTTCCTTAATATTTTTTCTCTTTTTTTGGATGTTTTACACTTCTTGAATCAATATGATCATAGATTGAACTTTATAAACTCAGGAATTTTAAAACCTTCTAGTTATTCTTTTTAAATCTTTGTATACTTGCCTTTTTACGAAATTAGAATCAGTTGGTGAGAATGATTCTGTTTCTAATCTTTGATCATTCACACTTCAATATTTGCAATTTAATAATTCAATTTCAACTGGCGAAGTTGTTTTTGAATGCATTTTTCAGAAATTTAATGTCATTAACTTTGGAGATTTATGGTGAATTTATTTCCAAAAGTTACCTTTTAAAACAACTTTGCAGTTTGGTTGAGTTTTGGTGTGGAAAACTCCAAGACTTGGTCATCTGCCTGTTGAGTTTCCTGGCGAGGGAAATTCTTCAGAATTATTTGAAGTGTGATTCGATTGTGATCTATGGGAGAACATCCATTCGAACCAGTAGTTTAGAATTCCTTGAGTAATTAGATGATCTTGCTTCTTTGTCTTGCTGCTTTATACTAGTATATTGTATTACTCTTAGTTTAACAGTACTTAATATAAATTTTAGTTACTTTTTTAGAAAATCTAGTTTCTTCATCCTGTTTCCATTTACAGTAATAAATATTAAAAAAAAGTAAAAAAAATGTCTACCTCACTGCTGACAACTGTGAGGTTTTTAGTTTAAAAACCTTAGAGTTCTCATCTGCCTTCTCTGTGGATCAACCCTGCACTACTATACTATTTTAGGTTAATAAATGTAATTTTGAGGGCCGTGATGACCTCCGGTCTCTTCACCAAACAAGGTACTTTATGACCTTTTCGACAAAATTAAGGTAAGAATGTCTTTTTTAACTTATACAGAGGGTGCGGTTATTCTCCACCATTATAACATCATCAAAGCTTCCCTTACAAGCTTATAAGAATATTTTCAAAATAAATGTTTTTTTATAATTATGTAACTTTAAATGATTTCAAAAAAATAAATAGATATTTCTCTTAAATAGTTTTGATTTCATCTATGTTAACATCCTTTGATGGATTTTATTCTTGTTTGAAGTCGATTCATTATGATACAAATCTTCCGTATTTTATTGAAGGTTTTGTGATATGTTTGACCATGGATGTGTTATTTTTATACCATTCATGGTTTATGGTTAAAGTATAGACATTTTGTATGCTAGTTTTAATACAAATTTTTATGTTATATTTCAACCTTTTCATATGAGGATTGTATTGGACTTAATAAGTGACGGGTGGAGCCCACTATAGCTCCTCGATGCATCTGTAGGTCTCATGAGACAACTAGACATGGAATTGGTCGAGGACTTTCCCAATTTGATATATGGTTTTGGCCGAGGCCTTAATCATTTTGAGACGTCTTGGTTGAGGCCTTGACAAAATTTTTCAGAATGTCTGGAATTATACATTCCCTCATTATGAAAATAATATCGATGGTTCATGTGGTCATTCGACTAGTATAATACTCATGATTATGTTTTATTATGGCATTATTTACTCAGCTCATATTCCTTCCATAAAAGTGTTCGTGTTTATTATTTGTAAAAGCATGTGTTTTAAATTATTCACCATGCTTAATATTTATGTTATCTTATATTTTATTTCTTACTCTTACTGAGCATTTGAGCTCACCCCTTTATTATGTTTCATTTTCCCAGGATATGCAGAAGTTAGTTATGAGGGACTTTTAGGCATAATCTAAGAATCTTGGATGCTTCTAATGGAATAAATTAGTGTTCTTTTTCTTTTCAAGTTGTAATGTGGAACTTATGTATGCATCTTGTTTCCAAGACTACTAAACTGATCAGTATTTCAGGACATGATTCCTTGTATCATGTCAATGTTTTGTAATAATGCACTAACTATGGGTAACTGGGGTCGGGGTGTTACATTTGGTATCAGAGGAAGTTTAGTACAAACCTTGGAAACTAGATTTAGATAAACTCTGATTAGAGCACATTATCCTAAGATAGACTTTGAGGATTAGTATAGAATAACTTCCTAGAATTTTGTTATTGTAGATATTTTGTGAGTTTTACAAGAAATACATCCTTGTCTGGATACAATTAGGTAGAGGCGGCTCTGGAACAGATGTACTTAGGGGTAAAACCCGAAAACACCGCTTTGAGCTAGACTCGAATGGGAACCGGTGCACAACAATGGGCCTTGATGCACTCTTGGTTACGACACTCCCGGGGGATATGATTAGGATAATTCTCATTTTCTTTACAAACCATTATGAAGGGTTTATGATTATATACTTCCTTAAAGAAAACATTTTTATGATTATGGATTATATCCATAAACTGTTCAATTTATGTTAAGTGTTTTACAAGTTTGGATTTATGTATTGCAATTCATAAACTAATCTAGTGTATTCTATTGTTTAGAAATGGCACCTAGTGAAAGGAATGGAAATTGTATCAATGCACGTAATCCATGTAGGAATTTCCCTTCTACTCAATATAATTATAGCGAAGATGGTGATGCAATTGGTGTCGAGCATCTTATCGCCATACTGGGACAACTCACTCAGGTTATGAATAATAACCTTACCCGTATAGAGCACCCTGGTCCACAATGCAAAGGATCAATGTTATACTGCTTCATGAGGAAACAACCACCAACATTCAATGGGAGTATAAATCCATTAGTGGCTGAGCAATGGATAAATTCCTAAGAGAAAATATTTCACAATTTGGGGAGTAGCGAAAGGAAAAAAGTTGTCATGGCAGTTTATCGTCTCACTGGAGATGTCGATCAATGGTGGTCATTGATTCAAAACACAAAGGAAGATGAAGAAGTGTCCAGTATGGAATAGGGGGAGTTTAAATAACTTTTCTTAGAAAAATACTTTCCTCGTGACCATCGAGCAGATATGGAAAGGAAATTTCTGAGTCTGAGGAAAAAGGATGATGAGAATGTTATAAAGTATGAGGATAACTTTACAATATTAGCAAGGCATGCTACAGATTATATACATAATCCAAGAAGTAATATTGACCATTTCTTTTATGGGTTAAAACCATTTCTCCATTGAGCATTATTATCGCAGTCCTTCTCATCGTACGAAGATATTGTCTCATGTGCTATCAAGACAGAAAAGGAATTCTCTAAGTCTTACAACATTAAATAAAAGCAAGAGAATAATAGATCTGTTGAACACTCTAGGAAAGAAAATAAGAAAACAAGGAAGAAGGGAAGAATTGAATTTCCACCCAGTGATAATTGTGGAAGAAATCACCCTGGTGCCTATCTAAAAGTAAAAGGAGTATGCTACAAATATGGATAGAAATTCCATATTGCTGGTGATTGTAAGGGAAAGAAATACTCTACCAATGTTCAATGCTACAATTGCAGGGAGATGGGACATTATGAAAATGAATGTCCTAAGCGTTAGGGAAAATTACCTCAGAAAAGGCCAAGGGATCAAGGCCAAGCTTATGTGATAACTACTGCTGAGGTTGAAGCTCCAAAAGACGTGGTGGTAGGTAATATAATGGTTTCCTCAAGTTTATCCAATGCTTTATTTGATTATGGATCATCACATTGTTTCATATCTTCCCATTTTTCTATGAAAATTAGATATTTTTAATTTGACTTAACAAGGGATTTTTCAGTCAAAACACCTAAGGGAAGTATCATTGCAACAAAGTTTTGTGAATCAATTCCCATTAGGGTATATAAATGTTCTTTGTATGCTGATCTCATCGTCATACCCATAATTGAATTTGATATAATCCTTGGTATGGATTGGCTTTCAGACCATGATGTAAAAATTTATTATAAGAATAAGGAGGTTACAATTTTTTGATGATGATAAGGAGTACCTTATCTTTAGAGCAGAAACATCACCACCTGATTCTTATCTAGATCCACCCCCAGTAGCTCAACTGAATTCAATTATTGGGGAGGAAGAGAAAAAAATAACTATGGGTGAGTAAAGGAATATTCAAATAGAGGACATACCTATTGTGCAAGAGTATGTTGATGTGTTTCTAGAATATTTACTTGGACATCCTCTAGAATGATAAATTGAGTTTTCCATTGATTTAATTCCTGGTTCAAGGACCATATCGAAAACCCCTTATAGAATGGCCACTGTGCAATTAGTGTAACTAAAGAAACAACTAGAGGAATTGAGTAATAAGGTATTTATTCACCCTAGTGTTTCTCCATGGGGAGCCCCTATTCTTTTTGTTAAGAAGAAAGATGGATCTATGAGGTTGTGCATTGACTACAGGTAGATCAATGCTATAACAATAAAGAACAAGTATCACATACCTCTCATTGATGATTTATTCGACCAACTTCATGGAGATCAATATTTTTCAAAGATTGACCTTTGATCTAGATATCATCAGTTGTATGTGAAAAAGGAAGACATTCCAAAAACAGCATTTCGAACCAGGTATGGGCATTACGAGTTTATAGTAATTCCTTTTGGATTGACTAATGCACCCTCTATCTTCATGGATCTAATGAATAGAGTTTTAAAGGAATATATCGATGACTTTGTAGTGGTATTTATTGATTATATCTTGGTATACTCAAAAATATACGAAGATCATGAAAATAACTTGTACATTATTCTAAAGACCCTCAGAAGAAATGAATTATACAGGAAGTTTAGAAAGTGTGAATTCTAGATTCAAGAGATTTCTTTTCTTGGCCATATTGTCTCTAAGGATGGAATCTTTGTTGATCCTTCAAAGAAAAGAGCAATCCAAGAATGGCCAGTACCGACGAGTATAACTGAGGTATGCAGTTTTATTGGTTTAGCAAGTTATTATCAATGTTTCGTCCAGAATTTTGCCCGGTTGGCTAACCCATTAACAAAGCTCACACGTAAAGGGGTTAAATTTGTTTGTACAAAAGAGTGTGAAGAATGTTTTGAAGAAATGAAGAGAAGATTAGTCAATTCTCCTATCTTGACTCTACTATCGGGGAATGATGGGTTTTTTATTTATAGTGATGCTTCAAAGAAAGGACTTGGTTGTGTCCTTATGCATAATGATAGAGTTATTTCCTATGCATCACGGCAGCTAAAAATTCGTGAGAAAAACTATACTACTCATGATCTTGAGTTATCAGCTTTAATATTTTCTTTGAAGATATGGAGACATTATCTCTATGTAGAAAAATGTGAGATATATACTGATCATAAGATTTTGAAGTATATTTTCTCATAGAAAGAACTCAACATGAGGCAAAGGAGATGTATTGAACTACTCAAGGATTATGATTTCACTATACACTACCACCATGGGAACGCAAATAAAGTGTAATATTCTTTGAGTAGAAAGGATCATGGAGTTTTGAATAAGATGAGAATTGAAAGGGATCATATTTTCATGGATCTAGTAAAGATGGATATGGGAATAACTATGGAAGATGAAACATCAATGCTTTTTCAAATGGTTTCCAAACCATCTTTACTAGAAAGGATAAAGAGTTCTCAAACTGATGATGAGGAATTTCAAAAGAAAATTAAATCTATGAATGATGGTATATTGAGTGAATTTATATATGAAGATGGAATTTTGAAATTTGGGAAGATACTTTGTGTTCCTAACATACCTGATCTAAAAGGGGAATTGTTGGATGATGCTCATAACTCCAATTTCTCTATACACCCTGGTAGCACTAATATGTATAGAGATTTGAAGGAACGTTTTTTTGGGACAACATAAAGAGGGAGATTACTGATTTTGTGTCAATATGTATGGTTTGTCAATAAGTAAAATCTGGAAGGCAACAGCCTGGAGGAGTCATACAACCTCTTCCCATACCTGAGTGGAAATGGGATAATATTATGATGGACATTTTTATAGGGCTACCAAAGACACCTAGAAAAAAATGATGCAATATGAGTCATTGTTGATCATCTTACCAAGTCATCACATTTTCTTGTTGTAAGATAAGATTTACCACTTGAATGTTTAGAAAGATTGTATATAAATGAATTTGTAAGACTTCATGGAGTACCCATATCGATTGTTTCTGATCTTAATCCCCGTTTTAAATTAAGATTCTGGAAAAGTATTCAAAAATCCCTGCATACTGAACTTCATTTGAGCACTGCCTACCACCCTCAAACTGATGGAAAATCAGAACTTACTATTCAAACCTTAGAAGACATGTTGAGATCTTGATCACTTAACTTTAAAGGTATGTGGGATCAATATTTACCTCTGGTAGAATTTTCCAATAACAATAGCTTTCATTCAAGTATTCAAATGGCACCATATGAAGCGCTATGTGGCAAGAGATGTCGCACACCAAATTGTTGGGATGATATTGGTGAAAAAACTCGTAGGCCCAGAATTTGTTGAGGAAACGACGGAAAAGGTGAAGTTTATCCAAACCCACATCAAATCAACACAAAGTAGATAGAAGAGCTATACTAATAACTGAAGGAAGGATTTGGAATTTCAGGTAGGAGATCATGTTTTCTTGAAGGTATCTCCATGGAAGGGAGTTATACTATTCGGTAAGAAGGGTAAATTGAGTCCAAGGTACATCAGACCTTTCAAAATTCTAGAATGAATTGGGGTTGTAGCTTACTATTTGGAAATGTCGCCAAGTCTCTCCAAAGTTCACGATGTGTTCCACATATCACTACTGAGAAAATATATGTCTGACCCAATGCATGTACTCACATATGGGGAAATTGAACTGGAACCTAATCTATCTTATTGTGAAGATCCTATCGAAATTCTTGATACCAGAGAACAAGTGCTGAGAAACTAGACGACTCGTCTGGTAAAAGTTCTATGGAGAAATCATAAGATGGAAGAGGCAACTTGGGAACCCAAGGAACTTATGATGAAAAACTACCCGAATATTTTTATGCAGTAATATTCTAGAAATTTTGAGAAAAAAATTATTTTAAGGAGGGGATAATGTAACACCCCAATATTCTATGGTACGTTTCCCTTTGAATAATACAGTAGCTTGTGTTGTACACAACTTTGAGTTCAAACACACCACGACCAATCAAACTAGCCGTTATGAATAGTAATACCCACTTTTTAAAATTTTATAAATTTTATATTTCAAAATGGACTTTATTTTTTGATTTGGAATATCGAAATTATCTTAGGGTGAATTTTTGGTATTTTTCTGAAAACTTTCATTTTTTGATGAATAGTGAAAAAACACTGAGTTATTGGTTAAAACCGAATTTTTATATAAATAATTAGTTATTTTATTTTAATTTATTTTAGGTAAAAATATATATATAATAAATATATATTTTCAACGTAATTCATTGGATTCATTTTATAATAATTTTAGATATATAAAATTTTATCGAACTATTTATCATCGTTTACCCACCTCCTAAGAGTATTTGCAAATTTGAATAAAACTTAATTTTACCACTTATATGAATTTAATTTCAAAAATACAAGAGACACGGTTGATATCATTAAGTAAAATGTGGTTCAATAATATAAAAATAATTTTTAGTGAATTGTAACTTTTGACTTTTATTTACCACGGTTAAAAGTAAATAGGGTAATTAAAGGTAAAAATGATATTATTATTACCCTAACACATGTCCTAATTCTATTGGATAAGTTTAATTCAACCAAAAACAACCTTATGAATAAAATATAATCATTTAGGTCCACTTGATTTAGATTAGTACATTTATTATTATTTGATTCAAAGAAGAGTTAAAAGTATTAAATTTAAAGTTTAATAACTAAACCATTTTTAATATAGAGTTACACATAAGATAAATTCTACTATAAATATTAATTAGAAATATAAAAATATTTTATACATAATGGTATTTTATTTATAATTTTTAGACATTAAATAATTTAATTTATTTATGACACAATGATGATGCGGTAATTACCTTATTAATGAAATATTAAAATAATTGATATTATAAATATCCAAATAAATGTAATTTGAGGCTTTTTATGAATTCCATTAATTTTATATGTTAATATGACGTGTTAGGGTTTATGAAATTAATTTTTTTTGAAGTAATAATTCTTTTATGAATTTATAAAAAACAAAATACCAAATACTGTCAATTTGACATAAAAGTGTTTTTAAAAAAAATATTATATTATTAATTGATATAATATTCCTAAAAATCTAAGGTTAAGAAAAATGACTTAGATAAGGTTATATATATTAATAATTAACTACTTGGGGTTATCTTGGCTTGTTATAGTAAGTTTATTAACCATATAATATAAAAATACAAAGAGACATGGTAAATGTCAAACTAATTAACTAATAGTTAAATCTAAAATATAAGATTAATATAGTGACACAAACCTATCTAAAACCTATTGGTTGAGAGGATTTAGACCCATACCAACCTTATCCTCAAAATAAATCATTCTGGATCCATTATAAACCGAATATGAATTTATTATAAAATAATTGTTAAATCTTTCCCTAAGGTGCCTCTCACTCCTCTTATAAAAGGCACTCTCCCTTCTCTCAAATTCACACCTCAAAATCCTTTTGGCTCAGCCAAACCCTGACCAAATATCCTCTAAACTGTCCTCCCTTCATCCTAGAGGCATTAATTTAGTCATAAATCCAACCTAAGGATACCTTTTGATCAAATCAAAAGGAAGAACCCGAAGAAGAGGTAAATATTTTATCACCTCTTTCAAGTTCTTTTCTTCTTCCACTTATTCTTTCCTTGTTGTTTCCATTATAAAATAATAACTCCAGTATATTCTATATAATGTTATGTTATTATAAATATTTTACAAACATATTCATTATTTTATCCATTCTATGAATGACATATCACCATATGTGCGTACGTACGGTATACTGTCTCTACGTCGTGGTGTAGTTGTTATTCAATACATTATTATTTGTATGGGTAAAATAATGATGTATAAATGATGTAAATAATAAATATAACATGTTAATGATTCTTTATATGTGATATACCATCTATTTACATATGATTTTAAATCAAAATAATTATATTGTCGCCTGTGCGTACGTACGGATTACCATCTCCACGAACACGATGAGATTCATTTTCCCATCGTAATCATTCAAGAATAATTTTCATTTTATGATTAAAAATAATGTTTAAGAACTCAATATCATTATGAATATGAATCAAATACATATTATTCATAACAAACACGTCTTATGTAACTAAACATATAAAGGAAAACAAATCAGTTAACACCCGAAATGACGATAATACTAAAATATTATTAACAAAGCAATATTAGAAGATAATATATGATATCATATTTATGTATATGGTTCTTGTATAATTTAATAACAATTATTCAACTATTATACAGGATTTTAACATACCCTTGACCAAGGAAAAGTAAAAGGTAAGGGTTAATTCTACAATCTCTTTATTATCTGAGGTTGTTTTTACGTAAGTATCTACTGGGACTTCTTTATCATCCACATCCATGTTTCTTAAAAATGTATTTCAAAACATTTTTACTATTTACTAGATAATGGGTTAAATTCATTTTTACCCTTATTTGAACTTATATGTTTTTAAAGGAATCTTTCAGTCATTTTCCACACAAGGTACTTTACGACCTTTTCAACAAAATTAAGGTAAGAATGTCTTTTTTAACTTATACAGCGGGTGCGGTTATTCTCCAATACTATAACATCGTCAAAGATTCCCTTACAAGATTATAATAATATTTTAAAAATAAATTTTTTTTTATAATTATGTAACTTTAAATGATTTCAAAAAAAAGATATATTTCTCTCAAATAGTTTTGATTTCATCTATGTCAACATCCTTTGATGGATTTTATACTTGTTTGAAGTTAATTCATTATGATAAAAATATTCCATATTATATTGAAGGTTTTGTGATATGTTTGACTGTGGATGTGTTATTTTTATATCATTTATGGTTTATGGTTAAAGAATTGATATTTTGTATGCTAGTTTTAATACGAATGTTTATGTTATATTTCAACCTTTTCATATGAGGAATGTATTGGACTTCTTAAGTGATGGGTGGAGCCCACTCTAGCTCCTTGATGAATCGGTAGGTCTCATGAGACAACTAGATATGGAATTGTCCAATGCCTTTCCCAATTTTTTATATGGTTTTGGTTGAGGCCTAAATCATTTTTAGATGTCTTGGTCGAGGCCTTAACAAAATGTTTCAGAATGTCCACCATTATACATTCCCTCATTATGAAAATAATATTAATGGTTCATGTGGTCATTCGACTAGTAGAATACCCATGATTATGTTTTATTATGGCATTATTTACTCATCTCATATTCCTACCATAAAACTTTTCATGTTTATTATTTTTAAAGGCATGTGTTTTCAATTATTCTCCATGCTTAATATTTATGTTATCTTCCACTGTATTGCTTACTCTTACTGAGAGTTTGAGCTCACCCCTTTCTTATGTTTCATTTTTTCAGGATATGAAGAAGTTAGTTATGAGTGACTTGTAGGCATAATCTAAGAAGCTTGTATGTTTCTAATGGAATAAATTAGTGTTGTTTTCTTTTGAAGTTGTAATGTTGAACTTATTTATGCATCTTGTTTCCAAGACTACTAAACTAATCGGTTTTTTGGGACATGATTCCTTGTATCATTCCAATGTTATGTAATAATGCAATGACTCTGGGTAACTGGGGTCAAGGAATTACAATGATTATAGTAATTATAATGAGTAATATCTAATACATATACCTAGGGATTCACTCATGGTTCTATAGGATGAAATAAGGTGAATAGAGGGGGTATCATTTGGTAGCTGAATGGAATTCTAGATTAAGTAAAGGAAATTCGTAAGTTTATGACTTGTGTAAATTCCTTGATGGTGGGACATAAAAAAATTTCTCATAGATGTAAAAAAGAAAATATTTGTCAAATTCCTTAGTGTGGGGTCAAAGGAAATGATCAGTGTTTACAGTGAGTTGGTTGTTGATGCAACGAATGTTGATGGGGATCAGAATCTCCACAATCCAATAAAGGGTTACCCGCACACATCAGATATAAGTATTGATTAAAAGACTATTTGGAACAACTATAAATAGTGAGATTATTCCAAGGGTGTAGACATTAATATATTCAATCTGAAAATAATTATGTGTCCTGACTCAAAGGCTAAGGTGGCTTTTAAAGGAGAACATGTGGGAATATCTATATGCTAGAGGCTAAAGTGACATTGTTAAATGTTGAAATATAGAAGGATAATGACCATAAGTATAATATATGATATAAAAAACTAAAATATGGTGTTGATGAGACTTATTATATTACTATTTTTAGGGTCATCAAAATGTGATAATACTTTCAACTCAGAAGTACTCTATTTATAATAGAATGAAAGAGATGTTTTTATTATCCTGTGAATATAGGACACCATATATGAACCATGTAATCCTTGTGTGCATTGTGTATGTAGTTTTTTCTTAAATGTGTGTTTGTTTTCCATGTTATTTCTCTCTTATATGATCTCCAAAATGAGGATCATGAAGTGACCAGAAACAATAAGGTGGAGGATGACGCAATGTAGTGGTTGGGGTGCATAGACTCCCCACTTTCAGTCTTCAAAGTTATGGGGTATGGATGGATGGAAGCATGCATTGCTTCTAGTGTTTGAATTACCTTTGTGATAGATCATTGGAAGGGATAAGTTCCACTGATGTCAAAAATAGACCTCATCCATAATAGCTTTGGGTATCAAGGTCAGGTGAGATGACATGACTGATTGGATGACTAATCCTATTGAATCTAGATATGATTTTGAATGGAGTAGTGGAAGCTAGGATGGATACTTTGTGGTTTTATAATGATTCCTATGTGGCGAGTAATCGTGTGTTAGTCCTTATGATTGGTGAGATACTTTGGGCCTAATGGTATGTAACCATTGAGTATGATTTTGGTTAGATTTTATTATTCTACAAAAGGAAAATAGTCAATGGGTTAGTCATGTGAGCATGTGATTGATGGGAAATGACTCATGAGAGAATTAGTCAAATTGTGTGATTGGGTTTTACAAGAGCATGAAACCATTGGGGGTGATTATGACTAAGTTAGAGAGTTTTTAATAAACTATGAGAGGTTTCTTTATACATTTATTATTCATTTGGAGTAGGAGAGTAAGTATTGTCATGGATTTTCAATGGAAAGTTTTGATGCATGAGGTTAGTGTGCACTAGTTATGTGTGGTACCCATTTAGATTGTAGATCAGTGAACATTCATGTGAAAGTTGAGGATTGATGGATTCAATGTGACACTTAATGTAATTATGTCTTGAGGTATTAGTGAGAATATTTGGTTCTGGGGTTTGATAGGATGGGTGATCATGGCTTAGCAGGAGTGACACACATGTGATATTTGGATTTGTTAGGAATTATGCTCGAGGAGCGGTGTAGGGGAATCCATGTGGTGGGGAGTAAACCATTGGCTGGTTAAGGGTGTGACCCTTATTAAACATGAATTTTGGTGATCATTTAAGAGTATGTTCCTAGTGATATGGGAATGGGTAGTGATGGTTGTTCGCATTGGTTCTCAGATATGAGAGGGATAATCACATTTAGTTATTACATGGGATAATAGATCAGAAATGGGATATATAGATGGAATTTTTATTTATTTGAGAGGTGATAACAATGATCCTATGGTCGAGAGCATCATATTGGTCATGTAGGTATGACCTTTATGTTGTAAGGGTCAAGGATATAATAATACTGGTTGTTGAATGGTCAATATTACATTTGGATTCAATTGTGTAGGAATATCCAATATGGTTTGGTTCCTTGGTATAGATAAAATTTTAGATTCGTAAATGCTATAAGATGAGTCTAAATTTTGGCATCAAACTTAGGGTAGAGTTGGAATGATCTGAGGGTGAATCAGATCAGAAATGAATATGTTCTCATAGAGAAATCATGACGGTTGTTGCGGGTGGTTGGTGATACAACCATGTAATTATGTTAAGAGTTACTTAATCTATCTTATCTTTATGACTCAAATATTAAATGGTTTGAATTACTGACTTAGTAAGATTCAATTCCATAGAAGGGTTATATTATGGGAAATTTTCTGAGGCTCCCTCTCTATGATTCATTTGATCCTTTTTGGGAGGCATCGTCTATTAAAAAACAAAATGAAATCTTAATCAATACATAAATCAACTATAAATAACATCAATAAACTATAAGAACCTACTCAATTACTCATAAATAAGGAATAATAATAATCAAAGGGTTTTAAATAACAAAAATAGAAGAAAAATAAAATTTTAAAAAAAATCATAGTTTGGAAGACTACATCAACCATGTGGATGCCACCAAGGGTATCTAGAATGAGTTGCACATTCTACACACAGTTTTCCAGACCATGCACAATAACTATGTGCCACTTTATTTTTCCACTTCTTCCTTCTAAAATTTATAATTTTTTAAAATAACTCATTATAAATTCTTAAAAAACATATTAACAGTAAAATGTATCAAAATATATCAAAATAAATTAGAAATAAATCCTAAATTCAAGGAACCATTCCCAACCACCCATGGTAAATCGAGATTCTTTATGAGAAAAAGTTGGTCATACACTTCCTTATACCTTCCTCTTGAGCATAGATGGTATTATCCCCTATCTACTATTACTCCTAAAATAACAACAAGGATATGATACCATTTTTTAATGAAATGGACATATTCAACCTTCCATGTCACTATGTCAGCCCGCCATAAGGTCTGAAACTCATTCCCAATTTTCAAGGGCTGGTGACAAGTGCTAAGGGTATCGAATATGACCAATAGAAATTATTTCACCCTATAATATAATGAATCACATAATATAGTCCAACTATAAATTTGACACGATCTATCTATACATTGGACAAGCATGCCACACAATAATCAGTTTCAAAATCATCATTTAACCACATTGGGTATGAAGAAATAGAAACAAGTAAACATCCTAGAATAACTATTATAAACATATCATAAAATGTGATACATGAGATGTATAATTCAAAATTGACCAAAATAAGATAAGGTCGAGATGGTCGATCCATAAACATACAAAAATAACCATATATCCCAAAATATCCAAAAGTCCTAAAATGCCTCATGAACTATCTCCACATGACCCATGGTCACCACCTGATCATCATGTTGTCAAAAAGGTAAAGAATGAATATTATGGTGTAACACAAAAGGTTATATCCCCTTTTATTTTACTTTCATCATATATAACAAGTTCTATATACACTCTAAGGTTGTGTGTAGAGTGTGATAAAAATATCAAGTTGGATACCACCACTAATCTATATAACTCCTTTCATAAGGAAAACCATTAGCAGTATTTTGAAATACAATTAGAAAGTAACTTTATTTTTTATTTATTTTGAATGAGGAAGAAATAAAAAATACATTCCACTTATTTATTTAAAAACCAACTCAATTTAGAAGTAAAAATGAATCATAAATAAAAAATTAACAATAATAAAATAAGTTACACATCACAAAGTAAACCAAAATAAGAATAAAACATGCCTTGAACATAGCACAACATGGGATTCCAACCTCAAGTCTAAAAAAGGGGAAACCTAAGACTACATTAGTAGAATTATTATTTGCCAATGGTGAACTTGATAGGCCTAGACCTCGGTTTACCCTTGTCCTCATCGAGTGACAGCCCCCAAGTGAGAGAAATCGTGACTAGGGTCATAGGCTAGAGATAAATCATAACCCATGTGAGACTCATCCCAATTCCCTACAAAAACACCCAAGTTTCCCATGTGTATCCCAAATATTTAGAAAATGATTTAGGACTAAAACATGTCTAGGAAAGTCAGTTATTATTTTTTGAGGATTGGTCATTTGGTTTATAATCATAGAATATTTATTGTGGGTAGTAATTTTGTTAGTGGAAAACTATTGTGTTGTGGGTGGTTATTTTTCAAGCATTAAATATTATAATGCTTTGATCATTAAATGTAGTACTCTTTTCATTTACTTGTTATTTTTTCCATTGTTGGAAAAAAAATTATTACCGAATCCATATTCTTAAGGGACCTGTGAGTGAGTGTGGGGTAATTGTTTCATGGATATTGAATCAAGTTATAGTTTCTCTTTAATTTCTCCATCGATGGTTGATAGAGCCAAATAAAAAAGTTTATAAGGTTTTTATAGAGGCATGTATGGAAGATTTGGATATTTAGGAAGCAGTGGAAGAGTATTATGAAATTTATTCTCACCCAAAAAATCCTACCATGGTGTAAATCAAATCACGGAAGGAGAACAAGGAAAATAAATCCAAAGCAAAGGAATGATATTTCACTATTGTATCATATACTATCTTCACTCAAATTTTGAATCTGAAGTTTGAATATTACATATGGAATTATCTCAAGTAAAACTATAAGGTATATAAAAGAATCAAAGGAATGTGTATGCTAAACTTTCTTCAAGGATTCAACTTATAGAAGAAGAAGGAAACATAATAAATTAAAGAGTATTCTAGTAGGTTAATGGAAATTGAAAACCTTATCATATTACTTGGTTGTAATTTTTTGATAATTTTTGAAACAATTATTGTTACAATGATTGAAAATTTGGAGGCATCTATTTCATACTTGTACAATACCAAGGATCTAACTTATATCACTCTCACAGAGATTATCAATGCTTGACAATCATGGGAGCAAAGAAGTTCTGTAAGGAAAGAAGTTATTGTTGAAGGAACCTTACCATACAATCATTATGAGAATGTGAGGAATAATGATAAAAATATTTTTTTTAGAAATAATTAAAACCCCACTAGATAATATTCTTCTAAAAACAAAATAAGAGTCAAAAAGGGTCCATATTCTTCATGTCAACACAGTGGAAGAAAGGATCATGCTGCTTTAAAACATTGGAGAAGACTAGATTAAAAGTGAAATAAATGTTACCATATGTATCATGGATTTGTAATCTATAAAAATAGAAATAAAAAATGTTAAAAAATCTAATATTGTTGATCAATAATAGGAAGATCATTTTTTTATGGTTATATGTTTTACTAGTAGTAAAGCAAATGAAAGTCGGTTGATTGATAGTTGTTTTACTAATCATATGACCTATGATAGTGATATTTTTAAATACTTGAGGTTAAAAAATATTACCAAAAATATAATTGTAAATGGTGACTATATATTAGTCAAATGAAAGAGGATAGTTTCAATAGTATTTTATTTGGGTAAAAAACTCATTCCTGGTGTTTTTTTGTTCCAAAAATTGATCAAAACTTGTTAATCATTGGTTAAACAATTCAAAGAGGTTTCAAAGTTGTTTTTGATGATAAATATTTTTTAATTAAAGATACATATGGAAAATAGATCTTTCAATTGAAAATGAAAGAGTGGAGTTTTTTTATCCATTAGCAAAGAAGCAATTAGCTTTTCTAACTAAAGGAAACATCACAAAAGTGTGGCATGTGAGGCTTAGACATTATCATCACTATTACACCCAGAGACACTCTTAGATAGGGTAATAATCATGGAATAGAAAAATTTAAACATTTTTCTTTTTTACTTTCCTCATGATCTAAGGTATTTTATCTCCCTTTTGTGCTTAGTGAAAACTTTTTTATTGATTGGATGGTAGTTCTCACTTAGTTGGAAGATAATACCCATAGGATGGATATGTTACATGAATTATGATGGTAGAGGCATCATGGATTTACAAGGATAGATTGATCTTCAGGTGATAGATTTTTGGTTGGAGACTGAAAATTGTTTTTCCATCTTGTTCGGACTCTCACTGTCCATATGAAGATTCTTGCATTGAGATCCCTACATTACATAATGAGTTTTTAGTGGATAATGTTTTTCTTAAACTCGTGACGAAGATGCTCCACCATGATTGGATTTTGATCATTTTTAACACCCTGAAATTTTAATATATTATTATCTTAAACTAAGTCAATGTGTTTGATAACTTGCTCCATAAGTAATGCTAAACTTTTTCATTAAATTTAGATAAAGATATATGAATTAAATATAACCATTAAAATCCTAGATATTGAATTATCAGGTATTAATAGGAGAAACCAAAATATGAAATTTGGGTATAATTAAAATAAATTTTACTTTTAATAATGATGAAATTTAATTAGTGCATCTAAAATAACTAAGAAAAATCATTTTATGCTTAAAATATATTTTTTAAAATTAGTGTTTTATTTCAAAAAACTAAGTATATTATGATTAAATTATAATAAAACATATTAATAATATAAATAATATATTTATAATAAATTAATTAGTAATTGATGAGAAATTAGAATAAATAATAGTTAACATTTTTTAAAACCATTTTTTAATATGAAGTGTTTTCCACTATATTTTTGGATTTTATTTAAATGTTTAATTATAAAATTTTAGTAATTTAGTTTTAAAAAATAAAAATAATTTTTATATTAATAATAATAATAAAAATTAAGATGAATTTTTTTAATTTTTTAAAAATTAATTGATTTTAGGTGAATAGTGAAAAATACCGTTTTTAAAAATACCTTGACTTTTATGACATCACTTGGATATAAGCATAAACTAAAACTTATGAAACCTTTTTATTGAAAAAATATTTTTTTATAGGTAATTTTATATATTTTAAAATATTGTGTTTGAATTATAAAACTACATTTGATATTTTAGAATATAAGTAATATTTTCTCAAAAATTATTTTTAATGCATTATATATTTTATTTCAAAATTAATTTTTATCACTTATATATTGAATCAAATGAAATTTAATCAAAATTTAAAATTATTTTTTACATATTATCTAATGATAACCATTTTATTTTGATTCATAAAGATTAAGTTACCTTAGGTAAAAACTAGTTTCTACAGTAAAAGCTTAAATGACAAAAATAACAATTTAAGGGATAAAGGGATTGAAACATGTTAAAAAATGTTTTTAATTGAGTTTTTGAGATATTAATGAACTTATATCACCCAAAAATAAATTATTTTTTATTTTTGGAGTTACTTGACATTTTTAACATGTTCTTCCTTTGCATTAAGTTGAAATATTTATAAGAATGTCATTCTCACCACTTATAAAAGGGGCCTCTCACCACCCCTTAAAGGCACTCTTAAAAATTCATTTTCCTCCTAAAACCCTACCATTTTTATTTAACCTTTAATAATATTTCACTTTATTGAGTTTTTAGTCATAATATATTGGCTTATTTCATCCATTTACAGAAGTTCTTCCAAGGAAATATCAAAGTGCTCAATGTGAGTGATCATTTTTATTTAACTTATTTATTTTATTTTTTTATTTTACAATTATAATTTTCAAATAAATATGTAATTAAATTATTATTTTATATATATTTAATTTTATTATGATATTTTAGTAATCATTAATCACATTTTCCCTTTTCTGTTAAGAAAAATGAAATTGTCATTTATGCATTGTGCGGACCAACGCCTCCCTAACGCAATGTGTTTCATTTTCCATCACCAACTTAAAATTCTGGTATAAAAGGGGAATTTAATAAATAATTATTATATTTATATCATGTTTATTATTTTATTATAATAAACCATATTACCTCTTCCACTCGTTCTATGAAAATGAAATCATCATCCATGGGAATGTGCAAACTATCACCTCTATGGAACGGTGTATTTCATTTTTCATTACCGCCTTACATGGATGGTCATGATAATAGGTTTAATGGATAGATGTAATTTTTAGGATATCAATATAGTTTTGGTATTAAAAATTGGAGAACCTATTAATTGTATGATCAACAAATGATCATCTTTAATTCAATCATTTAAAGTGATCATACTAAGGGGAAAATGATCCCTTCTTTCCAAGTAATGAATTTATATAAATTATATTCTCTTTATAATTATTTAAAAAAATTATATATCACACTAATAAACATTAAATAATATAATTATGGTTTTTTTATAATTATATTTCAACTAAACCAACTCATATTAATCCATTAATAATGGTAGGTTCATGTTTAGGTCGGTTTAACCACCTACTTGAACAATACTATGAATTTATATCATGGTTGAATATTAGAACATATTTAATGGTATAATATGGTAAAAATATTTAATTTATTTTTTTTATGGTAAGTTTATATCAACATTTAACTCATTAATTAAAAAATCATCCTTTGTTCATTAAAAATCACTGAAACATGCCAGTTGTCAATTTTATCCTCATGGATCATAACCAAAACTACCATGAAATAAAATTATAGATTTATAAAATATCTTGTAACATATATTAAAATACCTTACATTATCTAATAATGATTTAATTTATAAAAATAATATATACCAACACATCTTTTATGAAACAAGTTCAAAGTGATAAAGATTACTTACACCTAGTGTTGAAAATAGGTAAAAACTAACTAATATATACATGTATATAATGATTATAAATGAGTATTATAAATGTTTATAGTTATGAATAAGGTTCTTGGTTATTTATTTAATTAACTTAATTTAATTATTCATGAAATTTGGGGAAATTTTGTAATGAATCATGAATGAGGTAAGGGTTTTATCCTCAAATTCCTCTCTTTGATACATGTTTGGTATTATGCACCTAATTTAATTTATGTGGTGTATATACTTCCTATTTGAGATATAATATCATGAATTATATTTTAATAATTTTATTTTAAGTTCAATTAAATGAAATATCTTTCAAGGGGTTTTTTTTAAAAAAATTCTCAAGTCGCAAGAGTTATTTGTCTCAAACTTTAATTCCTTGAGATGTGTTTATGTTATGAACCATGTTTTTCATATAATGGTGTATTAAATTCCCATGTATGTATTTTTATCATATTTGTTTTATTTATGTGAAATACTAATCCAAATCAGTTACTTTTCATCAAATGTATTTTTACTTAGTGATTACCCTAGTTGTAAGGTTTTTTGGTAACTCAATTTTCATTCATTGAGTCATGATCATTTATCTTGTAATTATGTAATATAAGTTAGTTACATTATACCATTTTATTATATTATTTTTTATTTTATTTATTAACATTTATATCACATAAAACTACTTATTTTAATATTTCTTACTTCAAGGAGTATGTAGCTCATAAGGGATATTGATAATTAAAGTCTCATTTCCTTAAGTTATATTGTTTCATCATAAACTTCTTTATTCCGTGTTTGGGTTATTACACCCTAATATTTTATTATATGTTAATTTATCTACCTATATTAATAAATAATATATTTTTATTCAAATTAATGTTTTTCTACTCTTCTTATAATGTTATTTTTGAACAAAGGTATTTTGAAAATAATAAAAAGAGTTTTTTCCTTTCACTTTCATATGTTTTTTTTACTAGCCTCATTTATCCATGATAAACTTTATGTCTCTTCAAGGATCCATTATTTGATATTATTTTTAAAACTAATATTTCTCAAAATATTTCATTTTCCTTTTTAAAATTTACTTTTGAAAGCGACATGTAAATTTATATTTTATATCAATGTTTAAAATGTTTTATAAAAGATATTTTAAGTTTTATTTTTCATTTCACTCATAATTTTCAAAAGTATTTACCCTATTAGTGTTTTTTCATGATTTTTCCTCTAATATATATATTTATCATTTTGGGGATTGGACTCATGGTATCAAATAATTTTATTCTTGATCCCTTATTTTGTGATATCATTCAAAGCATTATTTTTTGTGAGGATTTATTTTATTTATTTTTACACCCTTCTATGTTTCCTTTTCTACACTAGGAATATATTATTCAGTAACCGTAGACCTTATTTCTCTAGATGGATTAATATATTGTTATTCCATCATTGAATTAACCATATACTCATTAACTTATGTCATGTGAACAACTCATTTTACAAAATTTAGATTGGTGGATGTTCACCTAGAAGGAAAGTTTATTTATTTATTGGTTAAGTATTAACATTATTGATGATTATTTACTTCTAGCACAGGTTGATTATGTATTAATAATTAATTTTTTCATTATATGAATATCCATGTTTTATTTATCTAGAGGTTCCATAGGGAATGGTATGAAATGTCTTGTTGACTCTTATAGTGAATGCATTGGACTTAATCAAGTGATGGGTGGGGCCCAAAATTATATAATCCATCAATGCATTGATAGGTCTCATGATACAAAACTGCTTGGTTTTTGGTGTATACCTATCTCTATATTAGTATAATGTCTTAGTATAATGCATTGAAAACATATTTTTAATGTCAAAAATTATACATTCCATCAGTATGAGATCAGTAATTATTGTTATCTGTGTTTTCATTTATTATCATGGATATAACAAGTTCTTAGTTTTAGTTTATTATGGAATTATTCAGATTATTTATTTTTTCTATATTATTTATAACATGATTATGTTTTTGAAAAATTTAGTTATATGTTTCCCTTACTGAATGTTTGATCTCACCCCTTTCTTATGTTTTTATTCCTCAGGTTATAAAGAAAAGTAGTGAATGTGACATGTTTATAAGGATAAAATGTGTAAAAGAATTTTGGGGAGATGTTGAAGACTCTTCATGGATTAAGTAGTTTCATATATAATGAGAAAAATGTATGTTTAATATAAAGAACATGGGATTTTTTAGTTATTATTTTATCCTAATTATCAAAATTTATAAACCCAAAAAGTATTGGGAATGTATATAATGAAATATTTTCTTTAATTTGTGTAATTATCAGATGGTTGGGTTCAGGAATCTACAGTTGTTATTAAAGTGATTATATAAAGTACATGTTATTTTCATTGGATCATGGAGCATGGGTCTAGGTGTCACAGTTGACATCAGAATAAGGTTTAGATAACTTTATAGATTATGGAATTTTTTAAGGATAATTTAAGGGTTGATAAGTTAAGGTTGTTCATAATTTAAAAGATTTAGATAACTATTTGGAATAATATATTATTTAATATTAATGTAATAATATACATTTTATTTAGAGATCATGATATGAGAACTTTATTGAAAAGCCTAGGGATAAGTCTAAGTGAGAATTCCTAGTATAGTATAACATCCCAATGTTTTGTTAAAGTCGATATTGTTTTGTTCTCTAAACAATTTCATCCCTATATGGATAATACAAGTGGATGTTGACTCTGTAACAGATATAACTAGGGGTAATAACCTTAAAAAGGGAGGATTTCATATTAATTATATCGTTATTAGGTGCACGAGAATGAGGTTTAACTACACACTTGGTTTGACAATCTTGGGGGATATGATTTGGTTAATTCATATTCTCTTTATGAACATTATGAGGTATTTTAATATGTTTAGATTAGATAACCAAATAGGAAAGTGACCATGGATAACAAAGATTGAAACATGGAGATTCAAAAGTCCAGGTACATATTAATTGATATGTAATTTCCTAAATAAGGGGGAAATTGGATTTTGAGAGCATAGATTTCAATGATTTTTGGGTTTATAATATTTTAAGAAAGTTTATGGTAATTTTGGATCTCTATTTTGAGTATCAGGTTAGTAAGTATGAAAAAATCCAACTCAAAGTAACCTGGGTTGAACAAAGAATGATATAGTTTAAACCAAGTCTAATAAAAATTGAGTTGTAAGAAATATATGCTAACATGATATTGTTATAAAGTGAGACATATTGTGGTTAAATCTTCCTATGTTTTCTTATTATAATTCTCTTATAATGGTCATCACTCATGTTAACACTTTTTTGTTTTAATAATGGATGAATCTCTAAGGAACTAGATTAATAATGGATGTCATGGAAAATGTGGAAACTATACCAATGAACAACCTAATGATATAAGGGGTGGAGTGAGAAATATTTTGATTTTTACAAACCAAATATCATGAATTTTCATTAACAATGTGAACATAGTTAAAATCCCGAACACACCAAAAAATAAAAGGATGGAATCTCATAGAAATTCGGGTGACCAAGATGATGAAGGAAGGAAGATTCAATATCATGCATGTCAAAAATGTGGGAATAATCATGGGGTAAATTTTATTAAATGGGTAGGTAAATGTTATAAGTATAGTGATAAAGGTCATCAAAATCACAAGTGTAAGGTAAATATGGAAGTAACAAAAATTTATTGCTTCAATTGTAAGAGAGTTGGGAATTATGTGACTCGATTTTTTAATCCAAGGGCCAATGAGGGAAAGAGTCACTAAAAACCATGTGAATAGGGAAAATCCTATGAAAATACTACTAATATAGCAGATAGTGAGTTTTAATCTAGATTTTCTAGCATACTATGTCATTTAAGTGTTCACCAACTACAAGATATTGAGTTATAAATAAAAACCCCTAGTGGTATGATTATTATATAGATCATTTTAAAGTTTTGTGAGAAGTTATTACTTATGAATCTAGATCTTATTCCATTAGTATAATTATATTTGAAAATAAAAATGGGTTAGATATCTTTATAAAGTTTGTATAATAATTTTTCATATATATAAATCTCATTCCACATACTAAATAAACCCATGATCATCTAACAGTGTATGGTTGATTATGAGTTCACTATAGAAATTAATCTGATCTTATGAGTTAAATTGTGACAACACAATTTATTTAAGGGGTGAGAATTAAACATCTTGGAATTTTAATATATTATTACCTTTAAATAAGTTAATGTGTTTGATACCTTGCTCTACAAGTAACGTTGAACTTAAATGAAAATCATATTATAATTAGATAAAGATATAAGTATTAAATATAAATGTTAAAAACCTAGTAATTGAATTAGTGGATATGAATAGGAGTAAAAAAATTATGAAATATGGGTATAATAAAAAAAATCTACTTTTAATACTAATTAAATTCAATTAGAATAACTAAAACAACTAAGAAAAATCATTTTATTCTTAAAAATATATTTTTATAAAATTGGTGTTTTATTTCAAGAAACTGAGTATATTATGATTAAATAACAATAAAATATATTGGTAATATGAATAATCAATTTCTAATAAATTAATTTTTAATTGATAGGAAATAATAATAAAGAATAGTTAACATTTTAAAAAGATATTTTCCAATATGAACAATTTTTCAATATATTTTGGGATTTTATTTAAATATTGAATTCTAAGATTTTAGAAATTTAATTTGAAAAAAATAAAATCATTTATATTAATAATAATTATAATCTTAAGATTAATTTTTTGTGTTTTTCTAAAATAATTTATTTTCAGGTGAATAGTGCAAAATATCATTTTTGAAAATATTGTGACTTTTATCACATCACTTGGATATAAGCATAAAATAAAATGTATGAAACCATTTTATTGACCAAATATATGTTTTATAAGTAAATTTATATATTTTTTAAATATTATGTTTGAATTATAAACCTATATTTTATATTTTAGAACATAAGTAATATTTTCCAAAAAAATGTTTTTAATACATTATATATTTTTTATTTTAAAATTAATTTTTATCACTTTTATAAATTAAATAAAATGAAATATATTTAAAAAAATTAATAATTAGGTCTAAAATATATAATAAGGATCACTTTATTTTTAGGCATAAAGATTAAGTTTCCTTGGGTAGAAACTATTTACCACAGTAAAAACTTATTTGACAAAAGTAATAATTCAAGGGATAAATGGATTTAAATAGGTTTAAAATGTATTTATAATTGAGTGTTTGAGAGATTATAGACCTTATCTCACCCTCCACTCAATTACTGTTTATTTTTTGAGCCACTTGACATGTTTAACATGTTATTCCTTTATATTAAGTTGAAATATTTACAAAGATGTCATTCTCACCACTTATAAAAGGGGCCTCTCACCACCGCTTCAAGGAACTACTAAAAATTAGGTTTCCTCCTGAAAATATACCATTTTTACTTACCATATAATACTATTTTACTCTATTGATCTTCCATACACAATATATTATCCTATTCCATCCATTTTCAAGATATTTTTAAAGGAAATCTCAAAGTTCCCAACATGAGTAATCATTTTCACTTAACTGATTTCTTTTATATTTTTCTTTTCCAATTATAATTTTCAAATACCTATATAATGAAAAAATTATTGGTTGTATAATTAATTTTATTATGCTATTGTAATAATCATTAATTACCTTTTCCCTTTTCTATTAAGAAAAACAAAATCATCATTTGTGCGTTGTGCGAACTACCACCTCCACGATGCAACATGTTTCATTTTCCTTCACTACCTTAAAAGGATGGTAAAAATGGGTAATTTAATAAATTATTATTATATTTATATTATGATTATAATTTTTTAATAATAAATTATATTACTACTTCCTCTTGTTCTATGAAAATGAAATCATCATCCATGCATACATGCGGACTACTACCTCCAGGAACAGTGTATTCTGTTTTTCATTATTGCCTTACATGTATGGTCATAAGAATTATTTTAATGGATAAATATGATTTTTTATGATATCATTAAGGTTATTTAATGAAAAATTATAGAACCTATTAATGATATGATCAATAAATGGTCATTATTAAATCAATCGTTTAAAACGGGCGTACTAAGAGGAAAATAGTCTCTTCTTTCTGAGTAATGAATTTATATAAATTATATTATATTTATAATTAGTTAAAATTATAATATATCATGCTAATAAATACTAAATAATATAATTATGTTTCTTCTATAATGATACTACAACTAAACCACCTCGTAATCATCCATTAATTATGGTAGGGTTATGTTTGGGTTGGTTTAACCACCTACTTGAACAATAATATGAATTTCATGTATGACTATGAGAAATTATTTACTGGTTTAATATGATATAAATATGTAAATAATGTTTTTTTGTTCTAGTAAGTTTATATCAACATTTAACTCATTAATTAAAAAATCACCCTTCGTTCATTAAGAATCACCAAAACATGCTCATTATTAATTTTATCCTCATAGATCGTAACCAAAACTACCATGAAATAAAATTATATATTTATAAAATATATTGGAACATATATTAAATTAAATTAAATTATCTAATAATGATTTAATTTGAAAAAATAATAGATACCAATAAATCTTTTATGAATCTAATTCAAAATGATAAAGATTACAAAAAAATAACTAATATATATGTCTAGAGAATGATTATAAATGAGGAGTATAAATGGTTATATTTATGAATAAGGTTATTAGTTATGTATTTAATGAACTTAATTTAATTATTCAGGACATTTGGTGAAAGTGAATAATGAATCATGACCAAGGTAAGGGTTTTCATCTCAAATTCATCTCTTTGAGACATGTTTTGTATTATACACCTAATTTCATTTATATGGTGTATATACTACCTATTTTTTATATTATATCATGAATTATATTTTAATAATATTATTTTAATTTCAATTAAAATACCTCTCTTTTAAGGGGGTTTTTTAAAATATCACTCAAGTCGCAAGGGTTATTTCTATCAAACTTTAATTCCTTGACACGTGTTTATGTTATGCACCATGTTTTCCTTATAATGGTGTATTCACTACCCATGGATGTATATATGTCATATATTTTTTTTATTAATGGTAAATACTAATCCAAATTAGTTCATTTTCATCAAATAGATTTTGAATCGGTTGTTAACCTAGTTATAATGCTTTTTGGTAACTCAATTTTCATTCATTGAGATATGATCGTTTCTCTTGTACTTATTTTATATAAGTTGGGTACACCCTACCCTTCTATTATATTATGTGATATTTTCTTTATTCAATTTGATTCTAAATAAAACCCATTCTTGAAATATTTCTTACTTCAAGGAGTATGTTTCTCGTAAGGGATATTAATAGCTCAAGTCTCATTTACTTGAGTTATATTGTTTCATCGTGAACTTATTTATTCTATAATTGGGCTCCTCCACCATGATATTTTATTATATAGTAATTTATCTACCTATATATAGAAAGAATAAATTTTTAGACAAATTAATGTTTTGTTACTCTTCTTACAATGTGAGTTTTTTACAAATGTATTTTTTCTTTCACTTTCATATGGTTTTTCTTCCTCTCCTCATTTATCTAAGATAAAATTTATTTATTTTCAAGGATAAATTATTGAATATTATTTTTTAAATTAAAGGTTCTTGAAATATTTCAAATCACCTTTTAAAAATTTACCTTTGAAAGCGACGTGTAAATTTTTATTTTACATCAATGTTAAAAATGTTTTCTAAAAGATATTTTAAGTTTTTGCTTCCATTTTCCTCATAATTTTCAAAATTATTTACCCTAATGGGGTTTATGTTTCATGATTTATCCTCTAATATATATATTTATCATTTGTTGTATCAGATTCATAATATCAAACAATTTTATTCTTGATCCCTTCTTTTGTGATACCTTCCAAAGCATTCTTTTTACAAGGGTGTCTTTTATTTGTGTCTACACCCTTCAATGTTTCCTTTGTTTCACTATGGATATATTCTTTTGAAACCATTAAAAAAATATCTATATGGATTATGACCATGTTAATCCATCATTTAATTAACCATATACTCACTACCCTAATGATGTGAACATCTCATTTTTTTCAAAATTCATATTGGAGGATGTTCACTTTGAAAGAAAGATTATTTATTGGATGCAGAAGTATTCATGGTCTTAATGATTATTTACTGATAACATGGGTTGATTATGCATTAACATTCCATTTTTTTCATTATATGAATAGCCATGTTTTATTCAGATAGAGGTTCCTTTTATGAAATATATTTTTTACTCTTAATGTGAATGCATTGGACTTAATCAAGTGGTGGGTGGGGGATGACATTATATAGCCCCTCGATGCACCAATAGGACTCATGAGATAAAACTACTTGGGTTTTGGTGTATACTTATCCCTTTATCAGTATAATTTCTTGGAATAAGGCCTTGAAAACATGTTTTTAATGTTCAAGATTATATATTCCATCAGTATGAGATCGTTAATTATTGTTATCCATGTTTTCATTTACTATTATGTATATAGAATGTGTTCAGTTTTAGTTGATTATTTCATTATTCAGATTATTTATTCTTATCATATTATGTATACCATGCTTATATTTTGTACAAATTCAGTTATATGTTTCCCTTACTGAGCATTTGAGATCACCACTTTCTTATGTTTCCATTCCCCAAGTTATGAATAAAATTAGTTCATGTGACATGTTTAGAAGGATAGCATGTGTGAAATAATTTGTGGGAGATGTTAAATACTCTTTATGGATTAAGTAGTTTCATATATAATGAGAAAAAATTTAGTGCAAAGAACATGGGATTTGTTATTTATTATTTTTTCCTAATTCTATAAATATCTAAAACTAAAAGGTATTGTGAATATATGTGATGTAATATTTTCTTTAATTCATGTAATTACCAGAAAAATGGATCTAGTAATCTATTGTTGGTATTGAATCCAACATGTAAATTATATGTTATTCACACTAGATCTGGGAGTGAGATTCCGTAGAATCATAGAATTTTTTTAGGATGGAGTATTATATAAGGATATTAGACCCTACATAGGGTAGTGAAACCATGTCCAAGTACACAAAAAGTCCCATAGACCTCATGAGGTATTCCATGGAAATGTTTCGTGGTGTAATTGTTTGATCCAATGGTTTGGGTGGAGACATTAGAGGAAGAGATATCAATTTTTGGTTGGGTTTTCACGCAATACCACCTATTCTAGAAACCCCAAATAAATCATTGATAGTTTAATATTCTTAGAAAATAAAAAACCTAGATTTGGGAGAAAGCTACTATTTAGCTTGAAGGCAATCAGAGTGGTGTTGTGGAAAGATATTCACAAGGATGTTACTGAAATCAGAAACTTTATTGTTAAATTAAGTGGACTAGCAGAGAGAATATTCAGTTGGGAAGTGGGTGGTGTAAGAGTAGATAGATATGGGCGATGATATGATCCTATCCCATCATCACCACCCTCAGTTAGTTTTAATTGGGCATGGATTACTGATAGTTAATGTTTTGGGAAGTTTCATACAATAGATGCCTATGGTTAGGCATTGACAAGTTTAGTTCAAAGTATGGTTCATGCCCCCTATTTGTGGGCCCTTATACTAGATGAAAAAGGTGTGAGTTATTCCTTATTTATCATATGTTTGGGAGTTATAGATTACAGTGGAACCCTTAGTTAGGCCCTTATCAACTGTAGAATTTCCACTGATGAATATCATCTTTGACTCACCCCTCTAGTAAAATAAAATTATACTTCATGGAGAAAGAGGACTTTTAATGGATTCCTTTGTGGTGGAAATGGGATCCAGTGGTTTCTACCTCAGAATAGATTGAGTATTGGTGATAGTATTGTGTGGTTATGCACAGTTAAGTAAATGAGGTGGGGTACACCCCTAATGGTGAGTAGGATCCCCTTAGGTACGATGACTGGATTCCACCCTCATAAATTTAGATATAACTACCCATTATATGGTAAGAATGGATTTATATATTTCATTCATGGATAATGATACACTTCTTGAGGATATAGAGGAATTAATGAATGATTCTAAAGGATAACTCATGGTTGTATCATTGGGATACCAATATATACATTGAATTTCATTCAAGATATAGAGATCACGTGTAGTTTCATGGAATTATGAACACCATTGTGGTTTTTATATCACAAATGGGTTGAATCCTTCCTTGTGTCAGTTCAAGAAATATCCTGATAGACATTCAATGAATTGCCCTAGTTTTTCTATAGGGGTATCGATTGTATAGTGAATTATCATAGTATAATATAAAAATTCATGGGGTAGTTTTGGACTTAGTAGAGTTGGGGTTGGGGCATTTGATGATATAAAAGTGACCTAGTAGGGGTATAGTGGCATATTCTTCTAATAGAGGAATCTATGCCCAGATGATGAAGGGGGTGCATGAGTAGTTATTTAAGGATCAATTGATTATTATATATATAGAGAGAGAGATAAGTTTTTCACCTTTTATTAATGGTGTTAACCCCACACTCTTATCTTTTATGAGAGAAGATCATGGTGGAGTTATATATCGGGTGGTCTTTGGTGGCCAGATGTTCTCAGGCATTGGACCTGAAGGGTTTCTTTAATGACAGAGAGCACATCGTCTACTTCCCTGGGTGGATAGTGGTTTTAATTTAATGTTATATTTAATTTTTTTATGGTTATTCTGAATGGGTACTAACCTATAAGAATTTTACTTTTAGTATGGTGAGTCTAGTGGACCTTTGTGGGTGTTCCCATCACATGGAAACTCTTGTTATGAAGTTCGGGAGGAGGTTTTCTCTAGAGGTCTTGGTTATTGATTTCTTGGGTTTTGGTAGGTGTTATCCTGAGGTCAAGAGATTATAGAATATGGTCATCTTAATGGTCAGGACTATCCACTTTAGATTGTGGTGTATTGGGCCACCCGACAGGTAGTGGTGTGGTGTTGAGAAATTTGATGAGGTTTGTGGTGTTCCTGATGTGCTCATTTATAGCTTTATTGAAAGTGTGATGATAACACAACCAAGATATCTTTGGTGGTGGATGTGAGCCTATTGGAGATCATGATGTGAATATAGAATTCTTATGAATATTTTTGGAGATATAGGGAAATAAGGACCATATTTCTTTTATGTCGTGAGCTAGAAACATTAGTACATGTGCCTAGTTAGTAAGAGATGATAGAAAAGTCGGCGTAGGTCCAAGGGAGAATGATACTTTACAACTATTATAGTGTTAGTGTGGAATCATTGTGAAGTGATTAGTGGTGTAGTGTGATGTAGATGGGTTGTACACATACAATAACCATCAAGGACTATCTTTAAAGTGATGGGTTGTGGGTTTTCATTAAATGAACTTAGAATTAGAATAAAACCCATGTATGATCATTCTAAACTTTATAGAATCAACATTCATGGTTTTATGAAGAACCAATGTACCTATAAAATTGATTAATCCATATTTTACTCTTCATAGTAATCTTTATGATGATCATGGTAGTATAAAACCTATGTTTCTTGCCTCTAAGTAATTATATTGGCCAAAGGATCCCAATTTGTAACTTGAGGATCCCTATACACTGAGAGGGGTATTAATGCCTTCAATGTTTATGATGAACAATGTTATGGGAAGTAATAGAGCTTTGGTATACTTTTCAGTAGCTAAAATATTGTCAACAAGAGGGATTTCATCCCTTTATATATTCATATTTCACACTCTTTATTAAATGAAGAGAATTATCTGTATTAATCATATTAGGTGTCATCTCATAGAACCCGTACATTATATCCCATTGGTTTATTCATTTAACTCCTTCAATAAATGTGCAAAACATAAATAAAACAATCCCTTTGGTTCATATCCAATGAAATGGTGTGGGGTGAAGTGGTAGTTCTATGCACTAATCCAACATTACATTGGGTGCAACGTAGTCTCAGGTTGCATCACATGCACACCAGATTACATTGGCCCCAATGTATGCTCAAGCTTAAACTTAAGGATATATTGGTAATGTATCCTCAACTACTACCTAAGGATAAATCAATAGGAAATTCATCCTTAAGTTATATGAATCATATGAATATCCTTTTATTGAACATATATTGATGTTGAAATACTCATGTCATAGGAGAAGTCAAGGAAGTAACGGTTGATTCAAAGAAAATTCAGGCCAAAACAACCCAAAAATACACTTAAGGGTCTAGATTCATGAAGGCCCCCACCTTCGTGAACAGTTTTGGATTACAAAGGTCTCGTCCACTTGGAGTTTTTATGGTAACCTTCATGTTGCGTAAGTCCACATGTGTGGAGATCCATTTCACAAGCATGCGAAGGTTTGATGGTAACCTTCAAGTAATTCCATTTGGGTTTTTAGAGCCCCGCCCACTTACAAGGCTCATAAAGATTCATGAAAGGCACAAGCCTCTATGAAACCCACACCCACACCTCCATAAGGCCTATAAATACCCCCCTTATGTCTGAAATTTAGGAGTATGTGACCTTTTAACTTTCAAGAAATTATTTGAGTTTGTGATACTTCTGATATCTATGAGTGAAAGAGAATATGGATCCCCTAAGGTATCCATTCTTCATAAAACCACCTCCAATGGGTTCTTGAGAACCTCATTCCATAGTGGATATTCCTTTAACAAAATTATATGGACTTTGGGGAAGAATAAATCCCTTTGTGACATCTAGGGTTTTGTAAGGAACTTGTCCTTCATGAAACCAACCCCATGGAAACCAAAACCTTACCCTGAGGCAGGGTCACTTCGTTTCATGAAGAATACTCCTTCTCGAGACCCCTGACCTTCACAAGGCCCCTGGGCTTCATGAGACCCTCCTCTGCAAAGTCCCAACCTTCACAAAGCTCCTCCTCCAGGCCTCTCTATGTTTTCTCCTTTAATTTGACACCCTTTCACGAAAGTCAAGTACCCAGGGCCTCCATACCAATCTAGGACCGGTTCAACCACACCCCAAATGCCTGCATGGTCAGTACCACCCACTCCTATTTCTACCTACCTCACCCCAAGTGCGGCTTGGGCCTCCATCCTACCTACTAATCCTAAGAAAAGGTACCTTAATGCTTATTTCTTCTAAGCATAGGTACCCTAACATCGGGCCTCTTGATGGACACTCTGTCACGGCAGTGCCAACGTCATGTCCTACCTAGAGGCGCATGAGTGGTGGTCATGTAATCCCTATAGGTGGAGTAATTTAGGGAAAATGTTCACCCATCTTGGTAGGTGGTCATTATGTCATTTCTTACTCTCACCTTGACATGGTCCCCCTTGAGGAGTGACTCCATCCACATCTGAGTTTCATGATGTAAAACTATCTAATTCCACGTCCTAGTCATACGATGCTAAACTACATGACAATATACTCAACACGTGAGATAAAATTGTAGCCTTACCCTATGATATGAACATAGGATGCCCTATGTATGACTCACATGGGATGACCCCACATTCCCTACCCTATGTGATAAATGCAAGATGTCCCATGTACAATCATAATGGGATGCCACCTTCACCCCCACCGCGGGACGATCCTCCACCCCTGGGCAGCTTCCACAAATAATCCCCATAATGTTCCCTAAATATTGATCATCTTTCATTGGGAAGCTTCTACACTGAATCCCCACACTATCCCTCATTGACGCTCCTTCTGAAATATGAGCATCCTTATCGCATGATGTTAAAATACATAGATCGATCCTATCACACGAACTTAAACTATGGAATCAAACTCCATGGGTTTTGATCCCTATATCTTCAGTAGGGTATGTAGAACTCAAGTCACATATTCATTTATAACGTGACAAATTTAATTATTTTTAAACATACTAACAACTAATAAAGTGAAATGTAAGAGTATCATATCCATAGAGAAGGCTAAAAGAATTATGTAACCAAAACAAAATAAAAACAAACAAAAATAAAATAGAATAATGGAAATTATAATGATATAATTGAAAAGGAAACAAGATAAATGAGAGATAGAGAGAGAGAGATTTATAGTAGATGAATTTAAGGGAATCAGATTGTTCTAAGTTGATTAAAAATGATTTTCTCTATTTAATTTAAATAAACACAACCATTCCAGAGACTATGAAAAAGGTGTGTTAAGACACCTAAAGTTCATTCAAGTTCTCTAAAACTCCAGTGAACTCTCCAAAAATATTATTGAAAAATCAAATTCTGGAAGAAAGATGGTCATTGATGGAAAAGAGAGATATAATCATTTTCTAATTTTCAATACTTCGGATGATTCTAAAATGTGAAAAATTCAATATAATATTTTATCAGTACTTAGTATATCATAAAAATTATACTCATAAAGAATAAAAAGAATTTCACTAAATGAAAAATTCACTAACATAATTATGAAAATGAAATTGAACAGATTGAAAAAATATCAATTCATAACAATTTGATATCTCTAAAAAGTTTAGCCACTCATGATTAGAGTGTAAACTACAGAAAATATATTCAAGAAATTCATTATAACAACAGAATAATGAATAAATAAATAAATAAATAAATAAATCTTCTCTATTGAAGTCTATTTCCCCTCCATCTCGATCTTCTTCATCTCATCATCATCGTTTTGTTGCTCCTGGTCTGCCCCCGCTCTCAACTCCCATCTCTCTTGTTTGTGCGTGTATCATACTATCTCTCAATTTTTTTAGGGAAATACCTTTTATTTATTTTTCAATAAATATCCTTCAAAAACACTGCTTATGTTGGTGACCTTCAAATAAAATAATTCCTTTTTTTACTTATGTCACTATCGATGTGACTTTAACAAAGGTCTCCAACCAACTTCTACCATTAGCACAAAAAATAATTATTTCATTTGACTAACCATAATGGAATCATCTCCCCATAAGTATACACTTGTGCATTTCCATTTTTTATAACCCATCCACAACAATTCAGGGGGAAATATCCCAAAAACCCTGTATCAAGTGTGTAAAAAAATGAAATCCAGTACACATGAATTCAATGAACAAATTTAAAACAAACACAGAGCTTCAGCATCACCTTCAGTAAATCAACTTGAGTCACACACTCATGTGACTACCTTCAAGCCACAATTAGATCAAGATGATAATTCATCTTCAACTGATTCATTTACAACCTTACCTTCCACTGTGACTTCATTGATTTTTCACTGCAAAAAAAACAAAATGAAAATCATCCTTTTCTTCATCCTTGGTAGGGTACGTCTTCAACACCCTATCACCTCGACCTATGGTGACTCACATATCTATCACTAACTTGAATTGGGTAAAATTTATTTGGTTTTTCAATGATATTTGGATATCGTCAACCTTTATCTTGTTGGGGCAGTATAGGTTCGTGGCAAGATAAAACACACAAACACAGAATAAAAACAAATCAGCATAGATATTTACGTGGTTTGGAAAAGATGCCTAAGTTCACGGGAGAAGTGGGGGTCGTTCTTGATTATTTCACTCTCAAGATGAAACGTCGGAGGATTACAAAAAAGTTAAAAATCATGGTATTTTGATCCCATTAAATAGAGGAAGAAAATTAATTCTCCTTCGATTGGTGATTGCTTCAAAGATGGTTGCTTCAACGGTCCATGGGTTGGTTGCCAAACTGGAAGAAAACAGCCCACTGGAGTTGTTGTCGTCCAAGAAAAAACCAACCTGCCGATAGAAGACTTCTCCACAAATGGGAGTGGCCCCCACAAATCTCCCCCTCACGACCAATTTGGGGTAGAAGCTAGACCATTAGTCTCATTTTAGGCATACAACTTCTCTTTCGGTAGAACCTTTTTCATCATGTCTGCCCCATTATCACTGGTGTGGATTTTCTCACCTTTCAAAAGTCTTTCTTCCAACACATTACGGATCTAGTGATATCGCACATCAATGTGTTTGGACCTGGAATGAAATGTTAGGTTCTTGCTGAGATGAATAGCGCTCTGACTGTCACAATAGAGAATATAATTATCCTAAATATGTCCCAGCTCTTGTAAAAATTCCTTCATCCATAGAATCTCCTTGCAGCCTTTAGTGACTGCAATATACTCTGTTTATGTGGTGGATAAGGCAACACACTTCTGAAGTCATGATTTCCATGAGACTGCTCCCCCTGCAAATGATATTAGGTATCCGGATATAGATTTCCTTGTGTCTATATCTCCATCCATATCTGCATCTGTGTATCCTTCCAAAATAGGTTTGTCACTTCCAAAATATAAACAATGACTATATGTACCTCGGAGATACCTCAATATCCATTTGACCATTGTCCAGTGCTCCTTTCCTAGATCTAATAAGAACTTGCTCACAATGCCAATAGCATGAGCAATATCTGGTCTGGTGCACACCATGACATACATAAGACTCCCAACTGCTGACTGATAAGGAACCGTTTCCATTTCTGCTTTCTCCTTCTCAGTTTATGGACTTTGTCTTATCGTGAGCCTGAAATGACTCGCAAGTGGAGTGATAACTGGTTTTTCCTTGCTCATATTGAATCTTTCAATAACTTTCTCAATGCACCGCTCCTGATATAGCCAAATCTTTTGATTCCTCCTGTCACGAGTAATCGTCATACCAAGAATATGAATAACGTCTCTGAAGTCCTTCATTTCAAAAGACTTGTTCAACTCCTTCTTCAACCTGTCAATATTAGTGATATATCTGCCAATAATCAGCATATCATCAACATAAAGTAACAAGATAATGAAATCACCTTTAGTAAACTGTTTGATAAAAACACAGTGATCAGCAGTTGTCCTCTTGTACTCATTTTTTTCCATGAATGAGTCAAATTTCTTGTAGCACTTCCTTGGTGCCTGTTTCAAACCATATAAACTTTTATTAAGCTTTCATACCAGGTTTTCTTTCCCTTTAACCTGAAATCCCTCTAGTTTCTCCATGTATATCTCCTCCTCAAGATCACCATGTAAGAATGCTATCTTTACATCTAGTTGTTGAACCTCCAGGTTCAAACTAGCCGCCAAAACAATAACAACTCTGATAGAAGACATTTTAACCACAGGAGAAAAACTTTCATCAAATTCAATACCTTTCTTTTGAACAAATCCCTTCACAACCATTCTGGCTCTATAGCACGGTTGTGAGTTGCCATATTGTCCTTTAATTCTGTACACCCACTTGTTCTTAAGTGAATTCTTTCCGTGTGGTAATTCTACCAAATCAAATGTACAGTTCTTGTACAATTATCTCATCTCCTCTTGCATGGCCTTATTCCATTCCAACTTCTGCTGACTCCTGATTGCATCATCATAACTATCTGGCTCTCCCCTGTCTGTGAGCATCACATACTCATTTGGTGAGTATCTACGACCTAATTTTCATTCTCTGGTGGATCTCCTCAACTGCACTTCAGGGGGAACCTGTTCTGGAATATCATATGATGAAGACATATCAGCAGATGGATACATATTACCTGGTAGTGATGTATCATTAGTGTTGTGTATCTCTCTCGTGCTAGTTGGTACTGATGGTGGTGAGACTGGTTCCAGACTGACTGGAATTTCCTCAGGTTGTGACTTCTCTTCACTTTATGGCTTCTCAAAATCTTCAACCGTCTGATCCTTAAGAAACACCACATCTCTACTTCTGATGATCCTCCTGCTGATAGGATCCCAAATTCGGTATCCAAACTCCTCATGACTGTATCCCAAAAATATACATTGCTTTTCTTTTCCATCTAGTTGTTCCCACTCATCTTTCAGGATGTGAACAAATACCCTGCAGCCAAATACTCTCAAGTGTTTATATAAAACATCTTTACCTATCCAAACACTTTCTGAAACATCGTAGTTCAGTGGAACTAATGGATAAAGGTTTATAAGATCAACTGCGGTCATCATTGCCTCCCCCCAAAATGTGTTTGGCAGCTTTTCATTTGACAGCATACATCTTACTCTCTCGTAAATTGTTTTTTTCATCCTCTCAGCAAGACCGTTATGCTGAGGTGTCTTCGGTACTTATTTTTATATCCTGATGCTGAAACTCCTACAGTACTCTTCAAATGGACCACGGTACTCGCCTCCATTGTCTTCTCGCACACACTTTAATTGCTTTCCAATTTCTCTTTCCACCTTTACATGAAACTGCTTGAAAACATCCTGCACTTGATCTTTAGTTTTCAAAGCAAAGGCCTAGACTTTTCTGGAATGGTCATCTATGAAGGTAACAAAATAAATAGCACCTCCCATTGTCTTGGTTCTCATCATGAAAACATCAGTGTGAATCAAATCAAAAACATTTTATTTTCTGGATGGTATATAACCACAAAACGATACTTTGTGTTGTTTTTCCATAATTCAATCAACACAAGTATCCAGATGTGTACCTTTTATTCCTAGCAAGAGATCTTTCTTAGAGAGCATTCTGATTCCTCTCTCGCTCATGTGACCCAACCGCTTGTGCCAAAATTCTGCAGGAACATCTTTTCTGGATGCATTTACTTCTCCTCCACATGGTCTTGCATCTGTGAGATAAAGAAAAGTATCTTTATTTCTTTTAGAAATTACTAGGTTACCTTTGGTCAGCTTCCATTTCCTATCACCGAATGAACTGACATATCCCTCTTCACTGAGTATTCCAGTGGATATCAGATTGGGGCGAATATCAGGAACATGCCTCACATCCTTCAACAATAACATGTATCCAGCATTAGTTTCCAGAAAAATATTACCAATACCAGTGATTTTGGATGCACCATTATTTCCCATCTTCACATGTCTGAAACTCCCTGAACGGTAAGATGATAAGAAATCTCTTCTGGCAGTGACATGGTAGGAGGCGCTGGAATCGATCACCCATGTCGAGTCTTGTCTTGCAAGACCAACCTGATTGTCTTCTTGAACAATAACGATTTTGTCATTGACAACTACAGCATTGTTATTTTGGGTCTTACCTTTCTGATTCCTCTGCTCTTCCTTCAGCCTTCTACACTCCCATATTAAGTGTTCGGGCTTTCCATAGTGGTGGCACTTCATGTCATATCTTGATCAATATTTTGATCGCTTCCTCCTTTGAAGAATTTGGTCACGGGGTTCTCTTCCTCTGTTTCTTCCCTGCCATTTCTTCTTCCCTTGTCTTTCAGTGATAAGAGCCTCTAATTCAGGTGTATGTCCCTCATTTTTCATTTAGACTCTTTATTCAGCATTCTATCTTTCACCATCTCCACGGTGAGAGTTCCATCTTAGTAGAATTGATGAATGACACAACTAATGTGTCCCACATCTTCGGTAAAGAACTCAACATCAATAGTTCCTGCAACTCATCATCAATCATCATTCTCATAGAATTCAGCTGATCAACAATACCTTGGAACTCACTCATGTGCTATGATACGTTAGTCCCATATTTGTATTTCAAGTTGACAAGACGACATATCAGGTTTGATTTGTTTTTTTTGGTTGTCCTCACATACATCTTTTCCAATTTTCACAAAGGAACGGAGGTGTCGTGTTCATTGGAAATTTTTTGGAAGATGCTCTTCTTGATCCACTGTCTGATTTAAGAAGCGCACTTCCTGTTGAGTACAACCCACTCTACATCCATTGGTGGGGTGCTGGCTGACATCTTCTCATCGGGTTTACCACTTGTTTATGTTTTCTCTGCTTGCACTGCAATAGGCTTAGTGGTTTACGCTATAAGCTTTCACAAATCTTTAATATACAAAAGGTCCTCCATTTTTAGTTTCCAGATGGCATAATTAAATGAACTAAGTTTAATCATATTACTGGTATTTTTCTTCCATTTCTGGAGTGATAATTTCAAAAATATAACCATACGGATGTGTCCGGAACGGTCGAAATACCTATAATCGACTCCTGGATCGTTGAAAACGAGCTCCGATTGGCCGAGTTATGGCGAAAACAGTTTTAACGGCCAAGATTGACTGCTGATGTGGCGCTGACATGGAGTGCTAGAAAAGTGGCTGGAAAATTCGCCGGAAAGACACCGTGGCATGAACAGTGTTGTCTTCACTGGTACGGGGTCACTGTAGCACCCGCGGTTTGACCGAAATTTGATCGGTCTCATCTTCTTCGTTTCAACTCTATTTTTTATGTCAGTCACACCATTGGAATCCTCTTTCTGTTCTCTTCATAGATCTAGGCTCAAAAAAAATTCCAAGCAATTTAAACTTTCTGTTCGCCAGAAAACGTTGATGTCGCGTCACCGTTTCACTCCCGAACCCTCTGATACCACTTTTTTGGGGCAGTAGAGGTTCGTGGCGAGATAAAACACACAAACGCGGAATAAAAATAGATCAGTACAGAGATTTATGTGGTTCGACAAAGATGCCTACGTCCACGGGATAAGAGGGGGTCTTTCTTGATTATTTCACTCTCCGGATGAAATTTCAGAGGATTACAACAAAGTTAAAACTCATGGGATTTTGATCCCATTAAATAGAGGAAGCAAATAAATTCTCCTTCGGTTGGTGATTGCTTCAAAGATGGCTCCTTCAACGGTCCACGGGTTGGCTGCCAAACTGGAAGAAAACAGCCCGATGGAGTTGTTTCCATCTATAAAAAACCAACTTACCGATAGAAGACTTCTCCACAAATGGGAGTGGCCCCACACGGCTTTGATCGAGTCTCAGTTTGGATTTAACCCCCGAAGAGTGGAACTCGATGGTGGCTTCTCGATCGACCTCATCTTCTTTATTAAGGTCTCGGCAGAATCAGGTTTCGACAAGAGTCGATATTATGATAACCAAACTCATTTGAAACCATGACGTTCAGCTTTAAATGGACTCGTCATTGGCATAATCAATGGTATCTTCAGAGATTGTCCATGATTTCAAGCACATATTCATTTCAGCATCATGGAATCACATCGAGTTCATCAATGCTCATCTTCTTCACTGAAAACTATCTCAACCATCGAACTTTCACGCCACTCATAAAAGAAGGGCTTTTATTAACCCTAGTTCATCATCAGAATCACTACCCCGGTTCCTCTTCTTCCCAAGAGATCACAATATCCTTAAATGAAAACATTTAAGGTGTGAACCCAACCAAATTGGATTAGGGACTGGGTTTGGTGTTCTTCATCAAATAGGTGACATCAAATTCAAAAATACCCTTCAGAATCATCAGGCTTCAATCGGTTTGTTGGCGGAATTAAAATCAACAACGAGAACCATGAGTTCTTTACTATGGAAGTGCAGTAAAGGTGGTACTCGAGATGTGTAGTAGCGATTCCAAATCTCAGTTCTTCTTCACAAGTTGGGATCTTCAACTTAAAGTTCAGCAAGATCGGTTGATCTTGAATATTCCTAGATTTATTCACCATCTTAATATAAACCTCCCTTGTTTCAGTCGATCTCGTGTAATAGAATTTTTATTACATGAGTAAAAAAACTATCTTATGACATTTCATAGTGATAGATATCTTCTTACACATACATGATTATTCTATGCTGATAGGTAATAAAAATATTATGCCAACCAAATTATCTTATGCAACATTGCACTTTTGATTCAAAATCTATTAAGTCTTGAACTGAAAATAAAAATGAAAAGAAATAGATTAACATCAAATTAAAATAAACTCATTGTAATTATTTACATTATTAAAACATAACATGATTAAATATTAAAAAAATTATCTTAAATAATAAAATAATTAATTAATAAACAAAAGGTAAAAATAATGAAAGAATAAGTAATGAATAAAAGTTAAAAATTATTAAATTTTTATTTAAATAAAATTATTTAAAATTTTAAGCAATAAATAAATAATTAATATTTAAAAAATAAAAACAAATGGTGAATAAAAAATAATTATACAGAAGAATTTAAAATTAAATAAAACTTGAAATAAATAATAAAAAACAACATTTAAACAATTAATAATTCAAATAAACATTTTTAAATAATACAAAGAATGAAAAACCCAAAGATTAAACAATAAAACGAGCATTATTATTATAAAAAACCATTAATTTATTAATTCCACTATAAATGTAAATACCCATAATTCTTGTATAATTTTTTTTAATTATTTTAGATTATTACAAGACCGTGAAATCTGACGGCACGTGATTCTGAGGCTCGAAGTGCCCGGAATGATCCGTCGAAAGTGTTGAGCTTAAAATAGCATGCATGGGTAGTTTTCCTAAAAAAGTGGAATAACACTTAAATAGGTGCCCGGATTCGAAATCTGAGGGCACCGTTGTGTTCAAGATTGTAGGTTTACCTTAGGCGCAACTTAAGTTTAGTCGGCGCAGGCCTCTAGTGAGAAAACCCAAAAATGGTATAACCGTAAATAAAATAATTAAATAAAATTATTTTATTTTTAAAATGCTTATAACTCACAAACGGTGACTCAGATTAAAAATTTGAGACCACCTCTGAACTCGTGAGGGTATTCTTACCTTAGGTGGATCCTAACTTTGGCCGGCACGAGCCAATAGTGGAAGTTAGTTTTTAGCCACAAATAAAATAATTAAGTAAGAATTATTTTATTGTTAAATTCTATAACTCCTAAACGATAAATCGGATTGGAAATTTGAGAGTACTATTGAGATTGTGAGGGCATGTTTCTCTTAGGCAAAGCCTAACCTTGATCGGCATGGGTCGAGGGTGACTATTAATAATTTTTGAACTTTTTTTAAGGTACGTTCAGTAAACGTGCAGGCAGAAATTTATATCTTTTGAACTAATGCTCGGAATTGAAATATGAGGGAACCGTTGAACTCGCAGCGTCAGGATTCACTTAAGGGGGAATTACTTCAACCACAGTAGGTCAGGTGAAAAAGTTATTTTTTTCAACTTTTAAGAATTAATAAAATAACAAAATTGCTATTTTATTTTATTTTACCACCTCTTGAGCAGCAGTGGCGGGGACCATGGAGGTAGTCAGACATTTAATATGGGATATTAAATGCTCGGTTACACTTTTGTTGTATAACCACCCCTCGTGCAATTAATGTGGCATATTAATGATCTCAATTAATAAACCTCATTAATTCCTCAGTGCGTTACTCACCCCCCCCCCCATTTAAATGGGGCTCAGGGTAGAGTTTTTTGCACGACTTTATCAAACGAGAAACCTCTGGTGAAGTGATGTGACTCCTTCCAATGACAGAGACAGAAGCTCGGGCAGCAACGAATTGGGATCGACGAACGTCGATGGCTTCATCGAACGTGAAATATTCTTCCACCACCGCTACGTCTCCAAAGAATCTCGAGTTAGGGGTTTTCTTTTAAATACAATAAATTCTCACGTTTCTTCTCCTCATTCTTGAATTTGCGGGTGGTCGTTGCGGGGGATTTGAACGGGGTTTATCATTATTTTTAATGTGATGTATAAATTACTTCCGCTTGTTATAATGATAAAGCGGAAGGCGTGGGCCAAACGAACAAGGCTTGGACCCTCCGTCGCTTGATTTTCATTGTGTTCTTCGGAGGTGGGTTGTTACAACTTGATGAAACCTTGAAACTGAGAGGCGTGCAACAACGGCGACATCCCGAGAGGATCGTAGGTGCGTCCGGAAGGAAGAATGGATCACTGGAGCTCACCTGGTGGCCCGCGAAAGAAGCGTCGGCACGACACCAGCAAGGCAGCACCGGCGTCCGACGACCAGTGAGGCAGCGCCGGCGACCGACGAGGCGGCGCCAGTGGACGAGGGTGATGGCCGACAACCATCGGTCATGGTGGAAGAGCAGCGCCGCGATGGTCGAACAGGCGGTCAGCTGCAGAGGTGGAGGAGGTGTGCTACTGTGTGCCGCGCTGAAGGGACCCACGGCTCAAAGCCGCGGTGATGCAAGGGGCCCACTCCCTGTGGGTCCCGTGGGTGACAAGGCAGTGCCACCTGGTGCTGCCAATAAAGGAGACGAATGGCTCCTTTGAGCCGTGCGACCCCACGTGGGTCGCGCCAGCCGTTCCGCGGCCCAACGGGCCGAGCCCGCCGCGGCCCATCCCAACCAAGCTGGACCGAGTCAGGCCGGGTTGGGTCAGGTCGATTCGGGTCGGTTTGGCCCAGGATGAGTCGGGCCGACCGGGTCAGACCGGACTCGGACCCCTCTCATGCCCAGATACGCTTAAAAGGTCGTATCTTGCGAACCAGACGTCTGTTTGATGAACCGTCTACAGTGCTAGGATCCTTATAGAAAGATGGTCCTTTTAAGATACTCCACATGACTTTCGGAGAAAGTTGGAGTTTGGCCGGGTTGGATGGTACTCGAATCCAACTGGGCCCTCGGCACAAAAATGCCTATAGCTTACAGACCGGGTGTCCGATTGATGCATCGTCTATTACGTTGGAACCCTTATGACATGAAGGATCATTGAGTTACTTCCTTGTAGAACTTAGTGGTGTTTGAGTTATGGCTGATAACCGGTGCAGCAGAACCAAGGTGTATCTTGTAGTGAGAGTTAGGATGGCTACTCCCTTGATGACTCAAGGCGCGGGTATTCCTTACTCCTCTCCTCCAGTAGAGACGGGACTCCCCATGTCATGAGTGCGGGTTCATTTCTCTATGATTGGTTTTTCTATCTTTGGAGTTGATACTCCCCTATTGGACTAGGGCGCGTGTCCTCCATCATAACTCACATAGAGTTAGGTACTCCCCTACCGGGTAGCGTGCGGTTCCTCTATGTTAGGAGCAGGTACTCCCCTGTCGTGTCAGGGTGTGGGTCCTCCTTATATAGTGCTACAGCAGAGTCGGTACTCTCCTGTCATGCTAGGGTGTGGGTCCTCTAGCCTAGGGTCGGTAGTCCCCTGTCGTTCCAGGGCGCGGGTCCCCCACAGCAAACAAACTACCAGAGTTGTACTCCCCTACCGGGTAGGGTGTTGGTCCTCACATATAGAGTCGGTACTCCCCTGACATGCCAGGGTGCGGGTCCTCTAGCCTGGGGTTAGTACTCCCCTGACATACTAGGGTGTGGGTCCCCCATAACAAACAAACTACCAGAGTTGTACTCCCCTACAGGGTAGGGTGTGGGTCCTCACATATGGAGTAGTACTCCCCCATCTCTGAGTAGCAACGGGGAGCGGGTCCTTCAGGGTAGTTGGATCTCCCTCAACTGTAGGACATAGTGTCGAGGAGTGGGCCTCTTCACTTGGTTTTCCTTGGTCTTGCCTTGGGCACAAGACTATGACTACGAGACCTCTAGTGTCGGGCACTAGAGGCAGTTCTAGCAGAAAGTTCCCAATAGAGCACGTCCTTTCAGACGTTCCATTAGGAATGGTTGAGTTGTACCTGATGGAGTACATCTCTCAGACGGGTGCCATCAGGGATGACCAGTTCATGGAGTGTGTGCTCCTAATCCTTGAGTTATGCTTTGAGCCTTATTTGGAAATCCTTGAAATGGCTTCAGGTCGGGGCCTTATGTTTCTTTGTGGATGAGATGAGTATATCTGGTTTGAGTTGTGTCTCTTTCTTGTGCTTTGTGATTGAGATCATGATTTTTGGTTTTCCTTTGTGGAATTCTGAGAGACTTTCGGGGGTCTCGGGGTCCCTATTGGGTATTGTTATACTCACCTCTGCATGGGCTTCGCCCGCACCTCGTTGTGTCTTGTGCAGATGACAAACAACTTAGTTGAGACTTGAGGGAGCCAGGACCAGGCGGTACACAGAGGAGACTGGCTAACGTGGAGAGTTTTGGAGGCGAACTATACCTACCCTTCAGGTAGGATCCTTGGTGGACGATCACATGAGTTGTTTCTATTTTTGTCAGTTGTAGTTGTATCTTTTAGTTGGGCTTGTATTATGGCCCCTTACTTTTAGTACACAATTTTTTTACTACAGTTTTACTTTGTGGTTGCATCTTGTTTCATTCTTGGCTGTGCGTTCTTACAGGTTTAAAGGCAATGTCTTCCCATTTTAGGAATACACCTTTTCGGTGCTAGTTTCCAACCCCTGTCCTATGGAAGGCGGTCTTGGGGTAGTCACTACACGGGCCCTAGGGGATGGGTATGTCGTGACAATAAACTAACCAAAAAGTGATTATTAACTAAATTAAAGTCATTTAATCATTAAATACATAGAAAAACACCCAAAAAGGATGTGTAAAAATGTAATGAATAAAGGCCACATCAAATTCCCCTACACTTAAGACATTGTTTTTTCTCAAGAAACCACTTAGTACATTTCAATGGTAGAAAATAAATCTCAAAATGGAAAAGCTGAAATACCACTAGGAATCAATTTTCAAAGTGATTTCCCCCATGGATTATTTTAAGTAGAAAAAATGAATACCCTCTTAAAGTAAATTTCTTCAGTACAAGGGCGGTTACTATTTTACAAAAAAATGATTTAAATTGAAAATTTTAAAGAAAAATTAACAAACATCAATTTATATCCAATTGAAAGTCCAAACTTCTCCTTACCGCTAGGTTATTCGACACACATAATTTAAAGGAAATAATAAATAGACACTTTACTTGGATAGATAGGTTTAATAATTACAAGCAAGATAAATAACTCATACAGTAGCTTAAATAATTAAAGACTGAAAAAATGAAATATTTATGGCTCAACTCGGATTTGTATTTTCATTTCATAATTCATTTGGATGAAAATATTATAAGTTAAATTCAAATTAAAAATTTCAAAGTAAATAATATTCATATGTCATTTTCCTAAGATTTAACTGAAATCCATTTTTTCTAAGAGGGAAAGAGAAAAGATTTACCAAATTAAATTCAAGAGGTATTAAATATTAATCTCCTCAAAGTGGCTTCACAACCTTCAAAGTTGAGAAAAAATTTCATCTAGTGAAAATTCCTAAGTGATGCTAAAAACATACAATTTTGAAAAAAAAATTAAGGGTTTTTTATGGGATATTAATGAATTAAGATTAGAACATAAAAGACCCTTCCCACACACTTAAAACCCAATAATGTCCCCATTGTTGAACTCAAGGTGGAAGAACACTTAAGACTTTTAATGTTCAAAAATATTTTCAATTTAGTATTTAAAATTCATATAGGGTTCCAATTAAGTTCAAAAACTATTCCACCACATAAAATTACTCAAAACATGTGAAAGAATATCTACTAGTTACTGATTCAAATCCATCACACTGACAAATATTTTCAAAAAGGATGCATGCTTAACACATTGAATTTTAAAAAGATAATCATTAAAGCACCAAGATGAGCATGCAAAGCAATAAATCAACATTCAAATATTTAAAAATAGTAGCAATGACCAACATGTTTTACACACAAAAAATCATCATATAAAATCACTTAAATAAGAACTCTACAATCCATTAAAACACCCCACACAGAAAGCAGTAGAAATTTGAAATAAAGAAAAACTAAAGTAGCAGAACTTGAATTTTAACTTCCCTAGAATATAGATTTAACAATTAATTCTCAGCAAAATACACTTCTCATTTCCTTCACTTGAATAAGTCCCCTAGTAGAATATAATTTCATCTCCTAAAAAATGAAGAATATAAACATAAATTTATAAAATTTAAATTTTAAAATTGAGTTAAACTAGAGAGAAGAGTTAAGTAGGTGTTATCCAATTTTATTCAAAAATGAATCTCCATGAACATTGATGCACACCCGGTCACTTTCATGGAATAATTAAAAATAAAGATAGGTAAACAATAAATCCATTCTTGAAAAATTATCAAAATGAGGCTAAGAAAAAGGTGGGAATTTTATGAAAATAGAGAGCAGCACACAGTAGAGTAGAAGAAATTTAATTCAATCAAACATAAAAATAAAAAAACAAGAAAGAAAATCATGGGTTTCCTCCCATGCAGTGCTAAATTTAAAGTCTTCAGTAATACTTTATCCCCTAGGGATCTATCCATGGTCATTCAATGGGAAGGTATCACTAATTAATGAAAATTCATTTGAACATAATTCTATACACTTTTCAAACACCTTAAAATAACCAACTTCAAGAAAAGAGTTTGTAAGATCTATTAAAAACCTGTAACTAAGGTTGTTATCCATCATTGTAAAAATGCCCATATTTCCAAAAAAATGACAAAAAATTATATACAACACCATAGAATTTATTCTAATAAAACTAGTAGTGGTCTCAAGGTTTACCCCCACACTTGGGGCTTCCAAACACTCAAAAAATAGGTGCAAAAATCACTGCAACCTTATCACTACTATGAAATATTGTGTGAAAAATATCTTGTAAAAATGACAACAAAAAAGGCTCCCACCTAAAGGTTTCAAATTTGGCACAAAAAAATAAAATTTTCAGAATCCATAGAAGATTCAAAATAAATGAATTTCTCAAAAATAGATGAGTACGTATCAAAAAAAAGGTTCAACAATAGAAGGAGTGATACTTTCCAGAAAACAGACTTGATCAGGATGACAAACTTCAAGTTTTTTAGAGGGGATAAATATAGAATTTTCTACAGTTTTACATACTTATGGTATCTTAAACTCAATATAAAAATAGTCATAATCAGGCTAAAAAACTCAAAATTAAATATTTTCAATTCTGACTCTAGATTTAGTTCTTGGTTAGGGGTTTCTTTAACATTATATGGCTGAAAAGATGGATCAACTATCTGATTAATACTTTCAATGGGCTAAGGAATTCTAATCTATGTAACCTCAAGAGAGAAGGAACCATACTCAGATCTAACATTGATTTTAAAACACTCATTCTCAATGATGTCAATGAAGTTTAAGCTAACCTAGTATTTTGGATTTGCAAAGTCTAAAATTTCCTCCACGTCATTTATATCTTGGAGGGTAAGTTTACCTTTGGACACATCTATAAAAACACCTCCATTAGCAAGGAATGGTATACTTAAGATGATTGGAACCTTTTCATCACACTCTATATCAAGAATAAGAAAATTGATGGGCAAAGTAAGCTTTCCTACACTGACTAATAAGTCATCTACCCTTCTGTAAGGATAAGTGAGTGACTTATCAGCAAGTTGAAGGGAGACAAAAGTTGGTTGTAAATCCCTAAGACCCAGATTTTTGAATAAAGAGTAGAGAATCAGATTAATAATTTCTCTAAAATCACATAAAAATTTTAGTTGATTATTTCCTTCTATTCTGCATTGAACAACAAAGCTACCAGAGTCCTTTAACTTTGGAGGCAACTTTCTCAAAAGAATAGAACTAAACTCCTCATTAAGGTTGATAGTATCCAATCTATTCCAATAATTTTTATTATCCATAAAACTCTTGGGGAATTTTAAATGTGATGGAAATTTATCCAAGACTTCCAAAAAAAGCATGTTTATGCTAAAGGACCTGATCATTTTCAGGAATCTCAAGTAGTCATATTCATCGCTCTTTTTTACTCTTTCATGGAAATGGATGAGAAGGGGATAATGTTTTATAACTAGTAGATTACTCTCCTCATCCTCGAATATCACCTTTTTCATTCCCTCCTTAATCAATTGTCACTTAATCTTTCTTTTTTCTGGGGCTTTATCATGTGAAGATTCAACATTTTTTTCAATTTGGACAGTGGTGTCCAGATTTTCATATTTTGAGTTTTCAAGAATTTCAACCTCAGATTCATCTTTTTCATCAATTTTTACCTCATTTTGTTTTTTCTTAACTTGTTATTGGGGTTTTAGGCCTGATCTAGTGGTTATATCCATTACATTTTCCCTCTGATTAGGTTTAGTTATGTTGGGAATCTTTCTTTTTTCTTTTACACCTAAATCCCTACCATTTGACCCAACTAAACTTGAAAAATATTAATGCTAGACTATTGAGAATCTCCCTTAGAAATCAATTTCCTAACCAGTTCATCTAAATTGGAATTGGAATTTGAAGGTCCTGTGTTATTTTGAAATTAATTTCTATGCTGATTTGGGAAACCAGGGACAGCAGTAGGTTTAAACACACCTTGTTTTCTCCAAGAAATATTGGGGTGATTTTTATACCCAGAGTTATACTTATTGGAGGAAGGATCACTATCCCCTTGATTCCTAACTCTAAATTCAAAAAATTGAGCACTCTCCTCATGCTAGATAGGAAGGTCAAAGTTGGGAAAACAACACTAATAATGACCAAACATCCCACATTGACAGCACTGCTCCCTAATAGATCTATCATTAACAAAAGTTTCTTGATTATTTGTTTTATCTTGATGAATAACTCTATTATTTGTGATTTTATGTTTATAATTTTTTGAGAGTTTATTAAAAACTTGTTTGAGATCATCCGCTATCATATCCAAGAAATCACCACCATAAGATTGATCAACAAGATTTTGATTATTACGAGTGAGACTATTATAGAAAGTATCCATTAGCAGATGGGGATCCAATTGATGGTTAGGAAATTGTCTAAGATGTTCTCTAAATCGGTATCATGTATCGTGGAAAATATCTTCCTCATATTGAACAAAACAGGTGATTTTATGCCTCACTCTAGTAGTGGTGTTCCTAGGATAAAACTTAGTCACAAAGGAATTGAAAAGTTGGTCTCATGCGTCAAACATTTACTCATATAAATTCTAAAACCAACTTCTATCCTTAATTTTTAAACAAAATGGGAAGACTCTCAACTTAATCTCCTCCCCATTCATCTCATGCAAAGGTAGTTGTTGTACCATACCATAAAAATATCTAATAAAATCAATAGAATCTTCACTGGGATAACCACTAAAGGAGGGTAACATAAAGAGGTAAGATTGGTTCATTTCATAATTTATATACCTAGGGGATAACTGTATACATGAAGGATTACTTGAAACAATTGGAAGAATGAAATCTCTAACCCTATACTTCTCATCTATTTCATTCCTAGGTTGAGGAGCAATTGGATTTTGATTCCCCCCATAGCTCTCATAATTTATAGATTTTGGTTTTGGTTTTGATTTTTCATTTTATTCTTCTTATTAATGGTTGAAAATTGTATATTTATCTTAGATATAAAAGGTTAAATTTTAGATTTATTGTTTTCCCTTGATCTAGTGTGCATAAAAGTTAAAGTTCAAATAGTAGAAAAATGCACATAGTAGTGAAACAAATTTTTTAGCAGAATTTTTTTAAAGTTTTTTTTAAAAAAATTTATTTGAAAAGATTTAATGTTTTTAATTTGTGTTTTTTTGTTGGCCACATGTACCTTCCTTGTCAATGGTGCCAAAATGTTATCATGTCTTCATTGGGAATGCAACAAATTTAATTATTTTTAAATCTACTAACAACTAGTAAAGCAGAAAGTAAGAGTATTGTATCCACATAGAAGGATAAAATAATTGTGTAACTCAAACAAAAAGAAAAAAAGAAAACATGAAAATGGAAATGATGATGAGATAATGGAAAAGAAACAAGAGAAATGAGAGAGAGCGCGAGAGAGATTGACAACGGATGAATTTAAGGGAATCATAGAGTTTTGAGTTGATTAAAAATGATTTTCCCTATTTAATTTCAATAAACCCCACCATTCCAGAGACTATAAAAAAGGTGTATTGAGACACCTAATGGACTTTAAATTTATCTAAATAATACAGTTAACTCTCCAAAAATATTATCAAAAAATCAAATTCATGAAAAAATATATTCGTTGATGTAAAATAGAGACATCATCCTTTTCCAATTTTCAGTATTTCGGATGATGCTCAAAGGAAAAAAATTTGATATCTTATCCTGTTGGTACTTAGTATAGCATGAAAATAAAACTAATCAAGAATGAAAAAAAGTTCACTTAATGAAAAATGAACTGGCATGATTATGAAAATGAAATTTAATAGATTGAAAATTTATCAATTCATAACAATCTAATATCCCTAAAAAGTTTAGCTGCTCATGATCATAGAATAAACTATAGAAAATATATTCAATAAATTCATTGTAATGGTAGAATAATAGAGAAATTAATAAATAAAAGAATAAATCTTCTCTATCAAATTCGTTTTCCCCTTTATCTCGAGCTTCGTTGTCTCATCGTCATTGTTCACCTGCTCTCGGTTCGCTCCTGCCCTAAACTCCCACCTCTCATGTCCCTGTGTGTGTTGTCCTATCTCTCAATTTGTTCAGGGAACTATCTTTTATTTGTTTTTTAGGTCACGTCTTCCAAAAACACCACTTTTGTTGGTGAACTTCAAATAGAATAATTCTTTTTTCCCCTTATGTCATTGTCCATGTGACTTTAACAAATCTCTCCAAACAACTTCCGCCACCAGCGCAAACATTAATTATTCCATATGACTACTCATGATGTACATTCACCCCATAAGTATCCACTTGTGCATGTCCATTTTCTATAACCCATCTGCAACAATGTAAGGGGAAAGATCTTTACAACCCTACATCAAGCATGTAATAAAAACAAAATCTAGTACACATGAATTCAATGACAAAATTTAAAACAATCACAAAGCTTCAACATCTCCTTCAGTAAATCAACGTGGGTCACACACTCATTTGACTCCCTTCAAGCCACAAACATCTTAGTATTATGGGTTATCTTCAACTTATTCATTTTCAACCATGTCTTCCACTGTGATTTTGTTGATTCATCACTGCAAAAACCAAAAAGAAAATTGGGTTTGTCTTCATATTCGGTAGGGTTCGTCTTCAACACCCTATCACCTTGACCTATGGAGACTCACATCTCCATCATCAGCTTGAATCTGGTGAACTTACTTTGGTTTTTCAGTGATCTTCAGACATCATCAACCTTCGTCTTCGATCGAGTCTCATTTTAGCATCAACCCCCAAAGAGTGGAACCCGACGTTGGCTTCCCAATTTGCCTAATATTCTTCATTAGGTTCTCAGTGTAATCGGGTGTCAGTAAAAGTCGATATCACAATAACCAAACTCAGTTGAAACCACGATGTTAGGGTTCAATGGTCTCAACATTGGTACAATCAATGGAAGATTCATAGGTTGGCCATGATTTCAAGCTCAAATTTGTTTCAGCATCATGAAATCACATCAAGTTCATCAACGCTCATCTTCTTAATCGAAAATCCTATCAACCTTCAAACTTCCACACCGCTTGAAAAAGATCGGCTTTTACTAACCCTAGTTCATCATCAGAATCACTGCCTCAGTTCCTCTTCTTCTTAAGAGCTCTCAACATCCTTAAATGCAAACATTGAATGTGTAAACCCAATGAAATCAGATTAGGGATCGGATTTGGTGTTCTTCGTCAAATTGGTGACCTCGGATTCAGAAATACCCTTCATAATCACTGGTCTTCAATCGGCTTGGTGGTGGAGTTGAAATCGACAAAGAGAACCATGGGTTCATTACTATGGCAGTGTGACAAAGGTGGTACTCGAGTTGTGCGGTAGCGATTCCATATCTCAGTTAAATGTCGGTTCAACTTCTACGACATCAGCAATCAGATCGACTAGAAACCTCAAATTAGGGTTTACCTTTTTCAAACTATAAACACCAGTTCTTCTTCATGATTTGGGATCTTCGTCACAAAGCTCTGCTGAGCTCAGTTGGTTCCGAATCTTCCCAGCTTCGGTCACCGAATTACTAGGGATTTACCTTGTTTCTATTGATCTAGAATAAGATAAATTCTCTTACATGAGTAAAAGAAATGATCTAATGACATTGCACGGTGATACATATCTTCTTACGCGGATAAAATTACTCTACGCAGATAGGTGATAAAAATATTACGCCAACCAAATTATCTTATGCGACACTGCACTGTAAAATCTATCAAGTCTTGCACTGCAAATAAAAATGAAACAAAATAAATTAACAGCAGATTAAAATAAATTCATTATAACTATTTAAATTGTTAAAACACAACCCGATTAAATATTAAAAACAAATTAGCTTAAATAATAAATTAATTAATTAATGAAAAAAGTTAAAATTTATGAAAGAATAAGTAATAAATAAAAATTAATTAATTAATGAAAAAAGTTAAAATTTATGAAAGAATAAGTAATAAATAAAAGTTACAAATTATTAAATTATTATTTAAAAAAATTATTTAAAAGTTTAAACAACAAATAATTAATTAATATATAAAAAATAAAAACACAAATTGAATACAAATTAAGTACATAAAATAATATAAAATTAAATAAAACTTGAAAGAAATAATAAAAAAATAACATTTAAACAATTAATAATTCAAATAAACATTTTTAAATAATACAAAGGATGAAAAATTGAAATACTAAACAATAAAATGGGCATTATTATTATAAAAACCATTAATTTGTTGATTCCACTATAAACAAACCAAAAAGTGATTATTAACTAAATTAAATTCATTTCATCATTAAATAGATAGAAAAACTTCTAAAAAGATTGTGGGAAAATGTAATGAATAAAGGCCACATCAAACGCCTCCCTGAAATTTAATCCTGACAACCATCAAATCTTGGTGTGAAATCTTCCCTCCCAGGGACACACCTTATTGATCCATCTCAATATAATTTTATGATCCTTTCCCCACAAGAGTTTAAACTTATGCATAACATTTACCCATAAGACATTTACCTCATGCCCATCTCCACAAGATGTCAAAATCATTCCTTGGTCCATAATACCCACCCCATGCATAAGTGTGGCATTCCGGTGGTAAAAAGACTTTGAAGACTTACATCGTCGGTGCCAAATACCTCACGGCTGAAACAGGATGTCTTGGGTTCTACTCCTAAGATGTCTCACATATGAGATGTCTCTAACTTCAAAAGGAGAATAATTTAAAGGTGCCCAATATACCCAATGTCCAGACATGCCCGGATGTGTCCAACGTGATAACTCTCCTGACAGAAGGTTGCTTTTCTATCGAGACATAAGTAGCGTAATTAGTCTACATCCATATTGAGATGGCACAGGTAATAAGTTCCACTAACATGACTTAATTTATGAGGTGGAATCGGACTAGGCGACGAGCTCCTTGGAGGAATCCATGGAATAAAGAACTGACATCTCATCATCCTAATTCAATCAAGCAGCAGACATCATCGATGAAAGTGATGAAAGTTTCCCGCCTTTAGAAAGAAGGAATACAGGGAAACAATAAAGTAGTGTATCGGTCGCTAGTAGTATATAGGGCACCAGTAGATTTTCATGTCACTGAATCAAGATATTCAGTGCCAAGTCCCACTAAGAAAATAGTGGGCCCAACATGAAACTCGTCTGCGAATTGGGGCAGTTAGCATTGGACATCCTCGGTCGATGACATCGTCAGTGTGGATCCTTCTCCACTTCATAATGATTAGATGATGTTGAGGCATTGATAATCACTTTCCTTGTACTGGTACTAGTGGCTGATTCCACATGACTTACAGGAGTCAATCCACGGGAAGCCAGTGACCTCGTGCCAACAGACACCGGGGTAAGGGAAACTTTGATGCAGCGATCCCATATAATTACACACCTATCGTGACTTCCACCTCACCTTATACTTATAGGAACCCATGCCCCATATCACCCTTTAATATCATCCAGAGGATGGTGATCGACACCCTAGTGGGCCGATACGATCAGGAGGGGGGCATTTCCACTAGGGATATGGTCTGCCAAGACCTAGAGGCATTGACACCTCGCCAACACTGCCTCCCTCGAGGGCCATGAAGGGGGAAACCTCCCCCCATTCTTCCAGAAAATAGCTTCAGGAGCCTCTCCCTAGAGTTCTCTAATAGCTCATTCCCCTAAACCGAGGAGGTAGGGGACGTTCGAGCCATGCCCACATCGATCACCTTTTGGGAGCTACCTAGGAGAGCTCCCGCCAGTTTGCACCAACACCAACATTGACCAGTCCCATAGACCGAAGAATGAGTTGATTTCATCACCACTCCATCGGCCCCAGTCCAGAGCACCCGAAGGTGACATCAGGGGAAGGCCCAAGAAGATTCCCATCAAGGGGTTGCTTCTAAAACTCCTGCGACCCTTAACATTACCACTGTATCCTACCAAATCCCCATAGTAAGTGAATAGGGATATGTATTTTCCCATTTGTGATCAAGATCTCAGTCGCCATACAAGCTAGCCAGGTTAACTCTCTCAATCATCGGCACAACCAACATACATTATGGGTCATCCCATGGTAATGGAAATCAGTGTGGAGGTACTCCCCACACCGTCATTTACCAACATAGAGGTCCTCCCCATGCTATCACCAATCAAAGCGGAGGTCATCCTTGCTATATTGACAGTCAACACGGAGGTCCACACTGTGTTCCCACCAATCAGCATGGAGGTCCTCCTCATGTTCCCACCAATCATCATGGAGTTCCTCCCTATGTTTCCACCAATCAACATAGAGGTCATTCCCATGTCGATACCAATAAGATCGAAGTTCCTCCTACTCTATCAACAACTAGTATTAATTTCCTCCTCGTGTCCCCACTAACTAGCACAGGGGCCCTCCCCATGCCGCCATCGTCCAAAGTGAAGGTCCTCCCCACCCCATAAACAACCAGTATGGGGGTCCTCCCCATGATGAAGACATACCCTTCCCCGATGAATCGTCCAGGGGCAGGAGAGATAATACCCATTGTCAGAGGTGAAATCTTGGGAATCGTCATCTCATCATCGACCCCTCAGATTCTAAGGCAACAGATGACTTAATGATGGAACATTCACCCCATCTGCCAAAGTCTGGGGTAGAAGCTTGAAAATTAAGATTTGTGATCTTGAAAACTGTGGTCCATAGGATCCCTAGATCCCTCCATAAAAACCTATAGGCAGAGGATGTTTGGTCTTCCTTCTAGGGACTCACAATATAACCATCCCCATCACCACTAATTTCCCTCATCTCTACCTCTACACAATAATTTAGAGAGATTTCTAGGTCTGTGTTGATGCCTTTATATGGTGAGTTCTCTACTAATCTGAAAATGGATGTTGTCTCCCTCTCACATGATGGAGTGGTGAGAATCATGTCCTGCATACACATGATCTTGAAGTTGGATCCACCAAAAAGAGATGATCCAACCTACAATAACTATTTGACTCGTACATCACTCCCTCCTATGGTATAGAAACCACTACATCATTGTCGCCACTCTTACCTCAGCATGTACCAATCAGAGCTTGGGGAATCCAAGTGCGGAACCATTCATCCGAAAAAGAGGTTATGTGGGAGGACTTTTTCATTGATCACCTTTCAGTGGTGTTCTGGCCACCTAAAACTTTAGAATTTTTCATCCCGAAGTCTCATATAGAAGACCAAACAATTTATTTCTGCCAAATTATTTGGGAAACATTCCACCACCTTAGTGATCGACAGTTGACCCACCCAGGAATTCAGGAGCACCTCAATGTCATCGACCAGTAGTGCAGAAAGTTTGAGATTGCAGTGTTCCCAGTAGTTCAATGCCCAAAATTATATGGCTTCTACTGCACTCTCCAGCAGACCTATGTTAAGATCCTTATAGTGTTGTGTTGGTTCATGGAAGAGGCATCACCTCATGAATAAGTGGGGAATGGGGGTAACATGTTTCCCTCCATTTCAGCCATATCCTACAACAGTGATAGGATCTTTAATCCATCTTATCCACCAATAGTGAAGACTCCCCTATAAATATTTTCATGGTGAACATGGTCATCCCTGGTCCTCCAGAGGATTAGAGGAATATGGAATACCACCCCCAGGGGAGATGTAGTACTAGGAAGATCCACTTATAGGTATCCTCACTTGCCAGCAGAGGCAGACACTTGGCCTTATAGATCCCCCCAATGAGTCATTGTTGCCTAACCATCAGTATGTTGAAAAGGGAAAGGAACATATCGAACATTCTAACTCATTTTAGGTCGTGCCAAAATCATGATGGAACCCATGGTAGCCGACATACACTACCATCTTAAGGAATATAAAGTGATAATTGTTTATCTCATTGTAGATTGGTGCCTGGATTATAACAGTGCCTTAAGTAACCTCAACTATCCTCTAGTGGGGCACCCAGTCCTCAACCAAATGCCCCAGTTCGAGCTCAGTGGCCCTGCGCATCCAGTCAGGTCAGAGGTCGGGGGATATACCAATCGACCAAGATACGAGTCGACCTCCCTATATGAGCAGCATGGTAGTGTAACCAATATATATGTATTTATAATAATCTATAAAATATAGAAATAGGAAATGAAATAAATCATTCATGGAGATGGTAGTTTGTACGTACGCATGAACGTTGTTTCCATTTTCTTATTGTATTGAAAGAAAGAAAAGTAAATGATATATATATATATATATACTATCATTACAGTAGAATTTTTATGTTATATATATCACATATTTCTATTACACTCATCCTTAATGCATTCCATGTAAAGTGTGAACGAATCACATCATTTTGTAGGGCGTTAGTTTTCCGTACACACGAACAACGTTATCTTATTCTCACAAAATGGAAAGCATGAAGGTATGTTTGATATAACAATTAAATAATCATAATAACATAATAAGCATCATAAATATCATATATAAATAGTATTTTCATCATTATTCCCAACCTTTAAACGTGTTAATGAAAAAACGAATGACATTGGTTCACGAGGCGATAGTTCTCTACACACACGAACGATGATTTCGTAACCCATTTGATGGAAGTGTGTGTGGTTGTAGGTGGTAAACTTAACATAAAAACATCTCAAAATATTGAAGATATTGAGGTTATTATATAAGCATGATATAAAAATAATTAAAGGGTTTTTAGGAAGAAATAAAACAAAAACGTTTGTTGATGAACGTTACCACTTCTTCAGGTATCACTTTTTTCTTTGCACCAAAGGCCTTCATTGGTTAGATTTATGCCCAAAGTAAGGATTATAAGATGAAAGGAGATAATTGGATAAGTGATTTGGTCAGGTATTTTTCAAACCAATTGGATTTTATGGTGTGAAGAGTGGAGGATATGTGGTGGCATTTTATAAGTGAGGGAGAGGACACACTTGGTATTTTTGAAAATAAAGTTAGGTGTACCCCTGTTTTTACCTAAAAAGGATTAAATAATGAAAATAAATCTAGAAATGAAAGTTTAAGGTTGAAATATTATCATAAAATGGGATTTGGAAAAGTTTCTAGGTCGTTTTTTCCCTTAAGTTTAAAGTTTAGTCTCTTGGTAAACTCATTTTTCTCTCAATCACCGTGATTAATTTTAGTAGTTTTGACTAATAATTTTGGTCAAAAATTAAGTTAGAATTATTTGAAATTATAAATTATGATGATTCCAAATATGGATTCTATTTTTAAAAATTAAGTTAACATAAGTGGTAGAATTTAATTTAAAATTAATTCTGCAAACGTGGTGAGAAAACTGGGTTTTTAAGTGAAAATGTTCAAAAGTTTACACAGTTTTTATAACACCCCAAAACATATGTCTCATATAATGATAATTTTATGCTTTTATTTTTTTTTAATTTCTTTTAACCAAACAAAATTTAGGAGATAAACACAAGTCATTTCATTTAAATAAGAACACCGTAGTGTTTACAATGCACCGAGATCAAAAGGGTAATCATGCTAACTAAATATACCTACTAAAAACCCTATTAAATCCAAGGGAAGACCCCCTAATACAACAATGAGGCCCGGTAAATAAAGGAGATCTTTCGGGTCAGTCGAAACGAAGAACATCACTACCATGATCATGAAGACCGTGCTGAGCATCAGGGGTATAACAAGCACCGTATTCTTCAATTTCCTTAACCTCAAGACACCCTAATACAAGGTTTTATAAGTAAAAAACTCGACCATTGCCTTGGGTAACCATTGAATTCCAATGGCTATAATTATAGTCATTGGCCTTTTGGGGAATTAACTAAAAACAATTAAGTACAACTTAGTTTTCCAAAATTTACGTTATGAATTGAAAATTATAAGATAACCTCTAACTATGGTATAATGTTTTGAATTACACTCAAGTGATTCTAGAGATGATGATTTTGATCACCTTGCAGATATTTCAAATATAATGTAAAAATTTTCATTTATAATGCTTAAGCGGTGTTTAAATTAAACTATGTTTAATTTCTTATAATTAAATTGTGTTTTGATTAAACTAAGTTTTGACTTCTATAATATTAGTATAAAAGATTTCATGTGGGTATACCAAATTCCAAGTTATAACCTTGAATGTTAAAGCTTTGGTATTTATAAATAATTTTAGTAATACTATTAGACAAAGTATAATTGATATTCATTAACCTTTTTAATATTAAAGTCATGTTTAGTAAAATATTTTCTATATAGATGAAAAAGATTTTCCTTATGTTTTTGTATAATTTTGAAAGTAGGATTTTATAAAAAAAATAGACCCACTAGGGTTATCCCTTTAAAGTTGGGTCGAGGGAAGTAGCTCACGCTAGGTGGATGAGCCTAGACCTCAGCCCAAGCTAAGGTTAGCCCGAGCGTGGGCATAGTTTCCCCAAAGGGTGCACGGAAGCATAGGAGCGCATAAGAGCGCCCCAGTGGGTGTGAAGCCACGACGAGGCAGGGGGGTAGGCTAAATCCTTCAAGGGAAGGTGGGAGCCCATGTATAAGTCTCCCTGGTGTGTGCTGTGATTTTTAGGATGTTGCGGGAGTCTGGGGCTTATAAAGGGCCGCATTTTTTCCCACCGTTTCGATGTGGGACGAGTTTTTTTGGGCAAAACGAGATCTGGGCCGTTGGATCACATATCGCGCGATCTGGGTCATCGATCTCGATCTCGCGCTCGACCCTCAGCAACCACAGAATACCACTATGTTTTTGTGCACTGTTCGATCAACCTCAGATCTAATCTCGGTCGTCCGATCAAACTCGGATTTAATCTGAGCCGCTTATTTTTTTTAAACCATGGATGCGCCCTAGCCTTCAGATCAGGGTCGGATTTGATCCTGGTCATCCAATCTACCACCGGTCTTCTCCTTCCCAAGTCGTCTTCTTCTCCTTCATGTGGATTTGCACCGTTAACCCTACACCTAGGTTGCACCATTTTTCTTTAACCCTGACAACCGGGTGGACCCTCCTTGTTCTCCCTTTTCCTCAAGTCTTCCCCGACCATTTATTGAACCGGTTAGACATCAGTTTCTCAAAAATATCATTAAATTATTTGTATATTTTATATAGATATAAGTTATCTGATTACACCCCAAGAAACCCTCAGTTTTTCTCTTCTACCTCCAACACCTCCTTCAAGAACCTTCAAGTCTTCCCGAGCCTCTCTTCCTCCACGAACTAAGTTAAGGGTTGTTTAGTCTTTCTTGTTGAGTCTAAGATGTATATTTATGTACACTTTTATATATATGTTTATATATATACCTTTCAGTTTGAGTTTGAACCCCTCGTTGCCCAATTTAGAGCCTCGAGATCTTGAGTTATAGGGTATTAGTAGACCTGAAGCATACATGCCTCATGAAAACTCATTTTTATACCTTATATACATAATTGGTTTCATATATATGTATATGTATATAAATATGTAAATATGTAGCCTCTTAGATCTACATAAACTCCTTATGTCAAAATTTAATGTTTCTAAGCTTGAGCTTCGAAGTTGACTTAAGAACATCAACATGTGAACAACCACATTTTGTACAAAACTTTTTAATCAGTTTTGCATGTTCTTATACATAAATATGTATATATATAAGGTTTTACTTATAGGTTTTTATCATAACCTGAAATAAGTTTTCATAAAATTGAGTTTTGGTGATAAAAAAATGCTATGAAATATTCATTAATTGTTAGGATTACTTTTATGCTTTGTCATTTTTGTGAGAAATCATATATATGCGTTCTATATATACAAATATTTATATGTTCATACACACACACACACACACATATATATATATATATGGTTTTCCATCCTAAACCTATTCTGGTTTTCTAAATGTTGTTCAACAATGTGTAACCAACATGAGCAGTACTTGTTTTGGTTGTGAAATGAAAAACCCATACACTTAATTTTATTTATATATGGTTTATATATATAACATCTCTATGTAAATCCATGGTTTTTAAAAGGTTAAAGGTTTGTATGTATTAATAACTGTAAAGTCGATAATTATAATTGGGTTTGTTTAATATGGGTGTTAATTATTATAAAAAAACAGATATACACTTAGTATATATTCAGACACATACACATAATACAATCTAGTTCTATTTTGTGCTATTATAGATGTTTTAAAATTATTAAATAAAAACATGGATGCTAATAAAGTTTTAGGAATTTTATTATTATGAAAAACTTTAGTTTTTATATATGTATGCCTTATGTCTAACTTGTTTTAGTTAAAGAACCTTTAAAGATATTAGCCTTGTTATAATTTCATATAGAGAACCCTTATCAACCATTACTTGATGTGCTTTAGTATTGTCTCATGTGCAAAGGATGTGTAATAATCCATGAATGCCTTCGATGAATTGTCATTGCCCTATTTTCAATGTTATCTGTCATGTTATGTATTTTGGATTAAGTGGTTCCATTTTCTATTTTATTTATAGTTGCACTCAATGGTGCATGCATGTGGCATATCATAATAATGAGATAAGAAATTTAATTACTCAAGGTGGTATGGGACATATTGAGTAATATGAAATAAAAATTTAATTATTCAAGGTGGTATGGGACACCTTGAGTAATATGAAAAAAAAATCAAGGTGGTATGTGACACCTTGAATAATATGAAATGTGTAAGTAATTATTCAAGTGGTATATGACATTTTGAATTTATGACCCGATTTGGAATATGAGGAATGTATTGGAATAGTATGTTCCGGGTTAGGGACCGGTAAAAGTAAGCCCTTCGGGTTGGAGTCCGGTTACAGATGCTCTCCGGGTTGGAGTCCGGTTACAGATGCTCTCCAGGATGGAGTCCAATTACAGATGCTCTCCGGGTTGGGGTCTGGTTACAGTTAGCCCCAAAGTCTTAGCACGAGGCCTTGACACAGAAGTCTGGCAATATACATTCCCTCATTATGTGTATGATAATTAATTAACCAAATAGATATTCGACTAGTAGAATATCCATGGTTAAGAGACAGTACTTATGAGTATCAGAAAAGTAAAATCTTATGGCATGACTTTTGTTTAGCACTCAGTGAATTTGTAGTCAATGTATGTAATTTAAGTTGTTTACTTTACGCTCAACTCTGATTATTCATTACTCTTAGTTGTTCAATTTGTGATTATATATTCATATTTCATACATGTTTAGAACATATTTTATTTATTACTTCAAATGAGCATGCCTATAATTGAATCATGAATCCTTTCAATTATGTTAGCGTGTTTTTAATTGAGCATTTTTTTTATATGTTACATGTGTTACAGCTTTTATTTAAGAAAAATGTTTTATGGAGATCTTTAAATAATGTTTAAAAAAGTTATATTGGTTTTATTTAAAACCCCCTACTGGGCATTCATATGCTCACCCCTCATTTTCAATGAAAATTTTCAGGTATCAGTTTTAGCTTAAGAAGCATGTCAGTAACAGCTGGTTTCCCAGAACCTGAGCCGAATTCAATCCTCTGGATGGGACATGATGTGTGGTTTAGTAGTGCATGTTTTTTTTAATTACACATCATGTTTTGAAGGCACCGACTCTGGGTATTCTGGGTTCGGGTCCTCACAGTTTGTATCAGAGGATTCAGTTTGGATAACTCTGGAAAACCAGAACAGAAACAAAGAAAAATTTACTCAAGCATTACTAAATATGAGGTTTTTCCTTATATTTAGATGGAAAATGAAGGTACTAGTCTTCTGTATCTTCCCAATGAGGCCTTAGAAACCATAATTTCAATATCCAATCACAAAAATTTTATAAACTATGCCCATATATGAATGACATGTAAACACCTCTATGATGCATCCAACTCTCCCCGAGTACTTCAACTCCACCTAAGAGCAGGTCTGGATTACATCTTTATGATCCAAGCCTAATTTCTATCCTATGCATGATGGGGAAAGTACTACGAGGGACTTTTTATATGCTTCACCACAGCGGAAGGCATCCAGTCCCTCACGGCCTTCCAAGAAGCTATAGTAGTGGGATACCTCCGCGTAGTGTATATGTGCCAAGTCTTGTCCTATGGACATTATAGTCAAGTAATGGACTTTGATATCCTTGAATACGAATCCTCCCATTAGGTGTACAAACATCAAGTGCATAATGATGTCTCTCAGCTATACACCCCACAAGTTAGAATCTTGAGACACCATAAGTGCACCCACAAGATAGAACCAGACTGCTCAGGTTGCATATGGTTTAGGGAGATAGAGAGTTTTGAGCTTTTTTTTGGGGATTCATATAGCCAGGAACTGAGGAAACCATTAGCCCTGTTTTACTTTTTGTACCAGTGGTTATATAATAATATAACTCGTTATCCCTTCTTTCTTCTATCCTTTCATCGATTATACTTTTGAATGGGTATCACTAAGTGAAATTTAATAATAAATTTTCAGATGGACGAACAAACCCATATCTTATCTCTTCCTGTTGAGGTAATGGAGATTATTATGATCAAAACCTGTGAGGAAGAACGCCTCCCCTTCATAAACCTGTGATAGATGTGCAAACAACTTTACAAAGTGTCAAACAGTTCAAACATTCTCCATTCCTGTCAAGAGAATGCCTACATCTACCACCATATAGCCAATGCTCAACTTGCTGATTATAGACGAAGGGGAAAGTACCATGAAGGTCTTTTCCTATGTTTCACACAATCCCGAAACTTCATGGTCAGGATGAGGTTTCAAGAGGCTACCTTGTATGGGGACCTACGCGCAACTTACATATACCAGATCCTCAGCATCAATATGTATGACCATGCTGATGTCATTAACATTTTCATACTAGAGTAAACCCGATGAGTTCTCAGGGAAATTTTCCATTCAGACATTTCTAAACTCTCCACCTTTCGATCCTCTCTCTGTAAGTGATTCTCGCTCAAATTTACCCAAGAGAATAAGGTAGGACGGTCCTTTTAGTTTAGCTTGGGTTGTCGAATCCTCAGAGACCTAAGAAGTAACCTATAGACACATACATTCCATGGACTGTTTTTGTCTATAAATTGGCTAACTTGGGTTGATTTTATATGGGTTTAAAGGAACTCTAAGAGACTTAAGTGAATTCAATTTAAAATAATGAGTTGATCCTAGGTTATTGCTCGGGGTTGATTGGATGTATTTCCTTTTTAATGATTTCAATTTCTTATATTTGAGATGGGTTCATTTAAGGAGATAAAACAACATCATCACTTACTGGTTTAATTCCTACACCCTTTAATACCAATCACCTATACACTTGAAGGATCAATGTTTTTATCACTTCAAGGTAAAGGTTCGTATTAGCACTTGAAGTGTGTGGCCTTAAATTCAACAAGGATAATGGAGTTTAAAAATCATCAAATAAAAATCTCAATTAAAGAAGTTATTATAAATTAATGGGGTGATAAATAACATCCAATCCATCCCCTTGCTACTCCCTTGGATCAACCCATAAGTGGGTTAGCCCTCCATTGATCTCATGGTTTCAATGGAAGTGTAAAGTAGACTCATGAGGGAGGAAATGGAGAAGTAAAGAAAACAACAAAAATAAAATGATCACTCCACCGTTGTGTTAATAATTTCACAAGGTTTGGTGTGAATAAATGCACACCTTGATCCAAAGGTATCAAAGTGATATGAATAAAAATAGAATAAGAGTAGAAGAAGAACTTTTATTAAGAATCTAAAGTGAATTGAACAACTTACATGTGAAAGACAAATTTGAGACAACAAAATTGCAGCATAACATTACAATTGAACAAAGCACTAAAGATCCTTCAATCCTCTAACACCACTGACTTAAATAGGAATTTTTTATCCCTTGTGTGGATCCTCCAACAGTACAAGTCTCCTCAATTAATTGTGGTAGGCCATAGGTGGGTGGAAAGTAAGGGAGAGTTGATTTTTCCACCCTTGACCCGAGGTGGCATCCAAATTTCCTTCACCAAACAGACGTGCTAGGAAGACCTTCTAGATGGCCGAATCAGAGTGGTCCATAGAAAAAGAAAATGGAGCTACGGATTTCTTATAACCTCCTGTAAATTTTGGGCCCATTTGGAGTTGTGTATTACGATATATGATCAAATTAGTGAGATGTTTTTCTGGGCCGTGGAATCTGGCCCAGAATTTTATCTCTAACTTGGGCCGCCTAAATAGACACCATGGAGGCCGAATTAGAATTTGATCCTCAATAGTTATTTTTTACTATACATGTCTTCTAGAATCCCACGAAATTTGGGATTCATTTCACCTGTATGGTGGGCCCCACAGTCTCATTAGTGTCCTGGTGTCCAATCTGACTTCTCCAGAATTGTTTCCTTTCATCACAAAATATCTCCATCTTCTTCCATGAATTCTCCATTGATCCCTGAATAAAAAATGTTCATATTGAAGTGTAGATAAATTCAAAAAAATATCAAATTAAAATATGTATAATCTAATGAATCATTGGGTACATCAAATGATGTTCAAAAATGTACCACATAATAGTGCATTTTAAGAAGGTATTACAATCATAATGTGAAATGTTGTTCAAAGTGTAAAATGCACTAAAATGGTGTTTATGAATAATAAATCACATGAATATTATATATATTAAAAATTAATATTATCCTCATTTAGTGGCTAATCACACCCCCCAACTTGAGTTTTTCTAGTCCTAAGAAAAATATATCTCATCAAAAATGAAATTCGAATTCCCTTTTCCTAAAACATTTTAATACACAATGATCACCAGAAACCCTTATACCAAACAATCATGAAACCCATCAAAATATTTTAATACAAGATAGTTTCATAAGCAGATCACAATCCCAAGCTCATTATTTTGTTCAAATTCATTTCCATATTTCATCCAATATCAATTAAGTATGAGGATGTGTTGTGCATCACAATAGACATGGGGGTTCATATTTATTCAAGGGGAAAATGACGGAAGCGCTAGGTGGAATCACATTTCAATATTAAGATGAGTATTCAAAAAAAATTGTATCATATTTTTTTGTTGTTTTTTTTTTGTTTTTTTGTTTTTTTGAAATTTTACCATGGTAATTGAAATTGCACTCAAAAGAGTCAACCCCTGTAGCGAGACTTTGCCGATGACTCCCATGCTCAAAGACCTTAGGGAACCAAGTGAAGCCCACATACTCGGGTATCATCTCGAGTTAACTCAGTCAAAAACAAATTCAAATTACCAAAAATAGAGATAAAATTACTAACTCTGGGCCAGACAACTATGAAGTCACGATCCCCAAGTGCCGAAAGTCACGCATTAGGTCATTTCATTGCTCTATGCACAAATTTATTGTTTTTTTTAATTTTTTGAATACTCATATTAAAACTAAAATGATCACCAAACCTATGCTATTTTTTTGGGGGACCCCATGAACTCAAACCAATACCTCACTATCCAAAGGACGTGCATTGTGATCTTTTTTTTTATTTGGATGAAAATATAAACGATGAAATATCACATTGGACAACCATGCTTTCCAAAATATATGCTCATGAAATTATAAAAGGATTAAAATCAAAATTAGGGCATGCTAAATTATTTGATATTCAGTTTCAAAGTGTGCAATGTGTATTACCATGTTCAAAGTTAAAGGAATTTTTCTTTCCATTTACGCATTTTTTTTCTTCAAATCATTCATTTTTTTTGACACAAAGGCATTTTTTTATTTTATCTCCCCCCCAACTTAAAACAACATTGTCCCCAGTGTTTAAAGAAAAGAAAATTTATAAGGGGGTAGAGGTAGAGAATGAAAGTTCAAAAAGGAAATTGAAAATGGAAATCAAGGAATGAAGTCACCTGGTGGTTGAAGTTGAAATTCTTGATGCTCCCTTTTAATCCTTTGATATCCATGTCACTTGCAGAGTTCCCTGGTAGAAAAGGGAAAAACAAAACAAAAAAATAAAAAAAACAATATATATATATATATATTAGTAAAATAAAATAAACTGATGATACATTGTCTTCTTTTTAAATTTTTGGGTAAGGTATTACTCAAGGATCACACCACGTGACACGGATGAATATGGTGCTCCCCTTTCGTACCCATCCATACTCATAATAGAAGAACAGGTCAAAAGTCTATTTTTTATTTTTTTTATTATTTTTTTTATTTTTTTTAAATATAAAAATGATTAATTAATCTTATTTGAAAAATAAAAATGATTTAGAAATATTAGAAACATGAAAACCATGGGTTGCCTCCCATGCAACACTTTTGTTTAACGTCATTATCCCGACATGGACCTAAATCTATCAATTTTTTTCCGATTCATAGGTTGGCTCAATTAACTCAACCTCTATTTCATGTTTATTGAATGATTCAATGAATGGTTTTAACCTATGAACATTGACCTTGAAAATGTAACCACTTGTGGGATCTTGAATCTATATTTCCCCATGGGGGAATACATGATGCACTATGAAAGGTCCTGACTATCTAGACCTTAACTTTCCTGGGTGTAAATGAAGTTTTGAATTATACAAGAGCACAAGTTTTCCCAGTTCAAAATGTTTGACCTTGATATTCCTAGATTGGTAGGCTTGAACTCTAGATTTATTGATCCTTGAATTTTCATAAGCCTCCATCCTTAATTCCTCCAATTCATTGAGATCTAATTTCCTTTTTGTTATGTCCAATGAGAGGTCATAATCCATTTTCTTAATTTCCCAAAAGTCCTTATGCTCAATTTCAACAGGTAAATGGCATGATTTTCCATAAACCAACCTATATGGGGATATTCCTAGGATGGTTTTTTATGCTGTACGATATGACCAAAGAGCATCCAAGAGTTTCTCATACCAATCTTTCCTAGAAGGATTGACAGTTTTCTCAAGAATTTGTTTGATTTCACGATTAGCTAACTCAGCTTGACCATTAGTCTGTGGGTGGTAAGCAGTGGACACTTTGTGAGAAATTCCATATTTTTTCATGAGTGATGAGAATGGAAGATTGAAAAAATGAGTTCCACGATCACTAATGATAGCCCTAGGAATTCCAAATCGAGAAAATATGTGCTCTTTCAGAAATCGGATCACAACATGATGGTCATTAGACTTGGTGGGAATGGCTTTAACCAATTTTGAGACATAATCAACAGCTAAAAGGATATAGAGGTATCCCCGAGAGTTTGGGAAGGGTCCCATGAAATCAATTCCCCAACAATCAAATATTTCAACGACTTGAATGGGAGTGAGGGTCATTTGATTCCTTTTTTTGATGGACCCTACTTGTTGACACCTAGGACAACTTTGACAAAATGTGTAAGAGTCCCTTGAGAGGGTGGGCCATAAGAAAACACACTGAAGAATCTTAGCAGATGTTTTCTTAGAGGAAAAGTGACCTCCACATGCCTCACTATGAACAAATTTAAGGATGGACTCTTGTTCAGATTCTGGGACACACCTCCTAATGACTTGGTCAGGGAAGAACTTATAGAGGTATGGATCATCAAACACATAGTTTCTAACATCAGAAAGAAATTTCCTTCAAGCTTGAGTCCCTAAGAATTTTGGAATGACTCCTGTAACTAAGAAATTGGCTATGTCGGCATACCAAGGGCAGTCACTCACAGAGTATAGGTGTTCATCAGGAAATGAATCAGACACAGAAAGGTGATTTGAGTTGTATTTGAATTCCATCCTAGAGAGGTGATCAGCTATAACATTTTCAATGCCCTTTTTATCCTTGATTGTTAGGTCAAATTATTGTAAGAGAAGGACCCACCTAATCAGTCTAGCCTTATCATCTTGTTTTTGGAAGAGGTATTTTAGTGCAGAATGGTCAGTGAACACAGTGATGGGGGATCCTAAGAGGTAGGACCTAAACTTCTCTAAGGAAAACACAATAGCAAGCAACTCTTTCTCAGTAGTGGTGTAGTTGATTTGGGCATTATTTAAGGATTTTCTTGTATAATCAATGACATAAAGAGTTTTATCGCAACGTTGTCCTAACACAGCTCCAACAGTAAAGTCACTGGAATCACACATAAGTTCAAAAGGAAGGTTCCGATTTGGAGATTTCATAATGGGAGGAGAGGTGAGAGAGGATTTGAGGGTTGAGAATGAACCCTCACAGCTTTCTATCCAAACAAATGGAGCATCCTTTACTAGGAGAGCACAAAGGGGACGGGATATTGAACTAAATTCCTTGATGAATCTTCTATAGAAACCAGCATGTCTTAAGAAATACCTCACTTCCTTGACATTTTTGGGTGATGGAAGGTGACGAATGATGTCAAACTTGGCTTTATCAACTTCAATCCCCCTACCTAAGACCAGATGTCCTAGAACTAGTCCCTCTTTAACCATGAAATGGAATTTTTCCTAGTTTAGGACCAGATTATTTTCTTCACATCTTGATAAGACTCTCTCCACATTCTTCAGAAATTCCTCAAATGTATCCCCAAACATAGAGATGTCATCCATGAAGACCTTAAGAAAATCCCCTACCATGTCTAAGAAGATTCCCATCATGCACCGTTGGAAGGTTCCAGGGGCATTGCATAACCCGAAGGGTGTGCGTTTGAAAGCAAAGGTGCCGAATGGACATGTGAATGTAGTCTTCCCTTGATCCTCTAGGGAGACCTCAATTTGACTATACCCTGAGTACCCATCTAAGAAATAGTAGAACGCATGACCTGCCACTCTCTCAAGGACTTGATTAATGAATGTTAAGGGGAAATGGTCCTTCTTGGTGAATGATTTTAACTTCCTATAGTCAATGCAGACCCTCCATCCACTACTCACCCTGGTTGGAAGAATATCTCCATCCTCATTGGTTGTCACTGTGATTCCAACCTTTTTTGGAACCACTTGGATTGGGCTCACCCATTCACTCTCAGCTATGGGATATATGATACCAGCTTTTAACAATTTTAGAAGTTCTTTCCTTACTACCTCCATGATATTAGGATTGAGTCGTCGTTGAGGTTGATGACATGGCTTTGAATTAGATTCCATAACAATCCTATGAGTCCCGATAAGTGGGATAATCCCAGGAATATCAAACAGGGTCCAACCAATGGATTTCTTATGTTTCCTAAGGACATCTAGAAGCATCCTCTCGTGATTGGCTTCAATAGAAGAATAAATGACACTAGGATGTGTTTTATTGTCCCCTAGGAAAGTATACTTGAGTGTAGCGGTAAGTTCCTTCAATTCAAGATCAGGTTGGTTCAGAATTTCAGCAGAAGATTGGGACATTGGATCAAGTTCAATTTATTTTTTTAGATTTTCAGATAGGATTGATTCCCCACATGTAGAAGTTTCAGCTACTAGATTGGCTTGATCAGATTTAGGGAAGTAAGTTTGATTGGTCTCCATGAAATTGGTTTCGTAAAAGGTTTCACTGATTGTTGGACCTAAGAATTCATCATAAGAGTAATTTGAAAATGATTCAAGCCAAGGAGATAAAGTTCCTTCATATGAACAAAGGAAATCAATCTCATATTGACTTAAACATTCATTAAATATTCCTTGATGTTCCATGGATTCATTATCAATTCTTCCTATCATGTTTACTTCATGAATGTCCTCATCATCCCCTATTTGTGAGCTTTCATTATATATGTTCAAGTCTAGACTTATGTTCCCAAAGGTGATGGTCATGTTCCCATTTCGAACTTGGATAACAGAGTTGATTATTGCAAGGAAAGGACGACCAAGGATGATTGGGGTTTGTTCCTTATTTCCTAAGTTTGGATGGTTGTCAAGGACAATGAAATCAGTAGGGTAGATGAATTTTTCAACCTTTACCAGAACGTCCTTCAAAATCCCCTTTGGAACCCTAATGCTATGATCAGCAAGTTGAAGTGTGACAGATGTGGGTTGGAGTTCTTCTAGGCCTAACTGGCAGTACACGACATAGGGGATGAGATTGACACTAGCACCTAGATCACACAAGGCCTTGACAACTTTTCTTTATCCTAGTTCAACATTGATGTAAGGGAAACCTGGGTCTTTCAACTTAGGAGGAATGGTCCCTTGAATGGTGGTACTCACATTAGCAGCCAAAAGGACTTGATTTTTATGTGAAATTTTTATTTTAAAAGTGCACAAGTCCTTAAGGTACTTTGAGTGGGAATGTATGGTTTGGATGGCATCGAGAAGGGAAATGTTCAACTTGACTTGTGAGAAGATTTCCCTCAATGTTTCACTCAGTTCAGTCTTGGTTTTCCCCCTTATGCATTGAGGAAATGGTGCAGGTTGTGGGGTTGTTTGTTGAAGAGTTGTTTCTTTCACATTGTTATCAGTTTCCTCTGTTTGATCTTGTGGTTCATTTGAATTTTCATCCAATTTTGAATCTTCAGGTGGGTTATGAATTAGTTGTTCAGGTTTCTCAATTGATTTCTCACTTCTTAAAATAGTCACAGCCTTTAGTTGTTCATGAGTTGTTTGAGCACAACTTGACTCTCCCCTTGAAGTTGAGGATAGCACCGCCTGAGTAGGCATGGGTGCCTTTCCAGTTTTTATGGTTTGAAGTTCTTGTTTTAGGGAAGAGACTTTTGAGTTCATCTTCTCCATTTGTTTGCACAGTTGTTCTAGTAGGCTTTGTGGAACAGTTTGGGTTAGTGCTTGAGAAGATTGGTTTATCCCAGGGGGATATTTTGGAGGTGGGATGGTTTGTTGAAAATGGACCAGTGGCTGTTGGTATTGGATAGGTTGGGTTTGGAACTGGTTATGGGTTTGGTAGTTCTGATGGGGGTAAGGATTTTGTACCTGTGGCTGGCTAGGTTGTTGGTTATCTTTCCAGCGGAAGCCTGGGTGGTCGTTATATCTTGGGTTGAAGGTGTTTTGGTATTAAGGTTTTTGAAAGTTCAAAGCATTTACTTCCTCTGGGGTCCTCCTAAAAGAACATCCTTGATGGATGGAATGGTTGGGCAGTTGTCTGTCTTATGGTCATTTTTGTCACAAATTGTGCAAACAAGGTCAACAGTTTGGATTTCATGGACTTTCCTAAGGTCTATCTCTTCAACCTTCCTAGAGAGTGCTGCAAGTTTAGCCCTAAGGCTTTACTCTTCTCTAAGTGTATGAATTCCAGTAGTTCTTTGTTGATTTTTAGAATAAGGTGAAGTTCCCCATGTTTAGTTTTGTTCAGAAAGGCTTTCTAGATACTCGTAAGCATCATTTGGGGCTTTGTTTTTAAAGGTTCCATTACGCATCATGTCAATGAACTGTTTGTTCCCCAGACCCAAACCTTCATAGAAAATTCTCACTTGTTCAGGAATAGAAAAATCATGGTGTGGAACCATGTTTAGAGTGTCTTTGAACCTCTCCCATGTTTCATATAATGACTCTCCCTCTTTTTCAAAAAAAATTTGGATACTCTTTTTAAGTGCAATTGTTTTATGGTGGGGAAAGTATTTTTGTAGAATTCTCTTTGTAGTTGGTGCCAAGAGTTTATGGATGATGGTATTAAATTTTTTAGCCAATTTTTAGCTTGATCCTTTAAAAAAAAGGAAATATACTCATCTTAGCTAATTCTAGTTGATGTGGGGGACACATGGTTTCTACAATGTCATTGAACTCCTTAATGTGAAGGTAGGGCATCTTGGACTCCATTCCATGGAATGTGGGAAGATGGTTTAAGACATGGGGTTTAAAGATGTAGTTAGAATCTTCTAGGTAATTGTGTCTAATTCATGAGGGGGAATTGGTCCAGGAAGGTGTGAGGTAGTCATTCATGGTTTGATCAATTGCATTCCCCAAGTTTGGGGCTGCCTCATTTGGGTTTCCATTTTGGATTCCACCCGGGTTTATGAGTTGGTTTCTTTGAAGACATTCCATTGAAATGGGATCAATTTTGGACTCTAGAGTATTAGGAAGATTAGGATCTAATGGAATGAGTTCCCTTGGTGTACTTGACTCCCCAACCCCAGGACTATCCACCCTAACTAGACAGTTTGATTCATCGCGGGTGTAGGCGGACATGCGACAAAAGAAAAAAAACGAGAAAGAGACAAGATAAGAGAATTTGGATGAGAAAAGAAGAAATGGGGGAGAATAGAATGGGTGTTTAGATAGATTACTTGGGTCCCCAGCAACAACGCCAAAATTTTATTCTCGCTCAAATTTACCCAAGAGAATAAGGTAGGACGGTCCTTTTAGTTTAGCTTGGGTTGTCGAATCCTCGGAGACCTAAGAAGTAACCTATAGACACATACATTCTATGGACTGTTTTTGGCTATGAAGTGGCCAAATTGGGTTAATTTTATATGGGTTTAAAGGAACTATAAGATAATTAAGTGAATTCAATTTAAAATAATGAGTTTATCCTAGGTTATTGCTCGGGGTGGATTGGACGTATTTCCTTTTCAATGATTTCAATTTCTTATATTTGAGATGGGTTCATTTAAGGAGATAAAACAACATCATCACTTACTGGTTTAATGCCTACACCCTTTAATACTAATCACCTATACACTTGAAGGATCAATGTTTTGAGAACTTCAAGGTAAAGGTTCGTATTAGCACTTGAAGTGTGTGGCCTTAAATTCAACAAGGATGATGGAGTTTAAAAATCATCAAATAAAAATCTCAATTAAAGAAGTGATTATAAGTGATTATACATTAATGGGGTGATAAATAACATCCAATACAGCCCCTTTATACTCCCTTGGATCAACCCATAAGTGGGTTAACCCTCCATTGATCTCATGGTTTCAATGGAAGCGGAAAGTAGACTCATGAGGGAGGAAATGGAGAAGTAAAGAAAACAACAAAAATAAAATGATCACTCCACCGTTGTGTGAATAATTTCACAAGGTTTGGAGTGAATAAATGCAAAAATTGATCCAACAGTATCAAATTGATATTAAGAACAACATAATAAGAGTATAATAAGAACTTTTATTAAGAAACTAAAGTGAATTGAACAACTTACATGTGAAAGACAAATTTGAGACAACAAAATTGCAGCATAACATTACAATTGAACAAAGCACCAAAGATCCTTCAATCCTCAAACACCACTACCTTAAATAGGAATTTTTGAGCCCTTGGGTTGATCCTCAAACAGTCCAAGTCTCCTCAATTAATTTTGGTAGGCCATAGGTGGGTGGAAAGTAAGGGAGAGTTGATTTTTCCACCCTTGACCCGAGGTGGCAGCCAGATTTCCTTCACCGAACAGATGCGCTTGGAAGACCTTTTATATGGAAGAATAAGAGTGGTACATAGAATAATGAAATGGAGCTCAGGATGTATTATAACCTCCTGTAAAATTTGGGCCCATTTTGAGTTGTGTATTATGATATATGATCAAATTAGTGGGCTGTTTTTCTGGGCCGCAGAATCTGGACCAGAATTTTATCTCTAACTTGGACCGCCAAAATGGACACCATGGAGGCCGAATTAGCATTGGATACTCAAGAGTGATTTGTTTATATACATTTATTATAGCATCTCACGAAATTTGGGATTCATTGAGCCTATATGGTGGGCCCCACAGTCTCATCAGTGGCCTGATGTCCAATCTGACTTCTCCAGAATTGTTTCCTTTCATCACAAAATATCCCCATCTTCTTCCATGAATTATCCATTGATCCCTGAATCAAAAATGTTCATATTTAAGTTTAGATCAATTCCCAAAAATATAAAATTAAAATATTTATAATCATATGAATCATTGGGTACTTAAAATGATGTTAAAAAATGTACCACATAATAGTGCATTTTAAGAAGGTATTACAATCATAATGTGAAATATTGTTCAAAGTGTAAAATGCACTAAAATGGTGTTTATGAATAATAAATCACATGAATATTATATATATTAACAATGAATATTAGCCTCATTTAGCGGCTAATCAGGAAGCCCGAGTGCACACGACATGATTTTAACCCCTACTGTCTGAAGTGTGTTTGGGCCAGGGAAACAGAAGAACTGAACACCAACTTGGGTATTCATCTAGCCTTACCTGAGGATCCTCCATGATGGAGGATGTGGTGAAGATTGTGGGAGAATATTTTTCTTTAGGTGTTTATGTAGAATGAATTGCGTGGATGCAATTCTTTGAAGGGGGGATAATGTAACACCCTAAAACATATGTCTCATATAATGATAATTTTATGCTTTTATTTTGTTTAAATTTCTTTTAACCGAACAAAATTTAGGAGATAAACACAAGGATTTTAATTTAAATAATAATATCGTAGTGTTTAAAATGCACCAAGATCAAAATGGTGATCATTCTAACCAAATATATCTACTAAAAACCCTATCAAAGCCACGGGAAGACCCCCTAATGCAATAATGAGGTCTGGTAAATAAAGGAGATCTTTAGGGTTAGTCGAAACGAAGAACATCACCACCATGATCATGAAGACCGTGCTGATAATCATAGGTATAACAAGCATTATCTTCTTCAATTGCCTTAAGCTTAAGACACCCTAAGACAAGGTTTTATAAAGAAACAACCCGACTGTTTCCTTGGGTAACTGTTGAATTCTAACGACTATAATTATATCCATTATCCTTTTAGGGAATTAACTAAAAATAATTAAGTACAACTTAGTTTTCAAAAATTTACATTATGAATTGAAAATTATAAGATAAACTCTAACTGTGGTATAATGTTTTGAATTACACTCAAGTGATTCTGAAGATGAGGATTTCAATCACCTTGTACATATTTCAAATATAATGTAAACATTTTCATTTCTAATTCTTAAGCAGTGTTTAAATTAAACTATGTTTAATTTCTTCTAATTAAATTATGTTTTGATTAAACTAAGTTCTGACTTCTATAATATTAGTATAAAAGATTTCATGTGGGTATACCAAATTCCAAGTTATAACCTTGAATGTTAAAGCTTTGTTATTTATAAATAATTTTAATAATACGATTAGACAAAGTATAATTAATATGCCTTAACCTTTTTAAGATTAAAGTCATATTTAGTAAAATATTTTCTATATAGATGAAAAATATTTTCCATATGTTTTTGAATAATTTTGAAAGTGGGATTTTATAAAAAATAGACCTACTAGGGTCAGCCCTTTAAAGTTGGGCCAAGGGAGGCAGCTCATTCTAGGTGGTTGAGCCTAGCCCTCAGCCCAAGCTAAGGCCAGCTCGAGTGTGGGCATAGTTTCCCCAAAGGGTGCATGAGAGCATGGGAGCGCATGAGCGCACCCCAGTGGGTGAGAAGCCACGATGAGGAAGGGGGGTAGGTCGAAGCCTGCGGGGGAAGGCGGGAGCCCGTGTATAAGGCTCCCTGGTGTGTGCTATGATTTCTAGGATGTTGCGGGAGTCTGAGGCTTATAAAGGGCCGTGTTTTTTCCCAATGTTTTGATGTGGGATGGGTTTTTTCAGGAGAAATGGGATTTGGGCCATTGGAACGTGTCTCACGCAATCTGGGCCATCGATATCGATCTGTCGCTCGACCCTCAGTAACCGCGGAATACCATTGCGTTTTTGTGCACTGTTCAATCAATCTCATGTCTAATCTCGATCGTCCGATCAAACTTGAATTTAATCTAAGATGCTCATTTTTTTAAACCGTGGATGCATCCCACCCTTCGGATCAGAGCTGAATTTGATCCTGGTCGTCCAATCTACCTCCAATCTTCTCCTTCCCGCGTTGTCTTCTTCTCCTTTGCATGGGTTTTCACCAGTAACCCTACACCTACGTTGCACCATTTTTCTTCAACCATGAAAACTAGGTGGACCCTCCTTGTTATCCCTTTTCCTCAAGTCTTCCCCGGCCATTTAATGAACTGGTTAGACATCGGTTTCTCAACAATATCATTAAATTCTTTGTGTATATATATATATATATATATATATATATATAAGTTACCTGATTGCACCCCAATCAACCCTCGGTTTTTCTCTTCTGCCTCTAACACCTCCTTCAAGAACCTCCGAGTCTTCCCGAGCCTCTCTTCCTCCACAAACTAAGTTAAGGGTTGTTTATTCTTTCTTGTTGAGTCTAAGATGTATATTTATGTACACTTGTATATATATGTTTATATATATACCTTGTGGTTTGATTTTGAACCCCTCTTTACCCAATTTAGAGCCTTGGGATCTTGAGTTATAGGGTATTAGTAGACCCGAAGCATGCATGCCTCATGCAAACTCATTTTTATACATTATATACATAATTGGTTTCGTATATGTGTATATGTATATAAATATGTAAATATGTAGCCTCTTAGATCTACATAAACTCCTTATGTCAAAATTCAAGGTTTCTAAGCATGAGCTTCGAAGATGACTTAAGAACCTCAACATGCGAACAACCATATTTTGTACAAAACTTTTTAATCAGTTATGTATGTTCTTATATATAAATATGTATATATATAAGTTTCTACTTATAGGTTTTTATCATAACCCGAGATAAGTTTTCATAAAACTGAGTTTTGGTGATAAAAAATGCTATGAAATATTCACTAATTGTTAGGGTTACTTTTATGATTTGTCATTTTTGTGAGAAATCATATATATACATTCTATATATATGAATATTTATATGTTCATACACATATATATATATATATATGGTTTTCCATCCTAAACCTATTCTGGTTTTCTAAATATTGTTCAAAAATGTGTAACCAACAGGATCGATACTTGTTTTGATTGTGAAATGAAAAACCCATACACATAATTTTATTTATATATGGTTTATATATATAACATATCTATGTAAATCCATGGTTTTTAAAAGGTTAAAGGTTTGTATGTATTAATAATTCTAAAGTCGATAATTATAATTGGGTTTGTTTAATATGGGTGTTAATTATTATAAAAAAACGGATATACACTTAGTATATATTCGGACACATACACATAATACAATCTAGTTCTATTTTGTGCTATTAAATATGATTTACAATCATTAAATAAAGACATGGATGTGAATAAAGTTTTAGAAATTGTGTTATTATGCAAAACTTTAGTTTTTATATATTTATGTTATATGTATAACTTGTTTTAGTTAAAGAACCTTTAAAGATATTAGCCTTGTTAGAATTTCATTTAACAAACCCTTATCAACCATAACTTGATGTGATTTAGTATTGTCTCGTGTGCAAAGGGTGCGTAATAAGCCATGAATGCCTTCGATGAACTGTCATTGCTCTATTTTCAATGTTATCTGTCATGTTATGTATTTTGGATTAAGTGGTTCCATTTTCCATTTTATTTATAGTTGCACTCAATGGTGCATGCATGTGGCATATCATAATAATGAGATAAGAAATTTAATTACTCAAGGTGGTATGGGACATCTTGATTAATATGAAATAAAAATTTAATTATTCAAGGTGGTATGGGACACCTTGAGTAAAATGAAAAAAAAAATTATTCATGGTGGTATGTGACACCTTGAATAATATGAAATGTGTAAGTAATTATTCAAGTGGTATATGACATTTTGAATTTACAACCCGATTTGGAATATGAGGAATGTATTGGACTAGTATGTTTCGGGTTGGGGACCGATAAAAGTAATCCCTCCAGGTTGGAGTCCGGTTACAGATGCTCTTTGGTTTGGAGCCCTGTTACAGATGCTCTCTAGGATGGAGTCTGGTTACAGATGCTCTCCGGGTTGGGGTCACGTTACAGTTAGCCCCAAAGTCTTGGCACGAGGCCTTGACACAGAAGTATGACATTATACATTCCCTCATTATGTGTATGATAATTAATTAACCAAATAGATATTCGACTAGTATAATATCCATGGTTAAGAGCCAATACTTATGAGTATCAGAAAAGTAAAAGCTTATGGCATGACTTGTGTTTAGCACTCAGTGAATTTGTATTCAATTTATGAAATTGAAGTTATTTAATTTATGCGCAACTCTGATTATTCATTACTCTTAGTTGTTTAATTTGTGATTAGATATTCATATGTCATACATGTTTAGAACATCTTTTATTTATTACTCCAAATGAGCATGCCAATAATTAAATCATGAATCCTTGCAATTCTGTTAGCATGTTTTTAATTGAGCATTTTTTTGATATGTTACATGTGTTAAAAATTTTATTTAATAAAAATGTTTTGTGGAGAGCTTTAAAGAATGTTTTCAAAAGTTATATTGGTTTGATTTAAAACCCCTTATTGGGAATTCATATGCTCACCCATCGTTTTTCAATGAAAAATTTCAGGTATGAGTTTTAGCTGAAGAAGCATGTCAGTAACAGCTAGTTTCCCATAACCTGAGCCGAATTCAATCCTATGGATGGGACATGATGTGTAGTTTAGCAGTTCATGTTTTTTGTTTAAAATGACACATCATGTTCTGAAGGCACCGACTCAGGGTATTCTGGGGCCGGGTCCTCACAATTTTTATATCCAATTTCAATATAAAATTTATTCGAATGACCTAAATTAGATTAATAGATGTATAATTGATATAATTATATTTTAAAACTAATTTAAAATATAATTTAACTATATAAATAATCCCAAAAAAACGGAAGTTTTCAATTAAAATTCTGTATTTTTCACTATTCATCAAAAAATTAATCTTTTCTAAAAATTCCCAAAAATTCACCCTAAGATAATTTTGATTTTTTATTTCAAAAATGAAGTTTATTTTGTCAAATAGAATTTATAAAAGTTTCAAAAATTATATTTAAAATAAGTGCACCATTAAAAGGTAGTAAAACTACCTTTTAGAAAAATACATCTTTTATGCATAAAATTGGCTTTATTTTTATCTCTTATCTAGAAAACACATAAGTTGAATGTTAAATAGTTGATTGAATATAATATATATATATATATATATATCATTAAAATAATTCATAAAAAGTGGTTTGTTTAATTTATTAAGATAAAACATATTTGTTCATAGAAAAAAATAGTTTTTTAGAAAATGAATTTCATTATTTTCAAATAGTTCTTACTTTCATTTCTAATTAATGGGTTACCAGAGAATTAATTTTTTAAACATGCATAAATCATATTTTCATAATTTAGTTAATCATTTTTATACACATCATTCCAATGGATGGGTGATAACTATAATAATATTTTAATATTATGTCATGTTTTATTTAAACTCATTGTTGCATTTAATGCAAGCTAAACTCAGTGTTGTATGTAACACAAACTTAACTTGGTATTGTGTGTAACTCAATCCAAACTCAGTTTTGCGTGTACTAAAAACTAAACTCAGTGTTGCATGTAGCACAAGCTTAACTTGGTGTTGTGTATAAAGCAAGATTAACTTGGTATAGCGTGCAATGCATGTCATAAAAGAATTTTAATTTATTCGACAAAATAATAATTCATAAAAACTCGGGGTGTTACATTCTACCCCCCTTAAAATGAATTTCACCCTCAAAATTTGTCTCGGTCATCAAATTTTTAATACTTGAAATTTCCTTTCATAGAAACCCACGTCGTAAAAATGAATACTAAAACTTCATTTAAAAAGGGGAAGTTGGAAACATAATGGTTACCTAAAGTAACTCATAACTAGGTTTCCATGTAGGAGAACATAGGTGAGAAGTGAAGATTTGGACATGGAAGAAAAGCGTAAATAATTATAGAGAGTGATAAAGATCATTGATCACAAGAAAGTGGGTGTTTCATATAAAGTTAACAACCACAAAACCATAACCTAAATAGGTGTGAAAAGGTCATTGATATCATAAAAATGATGATGACAGGATAAATTTTTATTTCAAGATCCTTTTTCTAAAGTTAAAGTATTTACACAAGAAGATATACTTACTTGATTTCATTCCATTTCATATGTACAATCTCGCCCTTTGGTTGTGCCTTGATCAATTTCCACTTCATCTCTTATCCCAAGAAATGAAAGTGAATTTGTCATTCTTGAAGCACTAATAGATCACAAGATCCATAAATAAGATGATAAGTCATTTCATCTATCTTTAGTTATCATAGTGGAAAAATGGTTAGCATGGGTTATCTAGTATGCATAAATCCTCATATAGAGATATAATACTTTAATCTCTAAAACCTCATACGAAGTTTAACCTAAACCATTCCATAAATGGTTGACCTTGTAACCCTTTCGAAAGATGAAAATCCAAAACTTTAGAAGGAAGGTCACTAAATTTCTCAAAATCATTTTAACATTGATCCCACATATATCATAAAGTAGCTCTTGGTTGTCACATACCAAGCATGTGAATACCTTCATCGTGTATTCTATTGAAACCTGGTAATAACCTGAATTACCATAAATCATTATTGAAAACATGCATTCTTCCTTATTCTAAAGATTATTGGATATATTCATTAAATCAAAAAATGCCATAAACTCCATCCATGATAGCATAAACCACTTTGTCAACATATCATTAATCTATTTCCAAGGTAATTGGTACTATCGAATTTACTTTATTCTTATACAACATCTCTTTATCCAAACTAAACATCATTTTCTCAATATCAGGAACATATTAAGGGATGTCTTCCCTTAATCATGTGTTTTCCATAAAATATAACATATCTGTTGAATCATTTTTCTAGGTCATCGGTATCATTCAACATACTCTTTCATATCCTTAGCGAAAAACTTATACCAAACAATCCTAATATATTTAATAATTCTTGAATTCTGATACATAAACACACTACAGGAAAATGGATTTTTTGCGATGGGTTATTTGCGATGAGTCATCCACCCGTCAAAAATAGTCCATCGACAAAGACTATTTTCCATGGGAATCGTATCTCATCACAAATAGTTGATAAAAAATGCTATTTGCAATGGGAATATCTTCCCGTTTTTTTGTTATTTGCGACGGGAGTTTACTCCCGTCCCAAATAAACTGACGAAAAGAAAGTATTTGCAATGGAAACCATCGTAAATACTTTATGTCATCTCAAGTTATTTATGACGGGGTTTTTTCCTATCACAAATAACCTGGTGGCAGAGGGTATTTGCGATGGGGCTCATCAAAAATGCTCATTTTTTACTACTAATGTAATTAATAACAATGGTACTATTTGTGACGGGTATCGTCGCAAATAATAGTATTTGCTATGGGAATCCTATCGTAAATTATCTAACTTATATACCCCCCCCCCCCCCGAAATTTTTTCTATTCCATTCTTCTCTAAACTCCTCTCTCCTTTTATGCTCTCATATTCTTCTATTTAAAATTTTCAAAGTTTTAAACTTTACAGGGGAGCAACTATCAAGCTTTGCATCCGCTGAAAGATTCGGTTTTAAGGTATTTATTTCATATTTTTATTTTTCGTTTCTTTTATTTTTTATATTAGTAATAATTGTTATTAATTAGGAGTTATTAGATTTAATTAGAATTAGCTAGTTTTATTTTGCATTAATTTTTTTAGAAATATTTAATTTTAATTTGCAGTAATGTTTTTAATGAAAAGTAAATAGTTTTAATTTGCAATAATTTGTTTTAATTATCAGTAATTAGTAATAAGTATTTGTAATTAGTAATAATTAGTTGTAACTAGTAATAATTAGCGGTAATTATTAATAATTAACAGTAATTAGTAAAAATTAGTAAAAATTAGTAATAATTAGTAAAGAATTGTTTTAATTAATGGTAAGTGGTAAATATTAGTGGTAATTAGTAAAAAAACATTATAATTAGTGGTAATTAGTAGAAATTTGTAAAAAATTGTCATAAACTAATAAAAATTAGTAAAAAATAGTGGTAATTAGTAATAAATTGTAAAAATTAGTAATAAATTGTTATACAAAAATAAAAATTAGTAAATATTAGTGGTAATTAGTATTAATTAGTAAAAATTAGTAAAAATTAGTAAAAATTAGTAAAAATTGGTAATAATCAATAATAATTAGTAATAATTAGTAAAAATTAGTGGTAATTAGTAATAATTAGTGGTAATTAGTAAAAATTAGTAATAAATTGTTATAAATTAATAAAAATTAATAAAAAATAGTGGTAATTAGTAAAAATTAGTAAAAATTTGTAATAATTAGTGAAAATTAGTAAAAAATAGTAATAATTAGTAATAATTATTGATAACCAATAATAATTAGTGATAATTAGTGATAATTAGTAATAATTAGTGATAATTAGTGATAAATCACTATAATTAGTAAAAATTAATGATAATTAGTAAAAATTAGGGATAAATTGCAATAATTATTTTAAATTAGTGGCAACACCTAAAAATTAGTAAAAATAAGTGGTAATTAGTAAAAATTATTGTCAAAACACAATAATTAGTAAAAATTAATAAAAATAAGTCGTAATTAGTAAAAATTAGTAAATATTATTGCCAATGACTAAAAATTTGTAAAAAATAGTAATGATTAGTAAAAATTAGTAAAAATTAGTGGTAAACCGCTATAAATAGTAATAACTAGCAGTAATTAGTAAAAAATAAGAATAAATCACTATGGTTATTAAATATTGGCAATAAGTATTAAAAATTATTGTTAAATTGTTTTAATTATTAAAAATTATTGATAATCAGTCAAAATTAGTAAAAATTATCGATAATTAGTAAAAAATAGTAAAAATGAATATTAAATCACTATAACTAGTAATATTTAATATTAATTAGTAAAAATTAGCTGTGATTGGTAAAAATAGAGATAAATCACTATAATTATTAAAAATTAACGTTAATTAGTAAAAATTAATGATAATTAGTTGTAAATCACTATAATTAAGTAAAAAATATCAATAATTAGTAATAATTAGTGGTTATTAGTAATAATTAGTAATAAAAAGTGCTAATTAGTGGTATATGGTAATAATTAGTGATAATTAGTGGTACTTGGTAATAAATTACTATAATTATTAAAAATTAATGGTAATTAGTAAAAATTGTTGATAATTAATTGTAAATTACAATAATTAAGTAAAAATTATCAGTAATTAGTAATAATTAGTGGTTATTAGTAATGAAAAATTTGGACATGGTTGGAATAAATTGGTTTTATCACTAGAATATTGCAAAATCTATGATTTACAACTTTTTAGTAATTTATAATATATTTTATAAATTACTAAAAGGTATAAATTATAGATTTTACAATCTTCAGGTGATTATAAATGACCAATTTAAGCCAACTATATCCAATTTTGTCATTAGGTTGCTAGAACCGGGGTAGGCAGGATGGGACGCATCGATGACAGCAGGAGGAGGAGGAGGAGATGCATTGATGACAGGACATGGTTAGCATAAATTGGTGTAATGAAAAATTTGGATATGGTTGGCATAAATTTGTTTCATTGCCTGAATATAATAAAATCTATGATTCACGCCTTTTTAGTAAATCATAGAATTTCCAATCTTCAGGTGATTGGAAATGATCAATTTGTGTCACTCATGTCCAAATTTGTCATTAGGTCGCCAGAACCGGGGCAGGAAGGATGTGACGCGTCGATGAAAGTATTAGTAAGAGAAGATGCGTCGATGACATGACATAGTTGGCATAAATTAGTGCAATGAAAGATTTGGGCATGGTTGGCATAAATTGGTTTCATCGCCTGGATATTGTAAAATCTATGAATTACCCATTTTTAGAAAATCATAGAATTTTCAATATTCAGGTTATTAGAAATGACTAATTCATGCAAACTATGTCCAAATTTTTCATTAGGTCACCATAACCAGAGCAGGTAGGATGTGACGCGTCAATGACAATAGCAGTACAAGATGCATCGATGACCAGAGAAGCAGCATGAGCAGACAATGGAGTACATGAAATAGTTATTGTCAATTAGAAATATTTAGTTTTAATTATTAAAAATAAATGATAAATTAGTAAAAATTAGCAATAAATTAGTAAACATTAGTGATAAATTAGTAAACATTAATGGTAAATCGCTATAATTATTAAAAAATAGTGGTGATTATAAAAAATAGTAAAAATTAGAGATAATTAGTAAATATTAGTAAAAATGAATATTAAATCACTATAATTAGTAAAAAGTAATGGTAATTAGTAAAAATCAGTGGTAATTAGTAAAAATGGGTGGTAAATAGATAAAATTGACAATATTTACACGTAAATTATAATTTTTTAATTTTCTATTCTTTTTTGGATCGTATTTTTCTTATATAAAATTAATCATAAACAATTTATTTATTTTATAATTTTTAGAGAAATATAGAACAAGGAAGTCGACAAAAATCTTTATTACATGATTACAATGGGGTCGTGGTCTTGCGAGATTGATGATTCCTGACCCTATCCCTGAGAGACATCCACATATTGAGTTATATCCACACATGTGAAGGTATGTTTAATTGTATATTTTAGTTATTTTTCATTAATTTTCATTAATTTATTTATATACTAATTGTTTGATTATTTTTTTGTTTTTTCACAGCTTTTTGCATATAACTGTTGGACAGAGGGGTGCTATATTGCAGAATTATTTTTCTAGAGCATGGGTGACATGAGAACAGATTATCATTGATGTCCGACACTACATGCTTGATCATTGGATGATACGTAAACAAATAATAGTTATTTTTAAATTTATTTAATTAGTAACTTGGTATTATTAATTTTTTATAGAGTTTATAGTATGTCACCGATAATAGAAGAATGACTCTATATGGGAGGCATGGGAGATCTGTATGTGTGATCGTTGCCACCAGTTTTTATACAATCTGAGGAGGACATCCATGCGGAAAGCGGGAGTCACTGATTTTGATCAATCTTGTTGCACCCACCGACCAAATTGCATCTCATTTCAGGTTTGGGATGAATTATGCTCATACTAGATGAGAGCTATTTTTTATAAGAGAGCATCATTCGATCAAAAGAATTAGGAGAGGCAGGAGGCGATGTATCGAGCTGGTAGTCGTACATTCAGTACCCATCAGCGACATATGGTAAGTACTTCTTTGTAATAATTTATATAACTATAAATGTAAATTATTTATTTTATACTCATATAGGTAATCAAACATCCTGATATTATAGATTTCAATGTTTATAAGAGGACGTACAATGATCCTATCATTGGAGAGGTTATAGGTGGTCGCCAGTATCATATTGTGGTCAATTTTTTTTTTGAGTTTTAAAATTAATTATAATTAATATTTTAACTATTTTAATTTTAAATTGCAATTGAAGGAGTCATATGAGGTTGTGACTTCTTAGACATAAGATGAGAGTCAAGCCATGATCGAGGACTAGACCACCAGTGCAACATGATTTGATGGCGTAGCATGGATGCAAGCGACTCAATATGCCTTCAAGAAAGGCTGAGTTGTTGGTATCGGCTCTTGATTTATGCATGAGAGTTATTATGGTACCATTGTGATGTCATTATCCAGCTCAAGGGGAGCTCGTAGAGAGTCGTCATCATATGTTGTGTAGTATGAGAAGAAACCACGAGCTCAGAGCGAGCTTATAGAGACCATGTGTAGGGAGCAGGAAGAGCTTCGTCGACAACAATAGTAATAAGAGATGTGTTTATGGTAGGAGCAACAACACGAGCAGATGATGGAGTACATGTGACTTCTAACTCAGCGTTTAGGGATGAAGTTCCCTCTACCACCTCCTCCACCTCCTCCAGATGACCCTTCCCCTCACTAATTTGTGTTTTTTTATAAGCATTTGAATGTACATATTTTTTGTAATATTTTTATTAATTTATATATTTACAATTCTATATAGTGCATTTTTTATATTGTTGCGAATATTTTATTTTGTTTTATCATTATTTTTTTAATTTTTTTTATTTGTATTATTTTATTCTTATTATTTTATTCTCATTATTTTATTTTATTTATTTATTTTTTTTTATTTTTTCTATTTTTTTTACTTATTTATGATGGGGGGATTCACCCGTCGCAAATACTTATTTGTGATGGGTGAATCCCCCCATCGCAAAAGTCTTTTTAAATTACCAAATAAGACTATTTGCGACAGGTATATATCCGATCTAAAAAAAAGTATTTGCAATGCCACTTTCTGTAACGGGTTATTTGTAACGGGATCCCATCGCAAATACTTCAATTTCCATTTGTGACACTTCAATTCTTTTTCCTCATCCTTAAGTCATTTACTAGGCTTCAACATCTTATTCCTTAATACCTATTTTCTATAGTATGAAATATAAATCATGTATTAACATTCATAAACCTCAAATTAATCATGCTTCTCACATTTAACATAAACAATATTTTTAGAACAACTCATACCTTTCATATATCATTTGTAGTCTCCTCATAATCAACAGAAAACCCATTACTCATATAACCTTGTTGATTCTCTTCATGACATTTCCCCTTAGGATAGTGATTTGCATAATGCTCATACATTCCATATTTAAAACATCCATCCATTGATAATACCTTAGGGAGACTAATATTATCATCCATTTCATTAACTAAACTCTTCACTTTTCCTCAGCAATTACTTACTTTGTGTCCTTTAACACACATAATACATCTTTTTGTTCTTCTGAGACATTTCCTTGAGTGATTCTTCCCATATTCTAGACATATAGGAATCTGAATCTTTATTCCTCCATGATCTCCACCATATGAGCTCTCAATGAAATATATCATTCTCTTCTTTGGTGAGTCTGAGAGTTGGATAAGGTAGACATTGTTAATCATGTTCTGTGAAAACTTATTAGGCATAATCACAATGCTCTTCACTCTAGTCATCATCCCATTTAACTGCTCATCAACAAATTGTCTTTCACATTCAATGTTAACCTATTTCTTTATGGTTCTCGCTATTGACTAAAGCTAGAAAGCATAGTGTGTGAAACACTTATCTTAACACAAAACCACATAATCATGAAAATCAATCATAGGATGTCTAAATCATGACACATCCTTTTTAATCTATGACACCTTAGATTCATCCTAGGTTATTCATAATCATCATCTATTTAAATCCCTCATGATGGTTCGTAAAGAGTTTGTGAATTTTCAAAGCGTATCCCCTGGGAGTGTCAAACTAGGTGTGTAGAAAGACCCATTGTCGTGCGCCATTTCCCAATCAAGTCTAACTCAATACAGTGTTTTTGGGGTTGTTACCCCTAGGTACATTTGTGACAGAGCAACATCCACTTGTAGTATCTAGACAATGATGTATTTCTAGGAAACCACTCGCTCTATCCTTTACTAAAATTCCAGGACATTTTCCTATTCTTCAACTCACCCTTATATTTATCCTTAGAGACATCCCTAGACATGTCCTTATAAATATCCCTAGGGATCTCACTAATGTTTTCTCATCCTAGTTTCCAAAGGTTAACTAAACCTTTTCTTTGATACTAACTATAGCGGCCCAAGCTTTTCATACATGGATATTGCATATTTTTATATGAATATTCAATACATTACAAAAGTACATGCCCAAGGATCGTAATAGTTTAGTGTTTTTGGAAACTTGGAACACAATATTCTAATCTAGTGAAAGATCTTAAACATCTCCCATAAAGATCTTCCCCTTTAGTATTCTTCAAAATCATACCCTACTTAAAACCTTTCTTCAAAACCTGGGTAAGGGAAACATAAGAAAGGGTGAACTCAAATGCTTAGTAAGGGTAAACAAGGGTGATATGTAAGCATGATGTAGTGACTCGGGTTTTGACCCTATTAGACTTTGGAATATTCCTACGAATATTTCCAGAGCTAGGCACGAAGACGGCGTGCGATTCTGATGCCCGGTGTGCCCAGAATTAATTTTATAAAAATATTAAGTATTTTTATACTATGCACGTGGCGGGGATGTGATATCTCCTAAAAGGTAGATCAGAACGGTAATTTGAGGGCATAGTTGCGTTCGGAGCATGCCGTTTACCCTAGGCGGGGTATAAAATTTGCAGGCGTGAGCCTGCTGTGAGAAAAGCCCCCAGGGGCGTTTTCGTAAATAAATGGAAAGTTTATTTATGAGCGTCGGCTCAAATAACTTCTGAAAGGAGTCTCGAATCGAAAATATGTGTTCTCTGTTGCGTTCAAAATGTCGTGTTTACCCTAGGCGCGACATAGTTTTAGTCGGTGTCGGGTGCCGGGTCGGAGGCGTGTTGGCGGGGAGATAAAATGAAGTTTTTATTTTAAAAATAAAAATAAAAATCAATCTCATCCCTTCTCCCCCACCTTGTACACGCAGGCGGAACCCCCCCCCCCCCCACCCCACCCCACCCCCCTCCCTTCTCTGTTTCTTCACCGAATCGAGCCGTAACCGTTCATTTTCAGTGTCGATCGTCAACGGATTGAGCTTCAGGGCGTCGCGGGCGTCGTTCTACACCCGAAGCTTCGGTGATCCACCAACAGGTAGGCGGTTTGAGTTTTAAAATCTCGAATCCCAATTTGGTTGGTTTTTATCTGTTTTGAGCCTACAGATACATAGACCCGGTCCCAGGGGGCGTGCAGATGCCTTCGGATGCGCGTTTGGACCCTCGGGGTGCCCCCGACGGCCCTCAAAAGGTCCGTCGGCTTGGCACCAGTGCGGCGGCGCCGGTGGCGGGCCGCAAGAATCAACCGGGACCGCCGCACCGCGGTGGTCCGATGCCAATTACTGGTGACCCCCATGGTGGGGGTCGGCCAGCCGCGCGCGCGTTGCGTTGCGGCGTGGTGGAGCGGTCCGTCGGCCGAAGCGGCCGGCACGGGCCGGACCGGCCGGTTCAGGCCAGCCGGACCGGCCCTCTCTTGGTACATGGGGGTTTTAAAACCCCCGTATCTTGCTCCCTGGAGATCCAAATCATGTGTTGTCTGCGTCAACGTGACCCTGGCGATGAGGTGAACCCTTCGGTGTGGGTTTGTGGGTTTCGAAGTTCGGGTTTATGGCTCGGGTGCTAGAAACGTCGAATAAAATAATGATATTTTATTATTATTCAACTTCGAGTCGTTGTATCTTCTACCCAGAGCGCACGATTCATGTGTCGTCAGTGGTGTTGAGGCCCTGATGGTGCGGCAGAATTTTCTTGTTGGTTTTCAGGTGTTGGGACCGAGTTTGGGGTGCGGCCCCCATGAGGCCGGGTTTTGGCGTTTATGGAGAAATACAACTTTCTCACCAGGAGTCCGATTTTGGTGGATGAATAGTCGATCATGTGTGTTTTTCCGAGAGGATCACAATGGTGTGATCCGCTTGACGAGTGTTAGGATCGTGGTGTAGGCTCCACCCGGGCTGGCTTCAGTGAATAATATCGTTTTCACCGGGTGTCCGTTTGGGACGATCAAGTAGTCGATCCTGCATGTTTTTCCGAGGGGATCGCAGTGGTATGATCTGCTTGATGAGTTTCGGGATCGTAATGTGGGCCCCACACGAGCTAGCTATGGTGAATAGTGCCTTTTTCACCGGTTGTCTGTTTCAGACAAGTAAATAGCCTATCCTGCGTGTTTTTCCGCGTGGATCGCGATAGTGGCCTCGGTATTGGCCTTGGAGGTTCGTGGTGTGGCATTATGGCGGGTCGCTCGGGTTAGCGACGTTTGGACCAGCAGTGGTTGAGGGTACTCTCTTGGTTCGTTCCTACGAAGGTTCGCGCGGCATCACAATCTTAGTATAGGTTTGTGATCCTCTCGATGTTATGTTTAATATGTTAGAGTTGTAGCATCCCTCCGGTGGACCCGGAGCAGGATCCTCTAGCATTGTTACCCTAGATCGGGTTCTTGGTATCGCTATGATCGCTTATCCATGGGCGGTGATCCCCTATTTAGCTGGTTAACTCCGTAGGGTTTATGCCATCATCGAGAATATGATCCCCTACACAGTGGGTCGTTCTCAGTAGGGTTGTGACATCGTCGGGTATACGATCCCCTACTCAGCATGAGGATTATAGTAGGGTTGAAGTATCTTTGGTTAGACGATCCCCTACTCAGCGCGTGGTGTCGGTAGGGTTGTGGTATCGTCAGTTTGATCCCCTACAACACGAGATGTACCAGATAGGGTTTTGGTATCGTCGTGACCGTCGTGACACGGGTGACGGTATTCTATCTGCGTGTCGTGTTTCTACGAATGCCAGATCGAGTTGTGGTATTCCCCAGCGGATCTTGGGAGTGATCCTCTATCTGTGAGATCTATGAATGCCAGATCGGATTGTGGTATTCCCCAACGGATCTTGGGAGTGATCCCCTATCTATGAGATCTACGAATTCCAGATCAGGTTGTGGTATTCCTCAGTGGATCCTGGGAGTGATCCCCTATCTGTGAGATCTAAGAATGTCAGATCGGGTTGTGGTATTCCCCAGTGGACCTTGGGAGTGATCCCCTATCTATGAGATCTTCATATACTGGTGTGGGTTCTGGTATCCCCTAGCAGACCCTAGGAGTGATCTCCTATCTGAGGAGTTTGGTGTTTATGTTGTTTCAGCGAGGTTTCCTCAGTGATGATATCTGACGAGCGTGATCTCTTGGGTGAGCATCTGAGATGTTTGTGTGGGACCCGATGGAGTGTATCTCTAAGATGAGTGTCATCTGGGATGATAGTGATTGTAGAGTGTGCACTCCTGGTTGTGAACCGTTGCTAGTGACGTGGTCGATACCTCATGTGGCTTAGTGCATGAGCTGAGTATATCTAGATGGCTCATGGTGTATGTATGGGTGTACACCTGAGCTATGTTGACTAGCTGTGTTTAGCCAAGGATGGTCACGAGATGGAGTTTCTCTCTCGTCTAGGTTCCATCTGGCTGGGATGAGCGAATTATTGCCTTTCAGTTGCTCTCTTTTGTTTTGGGTTTTTAGGGTGCCTACTGAGTATTGTTATACTCACCCCTACACGGGCTTTGCCCGCACATGTTTCTGTCTTGTACAGACCATAGGCCTTTCGACGGAGTCCCAGGAGGACCCAGAGCAGGCGGAGCTGAGTGAGCGGGTCAAACCGTGGAGTCTTATCAGAGCTGTACTGAGGAGCTTTTTGATGGTGCTTTTGGCAGCGTACCCCTTTTTTCTAAGCAGGTTGGACGCTTTTGTAGTTTTCTTTTGGTGGGCCCTGTTTTTCCCTTTTGTACTTTTGTTGTACTCTAGTTGTGGGATAGATGTATGCATGCTTTTCTTTTTAGTTTTGGTATATATCTCTCCATTGTCGCATGGAGGTGTATGTGGGTGCATGTGTATAGGTACCTTGGGCTAATTCCTCCCATGTGTGTGATAGCCTACTCGGCGCTAGACGCCAGCCCCTGGCCTATTGGAGGTGGGCTTGGGGAGTCACGACTCGAGCCCCGTTGGGTTGGGTCCTGACACATGACATAAGCATAAAGGTATGAGAACATGAGTATAATATTAGAAAACTATACCCTTCATATCAAAGATCATAAACATGAATCGTGGAATAAAGATTGGAAGTTCATAAGACATAAATCAAAAGGAAATTAAAAACACATGGGTCATGAGAGCATAACATGGGCATAAGACATAGACTTGTGGAATACACATCAACTTATAACATTGTGAACACGTGAAAATATAAACAAGTTCACTCATTAAGTTAAGGAAATGAAATTAGGCCCTCGCATAGACTTATGAACATGCAACCAGGTCTATGAATAACATTGTGAACATGTAATCAGGTTCATCCATAACATTATGAACATGTAATTAGGTTCATGCATAACATTATGAACATATAACCAAGTTCACACGTAGGTGGATACACCTCCTAGGCGGGACACACCACCATCCCCAATTGAAGCCATGTCTTTCTGTATCGGCTTCACTCCCCATTACAGACATGTATTACTATACTGAGTTTACTCCTCATTCCAGCATCGTGTTATTATATCGGGTTCACTCCCCATTCTAGTTATGTATTACTATACTGAGTTCACTCCTCATTCTAGGCCTATATTATTGTATCGGTTTCACACCCCGTTCAATCCATGTTTATCTCATTAGATATATAAATCTTTACCCAATGCATTGGAGGGGGATATAAGTCCCACCTATCACATAATAGTCATACATATGTGTGTCAAAAGATCATAAACATTCGTTATATCGTAACCCATGAAATAAAATGGTTACCATAAAATTTTTATCATATCATAACCTATGGAAAAGAGACACATTTCATAATCATTTCATCGTAGAATAACCCATGAAAAAAGTGAGTTTCATAAACATTTTATCATGGTATATGCAATGAACCAGAATTCTATCAATGAAATTTCCATTTTTATAATTATATTATAAATCACATAAAATCACATAGAGAACACAGTACACACTTTATAAATGAAGAATGAATGAAATAAGAGGTATTTCTAGAAGTTAAGGATCTCATACCAATGAAATAGTAACTTGACCTTTGGAATAGTAATATGACCCGTATGAATAGTAAATTGAAAAATAGAATAGTAACCTCACCAATTAAAGTATAAATAAAATTTATCCATCTTATAAATGAAAACATGATATAATTATATCATAGTTTAAGTAAATAAAAGATGTAAAAATGATAAATTAAGTGTTAGTATTTTTATAAATCATAAATGTTTATTTACAATTTTGTAATTAATATAATGACTTAAAATAAAATTTATTTTCATAATTAATATTTTGTTATCTTATTATTATAAGATAATTTTATGATACCTTAGTTAATTTTTGAAAGTGTCATAAAACCAGTCATAATATTTGAATTAGTATTTTTCGAATAAATAATGATTTTAATTAAAAATTAAATTTCTCATATTTAGAAAATTATTTTCATAAAATAGAGTTTGTTTTTGAATTATACACTTCAAAAAATGGTTAGGGTTATTTTTTGGGTTTTTTTCTAAAAAACTTGATTTTTAGTGAATAATAAAATACGATAATTTACGATAAATGCTAAATACATGAATTATTGATTTATGAATGATATATGGATGATGTAATCCCATAATCTAAAAATATATATTATTTTAATTTATTTAGTGATAATTCTCAAAATACTCATAGTCTTGAGCCAAAATAATAAACTAATGAATAAAAAAAATGAGAAATCACCCCTCTCCTCCCCTGTAAATACCACCTCTCGCCACCTCTTCTCCTCGCACCTTCCAAGATTTGAGCCTTATTAAATTTCTACCAAATACTATTTCCAAGACCCTTACCCATGTCCAGGATTTTTTTATCTCATAAAAAGACCAAATCATTTTCCCTAAGGAGGTTCTCAAGGAGGAGAAAATCAAGAGGTAAAAACCTCTTTTTTTTCTTTTCAAGTTCTTTTCTTTTATTATACTCTCCTAACCTACCTATCATAAAGTGACATGATATCTCCAATATATTTTATATAATTTAATTTTATTATGTTGAGGGAATAATTCATCATCAATTATTTTCCCTCTCGTTTTGTTCTAAAAATGAAAACATCATTCGTGATGTGTTGATTTATCTCATTCAAGGACGAAGAGTTTTCAATTTCCATTAACGCCTTCAAGGCTGATCATAAAACCATTTTTATGGTTAAAAAAGAATATAATATATGTATTACAGCCTATTTAATGTTCTGGAACCATTATATATATATGATATTAATTAACAAAATAAAACTATTCTGTGATGATCGAAAAAAACTGCCAAAATAATCTAAATGATTATCACTAACATCTCATTTAATGATTCATCCTCACTCCAAATAACCAAATGACTTATATAATCATTTAATATTATGGATGTTCATTAATATCATATAAATTCAATTCTGTATAGCTATTCCCATTTTACATGAACTTCCATACTCATATAAGGTGACGCTTCCCTTGCCCATTTTTGTAGTAGTGGGTCGTGAAAACCAAGGAAACAAATGCTCCCAAACAATAAAATTGTATATTATAACTCATTAAAAAGACTATAAATGAACTTAATAAAATTAAAATAAATTAAATACACCTATAAAAGGTTTTTAATTAAGTTATTAATGAATATAATTTCATATTCCATGACATCAAGGTCAAGTGCATAACACTTTCAGACATAAGGTAAGAGATTTTTCCCAAACCTCCATTTTTCATTCAGGTCATGATTTCTCTCTCTTTACCTCAATAAATTTTTTAATTATTCTTATATACCCCTCCAAAATTCTTTTTGAATATTCTATAGAAATTTACCTAGCATAATCATTCTTTCTTTGATGAGGAGTTGCATGTTTTATAAGGAGCATTTCTCAATTCTTCCCGGTAATCAAGCCGATTAAATGGAACTTCCTAATTTCTTACCCATTTTTAAGTACACTAAATAATCTGTTTTAAGACACCAATATTTTTCTAAAAAACACACTTTTTAACTATCTTAGTTCATTTCTGGTTTTATGTAAATATTTTTCCAAAAGAACTCTTCTTTGCAAAAGTAAAAAGGGTATTTCTCTCAAGAATTTCTCGATGATTTTATTAGAGTATTTTCATCTATTTCAACACCCTTTGTTGAATCTTATGATTAATTGGGATTAATATTTTATGATATCATCTACCATATTTTATCGAATGGTTTGTGATTATTTGAACTAGGTATGTACTATATTGATACCATTTTCCATAATACTCTGGATTATTTGTGATTATGTTTATTGTTTGGGGAAAGTTATTTACATTTCATATTTTGGATTCGATATGAATGTATATATTGATTATGTTTAATCCCTTTTAAATGATTAATTCATTGGACTTAGTAAGTGACGGGCTGGGACCTTCATAGCCCCTCGATGTATCGATAGGTCTCATGAGACAAACTATATTGAGTTTTTTTTCCATTATGTATGGTGTCTTAGTTGAAGCATTGACGGTATGTTTATGATGTACGAAATTGTGGATTAACTCATTATAAAACTAGTAATTGATATTACATGCGATTATTCAACTAGTATAATATCCATGGTGAAGTTTTATTATGGAATTATTTAATTAGTTTTTATTCCTGCCATATCATGCTCAAGATTATGTTTTAATAACATTTGTTTTAAATTATTCATCATGCCTTATTGTTTATGTTTATGATAACTTTCACTGTATTTTGTATCCTTACTGATCATCTGAGTTTACCCCTTTCTTGTGTTTTATTTTTCCTCAAGATGCGAAGATGTATATTATGAATGACTTGCAGAGATAATCTTAGAGTTTATGGGTGTTCCCAATGGAATTACTATGTTGTATTTCTTTTCAAGTTGTAATGTAAAGTTTATGTATATAATCTAGCTTCCAAAAATACTAAATTGATCGATCCTTTGGTATTCGAGTCTTGTATCTATGCCAATGTATTAATGTAAGGCACTGGCTCCGGGCTACTAGGGTCGGGGTCTTTAAAGTATAACCCATCAAAGAGAAATGGGTTCTATAAACATCATGTCATCAAAACATAAATAATTCAAAGAAATAATATGAATGGTATCCTTTAATCATATTCCTAAAAAATTATGAGTAACCCCAAATAATGTCAAATTAGATGGAAAATAATTTTGAAAGACTACTTGAGACATTTCTTGAGAAAAATAGCTTTTCTTTGAAAATCAATTTTTAAAACATAAAACATTTTGAAAATACTTTTCTTTAAAAATAATCTTAAAAACTTATAAAAGAATATTTTAAAAGTAATTTAAAACATTTCTTGAGGAAAATATCCTTTTCTCTCTGAAAAAAACTTTTTAAAACATAATACATTTTGAAAACCTTGTCTTTGAAAATAACCTTGAAAAGCTGTAAAGAAGGATTTGAAAATAATTTAAATAACTTTTTAAAACATAAAAAAAATTATAATCATTTTACTTTAAAATGAGCATAAAATTTAATTTAAAAACATTTTAGAAAGTATTGTTTTTTAATAAAACAGATTTCCAACCGAAGAGAGTAATAAGGTCAGGTTTTTTTAAAAACACTTTCTTAATTATCTTAAGTACCAAAGAGTTGAAAAATGGTACCTTTACTTGAAGATATCATGAATAAACATAGGAGAATAAAATTCATGAGAATTTTTGTGGGATCGATCATAAGATTTTGTTATTGGAAGCATAATCATAAACAATCATGATAAACGATGTGATTGTAACATTAAATTATTACCACTTTGGTAACCTTGAATCGTAAGCCCCATAAAAGAATAACATAAAATGGAACTTAAAATATCACGAGGATAAATAAATTCCTGATATTACATATAAAAGGGTCTATATATACACCTCATGAAAGAATATAGGTGCATATCATAACATGCATATCAAAGAAGACAAATTGAGACAAAAATCTCTTACCATCTTGGCAACTCTTTAACCGTAAGCCCAATGAAAGAGATATAATTAAATGTACATATAAACCCCCATAACTTGTAGGATATTTATCATAAAATACATTCATAGGTAGTAGATACACCACATAAGAGAAAGAGGTGGTGAATAAAGCATGTGTCTCACAAAAGTAAAAAGTGAGACAAAAATTTCTTGCCTCAAGTCTTAATTTTCTTTATACATATTCAATCCTACTGTCTGATAAATATAAGATTATTATACATATATTATAGAACCATATTCATATATATCATATCATATATGGTTTCCTTATGATCTTTCATTACACGTTTATTAACAATTTCATGTTAAAATCATGTTTCGGGTAATAACCGCTTTGTTTTTTTGTATATGTTTTGACTTCTTATTTTTTGACCTCTTACTTTGATCATGATTTATTCATTTAAAGAATGTAATAAATTATATAAATATCATATATATTCAGTATATATGTATTTATGATAATATATAAAAGATAGAAATAGGAAATGAAATACACCATTCATGGAGACGGTAGGTCGTGCATACGCATGAATGTTGTTTCCATTTCCTTATCGTATTTAAAAAAAGAAGTGTAAATGGTATATATATATATATATATATATATATTCATTATATTATAGTTTTTATGTTATATATATTACATATTTATATTAAACTCATCCTTAATATATTCCATGTAAAGCGTGAACGAATCACATCGTTTCGCGAGACGGTAGTTCGCCGTACACGTGAATGATGTTATCTTATTCCCACAAAATGGAAAGCATGAATTTATGTGTGATATAACAATTCTAGAATCATGATAATATGTGAAAATCATAAATATCATGTATAAATACTATTTTCATCATTATTCCTTACCTTGAAATGTGGTAATGGAAAAAACGAATGATATCGGTTCGTGAGATGGTAGTCCACCGTACACATGAACAATGATTTCGTAACCCATTTGATGGAAATGTATGTGGTTGTAGGTCTTACCCTTAACATAAAAATAACTCAGTGTATTGAAGATATTGAGGTTATTATATAATCGTGATATAAAAACAATTAAAGGTGTTTGAGGAATAAATGAAACAAAAACATTCATTGATGAACGTTACCACTTCTTCGGGTATCTCCTTTTGGTTTACACCAAAGGTCTTCCTTGCTTGGATTTCTACCGAAAGAAAGGATTCTAGGATTAAAGGGGAAAATGGAGAAGTGATTTGGGTAGGGGTTGGCTAAACCAATTGGTTTTGAGGGTGTGAAGAGAGGAGGAGAGGTGGTGTCCTTTTATAAGTGAAGGGGATGACACACTTTGTATTTTTGAAAAAAAAGTTAGGTGTACCCGCATTTTTACCTAACAAAAGGCTTCAATAATGCACCAAATCCAATACATAAAGGGGTAAAATCGAAATATGGTCAGTAAATGGGTGTTGGACAAGTATCTAGGTCATTTTCTTCCTTAAGTTTAAAGTTTAGTCTCTTGGTAAACTCGTTTTTCTCTAAATCGTCGTGATTGATTTTAACTATTTTCACTAATCATTTTTGTCCAAAATTAAGTTGGTCTTATTAGACATTATAAATTATACTTATTCCAAATATGTAATATATTTTTTCAAATTCAATTCAGAGAAGTGGCATAATTCAATTTAAAATTAATCTCACGGACGTGATGAGAAAGCGGATTTTTAAAGTGAAAATGTTCAAAAGTTTACAAAGTTTTTATATCAAATTTCAATATGAAATTGATTCTGATGACCTACATTGGATTAATAGATATATAATTGATCTAACTATACTTTAAAACTAATTTAAAATAAAATTAACTATATAAACAATTTGAACAAAAAGACAGTTTTCACTTACAATTCTGCGTTTTTTCACTATTCATCAAAAAACGAATCTTTTCTGAAAAATCCAAAAAATTCACCCTATGATAATTTCGACACTCCACTTTTAAAAAAGTTCCTTTTTTCAAATAAAATTTATAAAAGTGCAAAAAATTAGATTTAAAATAAGTGTGTCGTTAAAAGACAGTAAAACTACCTTTTAGAAAAATACAACTTTTTATGCATGAAATTGGATTTTTTTATCACTTGTCTATAAAACACATGAGGTGACTTTTAAATAGTTGATCGAATATACTGTATATATATATATATCATTAAAATCATTCATCAAAAGTTGTTTGTTTAGTTTATTGAGATAAAACATGTTTGTGCATAAAAAATAGTTTTTTAGAAAAATAATTTCTTTATTTTCAAATAGTTGTTACTTTCATTTCTAATTAATTGGTTACGAAATAGTTTATTTTGTAAACATGCATAAACCATGTTTTCATAATTTAGTTAATCCATTTCATACTCGCAATTACAATGGCTAGGTGATAACTATACTAATATTTTAATAACATATCACGTATCGTTTAAACTCAATGTTGCGTGTAACGCGGGTTAAGGTCGGTGTTGCATGTAACGCAATCTAAACTTGGTATTACATGTAACACAAGCCAAATTCAATGTTGCATATACAAAAGGCAAAATCCAGTACTGTGTGTAACACAAACTTAGCTTGATGTTGCGTATAAAACAAGCTTAATTTGATGTAGCGTGCAATGCAAGTCGTCAAATAATTTTAATTTATTCGAAAAATAATAATTCTTAAATTCCAAGGGTGTGCATTCACGACGTGAATTCCCATTTTTCCAACTCCTGTGGAAATTCACGTCGCCTCGACTTGAATTAATTACACGTCGCCTCGACTTGAATTAATTACACGCCGTGAATTTACCTCTCACGATGCGAATCCATTTCATGCCGCACACCTTAGTCGAACACAAGCCATGAATTCACCGACCTCACAAGCCGAGAATCACCAATTCATGTTGTGTAAACCATTCACGACGTCAATATCGTGCAACAACTTTACTACACCTCCAACTACTATGAAACTTCATCAAGTCTCCATTGAAACACCTCTAACACGCAAAACCGACAAAGTAACAGATCGAGAAGGCATTGACCGTTACAATATCAAATTTATAAAAATAACAAATTTGAAAAAATATTATTAACTTGAAAAAATATATAATTGTCATTATAATTACCAATCAATTCATATATGATACATCCACATATCCCTTATTTATATATAGTTAATTCCACAAACATAAAAAAAATACTCATATCACAACAAATTAAATAAATAAAAGACAACACATCATACATGCAACTAATCAAATGATACTATTATTTAATCTTTTCAAAATTTTAAATTAGCGGTCAGGACATATTCATTGAAGACACATGCCCACATAACCCCAAAAAACTACATTGATTCGAACTAACATTGCTCAAAAATATAATATATATTTTTATAAATCTATTATAATAATATAAATTTTATGTCATGTTCAACAAATTATATTAATATTAATATTAATATTCAACAAATTATCTCATCATGCATTTTCTATTTATTTAACAATGTAATTGCGCGTTTGTGTTTACTCGTCATCGTTTTGGCTTCGATTCATGCTTCCGGTTCCAAAATACTTAACATTATAAATCGGTGTTAAAGTTCATATTTGTTAACATCTTTCTTTGTATAATCGGATTAAGAGGATCTTGTTACACTTAAGGGCGAACGCACGCACTTGCGGCTGTGCCTACCAGCGCGGACTTGCAGGAGATTGGGGCTAAAGATTTCAGTGACTCTCGAGGGAGGGCGGACACCTGTTTCTGTTAATTTTAATAGTTCTCTGGTGTCCGAAATCACCGTTATAATCTTTCCAGAACAATGAACCCCTCTTACAGGTCATTACAATCTAATGTTTTTGTTTTGTTTGATGAACTGAATAATCTTTCATGTGATTAGCTCTGCTTTTGCAAGCTTCCTTCTCCTTTTCATTTTCCTCAAATCTCTGTAACTATTGTTCATTTCAGCAAACGACTTTTTACTGTGCATTTTGTTTTAACAGTATACAAATGATTAAAGCCATCGCATGTCTGTGTGTGTGTTTTTGTTTGGGCTTTTGCGGCTTCAGCGAGACTTGAGCGTAGACTTTGGTTGTCCTGTGGAAACTTATTCAACTAATGGCATGTCTACGTGAAAGCGCAACACTCGATGCATTGTTAGGAGGGCAGTCCTTTAAGTATTGCTCATGATCGCCAATTCCCTTCCTTCTATAACTGGCTGGATCTTAAATTTTGATATCATACTATCCACAGAAATAGAAATTAATCACATTTAGTTTTTTCTCCCTTTTGATCCAAAAATTATGTTTTCACTAGAACGAATTTGGACGTTCAAATACTTGCCTTAAAATCCACTGCACGGATCTTGTTTGTAATCACCCGTTAACTATTTTCTGACTACTTTTTAAACTGTTGTTTTCCCTGTTCAGCTGCCAATTGCCTCTGGATGCACGGATGGAAAGTTTTTCCTCGCTTTATTTCCAAAATTAAAACATCCTTTAACATACAAACTAAGAAATGCCTGATGATATGAACGAAAACTTCCATGCCTACTTATTTTTGACTAATAATGAGGCGCACATCAGCAGTCCTCCCGGCATTCAAATCAGCTTCTACCTCAAGTCTTAATTCATAGTTCCTGTTACATCTATAAATTATACCCAAGTGGTGGATTGAGCCACTGATTTCTTTTTAGAACTCCACTTAGACACTACAAAATTAGGCATGAAGCAATAGCCTAGGGTGCAGTCCATGTCATACATGGATTCTGTGCAACCGTTGACAAAAACCATTAAAATTAAAAGTATAACCATGATTATATAATTTTCCATGCTCAACGATTCCTTTGACATATCTAAGGACACATTGTACTACTTTGAGATGCTCATCACTTGTGTGACGTCCCGAGCCCGGTTCACTCATAAGTAACCATACCCGAGGACCACACGGCCTAAAGCGCGCCTCCCCGTACGTCAGAGGGTGCCGACTAGCAGTGAGGGTGTATGGTGGTATGGTGGGGAGACTATACCCTTCTTATCAGACTCCAGCGCAATAGTATACTAATAAAACAACAAAAGCAATATATAAACACAACGTAAGATAATAAGGCACCGGAAGTAATAAACCATCCAGACGATAAACAATAGACAGTAAGCGGTAATCAACACGGTATAAGGATGATGTCATGACCATACAAAATATGAAACACGCAGACATGGCTGCAAACATACAACAATACTGACATATACAAAAAGGAAACAAAAAGACAAAAAACGACTCATCTTCATGAGCATCCCGAGCACTGACTCAGTCATCTGCTCCCAAGCCCCCATCCTAAAAGTAAATCAAGGGTCCATAGTTGGGCGCTTCCCTTTATCCTTATCTGCATCCACGAAGTCTGTCCGAGTACCAAACGGTGGCTCGAATATGGAGTAACTCAGTAGGCCACCACCAACGGTGTCTAATGCAAACTTAGTATGCGAATATAAAATGTAACAGTGTGGAAGTATAATAAATGTAAAGAAGTAAATAAATATCAACCATGTCGAGCTCATACTCCTCATGGGATACCTGTCTGACCCTACTTGCTTCGGCCTAAGCCGAATGTCTCTGAGCATATGACCATTGTTTGGCTAGGGACCCAAAGAACATAACCAAGGCGTCCAATTATAATAATCACAAAGGATCCATGGGAGACCCATGACATCCATGACCTTAGAAGGTTGAGCCCACTCGCAGTGATCAACCGCAATGATAGGCTATGGGGTATGAGTGTAATCCAAGGGATGAACCCTTGGCATTGCACCTTGGAAGTTTCTAACCGAGCCCAAGGACAAGTCTAGGGTAATCTCGGGATAGACTTGATTGGAGTCCAAGGAGATAACCCAAGGCGGTTCGTGTTCGAGGGCATCAAGCCGAATTCAAGGAGATGATCCAAGACATTCTAATTTTTTGGAAATGTAGGTGAATCGTTAGTATCAAGCCGAGACATTTGCAAGTATAAGACATTGATCGAGCCCAAGTGTGGTGTCCCACTTGGGAGTCGCATCATTGAATCGGGTGATGTCCTCTTAGTTCGTCCAAGACATTCCAGGTCGGGAATCCAAGTCTTACTCATGGCAGGTCACGCCTTTAACAGTCTCATCAAGGTGCATAATAATATTCATGCATTTCATTTAATAATTTAACATAGGCCAAGTGAAAATATCCAAACTGTTTCACAATTCAATTAATTCCTTTCATTATTCCACTTACAAGTGATAAAAGGAGCAGGTGAGGTATACATGCCATATTACAATTCATTTAATTCAATTTGGTCATTCCTTTTTATAATCGTCAAACTAAACAAACTTGAGTGGTGTTTTAGTTGAAAGCAATAAATGATCGTCAAGGACATTTAGACTAACACACCCTAAGAGGTGGTTCGAGTTGGGGTTGTCAACCTCCAACGATGTCAAGGGTCTCATGGCACTTCCATAACTAAGTTTAGATAACAATTTTATGGAAGATTAATTTTAGGAGCAACGCGCGGAAAGTCCGACATGCGACACAACGACGAAAAATTATAAACCTCAAGACTTTAGGGAAAAGTAGTAAACCACCCACCTTAGCCCTGTGGTAGACTCCTCGTCCAGTATCAACCTCAGATTTGGGCTGGGATGAGAGAACAGGACAAACCAGACAAACGCCCTTAAAATAGGGCATATTAGCTCGCATGGAGATGACACCCAAGATGGCGAACAAAACTGAGAAAAGAAGAGTGCTAGACTTACCGAGGGGTCCAACGTGACCAACGACGATTGAAACGAATTATAGGTGAGGAAGATACACCAAAGCCTAAGGAGGAGGAAGAAGGGAGAGCTCTCACGCGGTTGCTATGCAGGAATGGGGAGGAGGAAATTAGAAGGCAACAGGGGTAAAACAGTCATTTCTAGCTTTTTAATAGGGCGCACGGTTTGGTCGCACGTTTTCCAAACCGTGCTCACCCACTGTCCAAGTGCACTACACTTTACACGGTTTAGGTGCACGGTTAGGTAAACCGTGTGCAAACCGTGCAAGTTTCATCTGCAATAAATCTCAGGTTTTCCTCGGTCGTGCGACCTTGTTGCACGGTTTTCCAAACCTTGCTCCTCCCTTCCAGGGCCGCACGGTTGAGGTGCATGGTGAGTGCAAACCACGCTAACCGTGTGCCTCATCCCGTTTCTTTAAAAACCCCTACTCTGGGCCCCAAACCAAGCCTGAACGCTCCTGAAACCTCCATAACCCCTTTTCGCACTTTTATTAAGGTAAAACAAGAGGTTTAAACTGGAATTAAAAGGATCCGTACCTCTACAAAAAATCGGGATCCTACAACTTGCACAATGTAAAATTTATGGCAACACATTGATGGCTTGTAGAATGTTAGGCCTAGTTGCAGTGTGATATATCGGATCGCCTATGAAATTTTGTATGAAGTTGAAATACTTCCCACTATTTATGCATATATCTCCTCCCACGTGTAACAATTGTGACCGACAAATTTTGTATGTAGTTGAAATACTTCCCACTCCTTATGCGCAACTAATGCAAGAAAGAATGTGATTGTATCAAATTGTGCAATAGGAGTGAATGATGTTGAAAAGTCTATTGAATAGTTATGCAGACCCCTTTACCACCAATCTAGCCTTATGCTTGCTGATGAAACTGTTTGCATTCAACTTGAATTTGAATACCCATTTGTTTTCGGTAACCTCCCTATGTTGAGATGCTTCTGAGCAAGCTCTCTGTTTTGGTTTTTCTCACGTATATTCAACTCTTGTTGCATGGCAGCAGTCTACATTGGATCCTCTTTAACTTAATTGAATCTAGCTGGTTCAAACACTGCAATGTTGCATCTCTGATATATATTGTTACGACCAAGGGTTGTTTTGGTGTTTATTTGGTATCAACCGTTCGGGATATTATTCAATGAAGTATAGGAAATATGGCTTGATGGAAGAGTGCTTTGGTACCTTATCTCATTGACGAGGATGCTTGTAGATTTCTACTAGAGATAGATTTATGATAGACTATAAGAACATATGCTTTTGGTGGAAGTGTTCAATGACAATGAAGTTGATCAAAGGTTTTAAAAGAACATGTTGAAGAGTAGAAGACTATGTTGTGGTCACAGGAGCCTACACCGTGGTTTATGTGTAGAGTAGAATGATGCGGTGTGTACGAATGATCTGGTGAAATTACCGGAAGAACCATGAAAATGCTGTGGGAAATGGAACTTACGTAGTGGTTTTTGCATATGGTAGACTGGAATGGAAAAAGCATTTGATGGAGTTGATTTGAGAAAGGTAATGTAAGAACCATGAATTCCCATTGTCAGTGACCGTGGTTTTGATGAAGCCATTTTAGTGTAGGTGTTTTGGTGAAAACATCGTTTTGAGTCGGAGTGGACTTTCAAGTGACTTATGAGGTTTTTTTGGAGAGGAAACAACCATGCCGTTTTATGTGGTATGTCATATGTAAGTTGTTTTTCCACTGGAGAATGAAACAATTAGGTTTGTATAATGAACAACACCAAGATGTCATGTTGCATGCTCATGGGTGTTGCATAGAGTAAAAGGTCATTGAAGCGAGCTTTTTACTTGAAACGTTATCGTGAGGCCGAGGCATAATTCAAAATGTTGACGAGCAAGGCGTTTGACTGAATCGAGGACCACACTGTAGTGGAGAAAACATCATGGTTTGATGGTTTCACAAAGTAGAATTACACTTTTTATAGTAGCATAATAAAGTAAAAGGTCATCGAAATGAGCATTTTACTTGAAGCATTATGGTGAGGCCGAGGCATAATTCAAAAGCCGTTGAGATGAAATGTTGATGGGCAAGGCGTTGATTGAATCTAGGATCACACTGCGGTGGAGAAAACACCGTGTTTTGATGGTTTCACAAATTAGAACTTCGCTACGTCGAGTAGCTTTCTGGAAACAATAGTAACATATGGTAGTTTTTGATGGTAGGGCATGCTGGATTGAAGACTACGTCGTTTTAGGATAAAACGTTGTGGCGATGATCACACAAAAAAAAACCACGGTTAATCAGTTGCCGTTCTTCGACATGGCTTTTACAGTAGCAGGATCAATGTAGACCGTTGTCAAGCTGTTTCCAAGGGAACACCATAATAAAAAAGTTGTTTCAGAGGGAGAATAAGAGGCAGCCCTCTATGAAATGCCAAAGGAAGAAGTTAGCGCTGTGGGAGGTAGCTGTTATTGCAGCGACCCAAATTTTTACATTTAGTCTTTTAAAATATTTTTATTATGTGGTCACGTGGTTAGAGTATCGTAAAATGGTAGTTTTATGGTTCTGAAAGTGAAATTTTAAACACGCCATTGAATCCAGAATGAAATGTTTACCCTTGGGTGGTACTTAGGTATTTTTCTGAAGTGGTTGGTTTTTCCCTTAGTTGTCAGGTGGCGGTGAAATTTCCTTATTATTTATTTATTCAAGTAATTCATATTTTATGGATATCTCAGATGATGTGGCGGAGCTAGATATTTTGTTGGCATGAGAAAATTGTAGATATTAATAGATGGATTAATGGGGGGCTTTAATGGAAAGAAACAAAAGTGATGGGGTAAATGAAGGAGTTGGAAGAAATTGAATTGGGAGAATTCATTTGGTCACCTTTGGCAATCTCTTGGCAGTTCTCCATCCTCTTTATTCTCTCAAGAGAAGAGAATTCTTGGTGATCGTGCGTGTGGTGGCGAATGAAAAAAAAGGCAAAGAAAGGGTTTGTGGAAGGACAATCATTGGCGATCATGTAAGGATCAAAGGGTGTTCGTCGTTGAATCGAGGTAGGACTGTAGGCTTCATCTTCTTCCTTGGATTCTCTATCGGGTCAGTCTTCTCTTGATATTTGTGGAAAATGGAATTAACGTAATTGTTGGAGTTTGCATCCCACATCGGATTTGTGGTCTGATGTGATCTTTATTATTCATTATAAAATAACCTCAAGGCCTCTTTTAGAGATGCACCTCGGGGATTGGGTTTTCCTCCATATCATTCTACATGGTATCAAAGGGTGCTCTCTAACCCGAGCCCTCCCTCCCATTTTTTTTCCTCCCGTCTAGGGTTTCCAGCAATTCCCTCCGGTGGGGGGGGGGGGGGCTCGGCCCTTTGGCCACCATCAGCACCGCCCCTGCCATCTTCCAGGCGCCTCCCCGTGCAGACTCCCGGCTCGCCTCCGCAGTTTCTCGGCCCCGCCTCCCTCCCTGGTGCGCTCAACGACGGACGCCCTGCCTGATAGCCGGACTCCTCTGTGCCCATTCCCGGCAGATCGAGCCCCAGGCGGCGTCTCCCTCTTTGCGCGCGACAGCTCCCTCCCACGACGAATCCACTTTGACGACACCCTCCTGCGGAGATCCCGACCCCGCCTCCTTCCCTCCCTGCACACTTCTCCATGCGCGCGACTCCCACACCGTGCAGAATGTGTCCCAGCTGCGCGCGTCCCTTTAATGTCACCCCTCCCACAACGACACATCCTGTATGTCGCCTCCCCAGTTGGTTGTCCCTCTCTAGCTTCCTGCACGACTGCGTCTTCCCCATCCGCTGCTCCTCTATGAGGCAACCCTCACCCCGCCACCGACAGCTCCCTCCGACGACTCCTGTGCGCCAACCCTGGCGTCCGTGGCTCCCCGTCATTCTTCCTCTCTGGCAACGACCCACTCCACTCTGGCTTTCCCGACGACTCTGACGACTGGCCCGCCAGTGCGGCTTTCTCGGCGACTCCGACGGCCGGCCCGCCAATGCGACTTTTCCGGCGACTCCGACGATCGGTCCGCCGGTGCGGCTTCCTGACGCTCCCTCATCCGGCACTTGTCAGTGCGGCATTCCCGGTGCTCCCTCGTCCGACACTAACATTGCGACATTCCCAACGCCTCCGACGACCGACCCGCCTGTGCGGCTTTCCCGGCGCTCCGTCGACCGGCCTCGCTTGTGCGGCTTTCTCGGCGTCCCGTTGACCGTCCCTGCTTGCGCGGTTCCTCTGTTGCGCCTCAACGACTTCGCGCCACCGATGTAATCCAACTACTTTCATGGCATCTTCCATCATCCATCAACTTCCTGAGGGGGAGCAGCACCCATGACAGTTTATCTTTTGTTATGTTCTGTCTTGTTTTGTTATCAAGCTGAGTGTGTCCAACTTGAGGGGGAGTGTTTGCAGCGTCTGTTGATTGTTTTTTTTTCTTTATGTGTTCAAGCTACCTAGCTGGAGGAGTGTTGGAGTCTGCATCCCACATCGGACTTGTGGTCTGATGTGCTCTTTATTATTCATTATAAAATAACCTCAAAGCCTCCTTTAGAGACGCACCTTGGGGATTGAGTTCTCCTCCACATCATTCTACAGTAATGATGGTTTCAGACGCAGTGGAAGCGTCTATTGGGACCACGACCAACTCAGATTTTGTCGTATTCAACGGATCATTCACAATGTACATAACGATGAACACCATGACTTATGAAATTTTTTTCGAAGAATATTGACAAATTTTGCCGGAATCAAGAGGATATTTTTCACATTAATTTATAATTAATTTAATAGTATGAAGAAATTGGGTTCTTTCTTCGATGTAGGTGTTGATCATCCGAAGACTGTTTGGTTGTATTTTCGTTGTGTTGATGAGGATCCAAAATAGAGATCCTCTAGTGGTGATCCACACGTGCTCCTTTGACCTCGAAACATCGTCGATAGTACTCCGGGTGCTAGCGCACCGGTGCTGATCGTCTTGCGTTGTTCCTTTGATCGCAATACGTTCCTTCGAGTTTGAAGTAATCTTTCTTGAGAGAGAATCTTCGATCTTAAGAGAAAACCCTAAAGGCGTTCTCGTTGAGAGAGAATTTTTTAGGGAGGAGAATGCTGTGCACAATGTCCGACCTCTCACAGTTCCTATAATTGTCTATTTATAGACTCAAGGTTAGAGTTTCATATTAATTAATTGCACAAAGACCCTTAATAATATGTTAAACCCAAAAGAAACCTCATGCCATGTAAAATAATAATAAAATTATTTTATTTCATAGCGTGCGCTCGTCCGTGCAATGATAAATATTATTTACAATCTGGTAAATAAATATTTATCATCGGACCATAACTAGGTCCCCTCGTCCTTTACATTTATTGAATTTCTGAATAAATATCATAAATAAATATTATATTCATGGTTTGGTGAATAAAATATTTATTTTAATATTCACATAATTAAATAAATTATTTATTAATAAATAATTGTTTATTACCTTGCGAATAACAAGAGATAAATATTATACATTCAATAAATAAATAAATATTGTATTCAGTTCAGTGAATAAAATATTTATTTTGATATCCACATAATTAAATAAATTATTTATTATTGAATAAATAATTATTTATTACTTTGCGAATAACAAGAGATAAATATTATACATTCAAGTAATTAAACAATTACTTTGCGAATAAATATTTATTTAATATTTGCGATTATTTAATAAATTCTGAATGAATATTTACTCCCAGTCTGAAAAATAATATTTATTCTAATTGTTAAATATAATATTTAACTGAGATCAAAGGAAACACTGTGTGTGACCCTCGAGCCTCTTCCTAAGTGGCATTAGGCGGACATGCCTAATGCCGTATTGCAACGACAACAACCACATTCGAACACTTACTGTGTAAATAATCCCTTTATCGCGATATCTCATCAAGTAGGTTGCACAGCCGTATCATTAACCTATACGCTTGATACATCTTTCTTTAACCATCTGAAATAAACTCGTCGTTACACCATGATCATGAAATTTAATGTGACGGTTCCATTTCAATCAAAGGGTTTAGATATCAATTTCCATAAAGATGGAAGAGACAAATCTTTCGTTGACTTATTTATTAATAACACATCATTCGTGATGCACCCATCATACCCAATTTCACCGTGAACTGTATCGTCATGGTTTACAACAATACACATCTAAGTTCTTGAGTCATGAGATGCATTAAAATGTTATTTGACCGTAGAACAATATTTAAGAATATCTTCATGACATTTCAAGGTTCTCATCATAGCGGAGAATTGCTATGATCTTTTCTATGCGACAGATATTTTAGGACATTATCATTCATTTTACGCAGAAGAATAATTAATATGTGATAGGGTATTTATTAATATTCAAATCTATGAATATACAGGAAATCTAAAATACAAAGTAGTTGGTTCTAGGGAACCAACCCCAACAGACCCCCACTTGCACTAGAGCCAATTGCTGATGATTGGTTAGTTCTCACATGTTGAATATGTTTCTACTGAGTATGGCTACAACTGCCGGGCCGACCACATTTTCGTGACTAGGGTTGGTAAAGCCACATGTCTGTGTGGCGAATCTGCTTATTGCGACATCACTACCTTGAGAAAATCCCTCAATTTGTGATATTATCTAGTATCCACCTCTTGTTTCCATGTCTGAAACCTGACATCTTGATTAAGTCCATGGTCCAAGCTTATGGTAATAATGATAAAGCTCTTTCTTTTGGTATAACCCAAAATAGGAACAGGACGTTGTTAGACTGCTTCTTAAGCTGTATTCCGCAACATATTCGGATATTGTAGATATGATAACCACTAATTGTAATAAGTTTGTCTTCCATATTACCCAGCCTTACTGCGATACTAGATCAAATTGAACTAAATGAGGACACGTGTTCAATTCCCTTGATCACTAGTAATCCCACTTCTCCGGACATCAGGAACTAATATAGTTCTACTTTGCCAAGTACTGTCGGATAGTCCTAATTGCAAGTCGGTGCAGTTATATTGGATTTGTTTGATATTCATATACTATGCATCATGCATTAATAATATCAAATGTCAATACATATTGTAGAATGATAAAGAGAGTTAGACCCCAATACCCAAGATGCCTCTCTAAGGGAGACTCTGAGGTTATTTTATAATGAATAATAAATACCACATAAGACCACAAGTCCGATTTGGGATACTGACTCCAACACTCTCCCTCAAGCCTGGACATACCCAGCTTGATGGCAAAACAAGACAAAAAAAAAAGAAATCATTCGTGATCACAACTCCCCCTTGAGATGAAAAATGATGGAAGATGTTTGATTACATCAGTGGCGGGGCCGGTCGACGGGGCGACACTTCAGCTTGCGCGCCACTTTCTACTACTTGCGCGAGTATAGCTCAAATTTTCTCTTAATTGTTGAGCATATTTAAAATGAGGAGGGTAACCGTCTATTTATAGGTATTTTGGTGACCCTGCGTGTGAGACATGCAACTCATCTTGCGCACCACTCCATGACTTGCGCGCCACTCCATGACTTGCGCACCACATACACTTAAGCGCCATTCCTGCTTGCGTGCCACTTATATTTGCGTGCCACTCTTTAACTTGCGTGTCACTTTCTTTCCTTTGTCACATTTTGATGTGATGATTTTGAAATACGACTTGTGCGTAACATACACTTGCGCGCCACTTCCTACTTGCGCGCCACTCTTTAACTTGCGCGCCACTTTATTTCATTTGTCAAAAACACTTCTTTACTCCACCTATCCTTTATAGGGCGTGCATCACAAGTTCTTCAAACTTATGATATTTGTAAAATACAAATCAACAAAGCATCGTCAGAGTTTCGAAGACCTTTTACAAAGTGAATTGATTTATCTGCTTTGACAACAAAAGACAACACCTTCTCTAGCCAACTTGGTCCCAACAATCTCCCTCTTTGGATTTTGTTGTCAACCAAGATTTATAAATCACTGAACTTTGTAATCTCAAGCAATGAATTACTTATCAACAATTCTAAGCCTACGTGAGCTAACTCATTGTAGGAAACAAGAATTATTTATAACAAAACCATGCTATCCAAAAGCAGTGACTATGAAACCTTTTGAGCTTTTCTTTCCTGACCTTTAGCCTTCCCCAAAACATAAACATTTTTTGTCTGTAGCCTTCTCCCTCAGCATTCTTTCTTAACTTTCTCCACTTCAACTTTCCTGGAATACAAAAAAAATTTGTTTCCTACAACCACTCCAACAAACAATTAGAATAGTTCACACACATACATGCTGGATTCACAGCTTACCCACAACTCCCCCTTTATTCATGCTTTTATAAGGATATATTTATGAAACAATTCTCCCCTTTGACAACACTATCCAAAGGTAAGATGAGAGAGGGGATAAAAACACATACCTCAACCTTGATGAGAAGGAGGTTGGACGCCCATGTTCAACCTCAATTTAGAAAATGGTTCCTTTGGTAATGGTTTTGTAAAAATGTCAGCAACTTGTTTCGATGTAGGAACGTACTCCAACTTCAATTCATTCTTCTCCACATGCTCTTTGATGAAGTGGTACTTTATGTCAATGTGTTTTGATCGAGAATGTTGTACCAAATTCCTTGTAAGATTGATTGCACTCTGATGATCATATCCCAAGAGCAAGGGTAGCTTCACTTCAACGAGTAAGTCTTCTAACTGAGTCTTCATCTACATAAATTGAGTAACAGTTTGAGTGACAACAACATACTCAGCTTCAGCCATGCTAAAGAGTTACTGAATTCTGTTTCTTTGTATGCCAACTAACACAGCTTTTTCCCAGAAAGAAAACTCCACCAGATGTGGATCTTCTATCATCAACATTTTCTGTCCAATAAGCATCTGAATACCCGAGCAAATCAATATTTTCTGCGCCATCATACCTGATTCCAAAATTTGTTTTGCCTTTGATATATCTGAGAATCCTTTTTCCAGCAATTAAATGTGATTCTTTAGGAGCACTTTGATACCTTGCACATAAGGTAACAACATAAACAATGTTGGGTCTTGAGGCAGTCAAATATAATAAACTTTCAATCAGCTTTCGGAACTCTCTCTGATCAACTTCCTTGCCTTCTCTATCTTTAGACAACTTGGTTCCCATTGAGATCGGTGTGAAAACTGGTTTCGTATTTTCTATGCCAAACTTCTTCAGAAGTTCCTTAGCATACTTTTCTTGAGAAAGAAAAATACGGTTCTTCATCTGTAAGATTTGCAACCCAAGAAAGTATTTCATTTCTCTCAGCATGGACATCTCAAACAACTTCTTCATCTCTTCAGCAAAGATAATGTCATCAATATAAACAATTACGATGAGAGAAAACTCCTGACATTCCTTGATGTAAAGATTGCTGTCAACTCTTCATTTCTTGAAACTCATCTTCTTTGAGCAAGTATCCAGTTTGGAATACCATGCCCTTGGACCTTGTTTTAACCCATACAAGGCTTTCTTCAGCTTACACACATAACTTTCGTCTTTCCCAACAACAAAGCCACAAGGTTGTTCAATGTAAACTTATTCATCAAGATTTCCATTAAGAAATGCAAATTTCACATCCATTTGAATTTTTTTTTAACCTCGTTGTGCAGCAATAACAAGAAATATTCTGATTGTTTCCAATCTAGACACTAGAGCAAAAGTCTCATCAAAATTAACACATTCAATCTGTGAGCAACCTTTGCACACTAATCTTGCCTTGTTCCTTACCACTTTGCCTTCTTCATTCAGCTTGTTCCGGAAAACTCATTTTGTACCAATAATTTTTTTGTCCTCCGACTTTGGTACGAGTTCCCAAGTATCATTCTTTTCTATCTGATCAAGCTCTTCATTCATAGCTTGAATCCATTCTGGATGCTCAAAAGCTTCATTCACATCATTCGGCTCCACTTTTGAATACAAAGAAGTATTTGTAACAACATTTGTTGTTCTTCTTGTTTGAACCCTCTGATGTTGATCACCAATAATGTTCTGAGCCTCCACTTGCTTCCTCAGCCTAGGATGAGTTCGAATTTCATCCTCATCACTTGAAATTGCCGAGTTTGATTCTTCTTCTTGAGTAGGATTACCACTGTTGGCAGCATTATCATAATCGTTAACAAAACTTTTCTTATCCTGCTCAACTTCTATATCGGCAAAAGTCTGTTTTTCTTTCTCAATATTTTCAATAACTTTCACAACATCAAAATCGACGATTTTTCCTGTTTCTTTGTTGAAACATCTGTATCTTCTTCCTTCTGGAGCATAGCCAAGAAAAATTCCATCATCTCCTCTTTGTTCAAACTTTCCAAGGTTTCTACCATTTTTCTTTATGATGCATGGACTCTCAAAAACTCTTAAGTGTTTCAAACTTGGGGTTTTTCCATAAAACATTTCATATGGAGTTATATCTGAACTTGGTCTGTAGAAACATCGGTTTTGAATGTACACAACAGTACTCATGGCTTGCCTCCAATAGTAATGAGAGACCATGTTCAAGCAACATAGTTCGCCTCATTTCCACCAGACTTCTGTTTTTTCTTTCAGCAATCCCATTTTGTTGAGGTGTGTATAGTGAACTGAACTCATGCCGAATTCTATGCTTCCCAAGATAATTTTCAAATTCTTTATTCTCGTATTCACCACCATTATCTGTTCTCAACTTCTTCACTGAATACCCACATTCCTTCTGAGTCCTCTCCCCCGCATCTTGGGTCGTTGCCAAAATGCAAAGAACCACCAGACCTAGGTGCCAGATGGGAGAAATCTGGAGAGGAACCCCTTGACCCAATTCCTCGGACAGATGGTGAAGCACTAGGGTTCACTGCCCAGGACGAAGAAGACATGGTTGGATTAATGTCGTCAGGTATTCAAAAACCTCGGACGTGGAAAAAGGTTACTAGAGGAGATCGAGATGGCGTACCAAGCAGTACACAGCCAGGTGACCACAATCGAAGCTGGGAGGTAGGGACAATGCATGAGAGCCTCCCAAAGAGGTGGAAAGCGGCAGGTGACAGACAGTTTCTCAAAGTTATGGAGGCGGAGGCGGGCGTGGCCCAGCCTCGCTTGGAGCAATGACTGTCGGGGACTTGGCAACCCCCGAACGGTTCGATCGCTCCGTCACTGGGGTTCAAAATACCGCCCTGACATAGTTTTTGTATCCGAAACTATGTTGGATTGCAAGGATGCTGGTCTGCTTGGTTCGAAGATCGGTTTCAAGAATGTCTTTCCTGTTGGAAGACAGACACTCTGGTGGTCTGTGCCTCTCGTGGAAAGAGGACCTTGGTGTTCAGGTGACTAATTTCTTAGGTAATCACATTGCTGTGACTGTTGTTGCCCCAGGATCTCTGCTATGGTCTTTTGTGAGATTCTATGGGTGGCCTGGGCACCAATATAAACACAAATATTGGGACCTGTTGCGTCGTGTGAGATCCTCTCTCTCGGGCCCACTACTGGTTTGGGGAGAAACTTTAACGAAGATCCTCCATCATGAAAAAGAAGGGGGGCGTTGGCGGAGTGGTGATGCTATGGAAGAATTTAGGAATTCTCTTGTGCTGAATTTCCTTCATGACCTTGGGTTCTCGGGCGCTCCGTTCACTTGGTATAGAGGAAGATCAATGAAGAATCGTATTGCTGAAATGTTGGATAGATTTGTGGGAACTGATGAATGGAAATCCCTCTTCCATGCTTTCTCAGTGGTTCACCTTCCTCCGATCTCTTCTGACCACTGTCTGATCATTTTTGTCAACGACCTCTCATGGGGAAGTTAGGAGACCTTTGCAGACTTTTTCGATTTGAAAGCATGTGGCTCCAAGACAGTAACTATGAGAAGGTGGTTCAGTCAGCTTGGCAGGGACTGAACCGGTCCATAATATTTGTTGGAGTCTGCATCCCACATCGGACTTGAGGTCCGGTGTGGTCTTAATTATTTGTTATAAAAGAACATCAAGAGCTCCTTTAGAGAGAACACCTTGGGGGTTCGGGTCTCTCTCTCTCATTTTATCATTCTACATGGTATCAGCGGGAAATTAATCTCGAACCCTCCTCCCTTTTTAATTTCTTTTCTTTTCCCGTCGGCCTCTAGGGTTTCTCCCAGTTGGGGGGCGGCGACCTCCATGGCCAGCAAGCCATAGGTATCTCCCACCGCCCCCCTGCCGGCTATCCCTCCCATCCGGCGAAATCCCCCCCTCCGGGCTCGTTTCCAGGCGGCACTCCTCCTGTCTAGCGACTCCTTCCCATCCCGACGGACTCCTCCTGTCCGGCGACTCCTTCCCATCTCGGCGGATCCCTCGTGCGCAACGGCCCTCCTGCGCCGCTCTTGAGCATCGACCCTCCTGTATCGCTCCAGCGCGACGGCCCCATCCTGGCGGATCCCTGCTCCCTCCGGCGTCGCGCTGCTGCCCTTCGGCTCCCGACACCCTGCGCCGTCGCGACACATCCAGGCGGGATCAGCCCGTGGCCCGCCTCTTCCCTGCTTCTCCTTGCGCACGACAGTTGCGCTCCTTCTGTGCGAGACTCCCGACGTCGGCTCCCGCATCACCCGCCGCGACTCCTGTCATCCCGCGCAGCTCCCATTGGATCGGCTCCCGTCATCCCGCACAGCTCCCGGCGGATCGACTCCCGACCTCACGCACGACTCCCGACTCCTTGCGCGCACCTCCAGCCGCTGCGGATCCCTCCCACCGGTCCTCCTCCCTGCGCGCGACGTTCCACGACAGCTCCTCTCCCGGCAGTTTCATCTCAGCCCGCCTCCTGTGCGGACATCCAGCCCCGCCTCCCTTCCTCCCGACGGATCTCTCCCCCTGTCGGCTCCAACAGCCGACCTCCACCCCTGCCCGACGCCTCCAGTAGCCGGCCTCCACCCCTGCCGGCCCCTCCAGCAGCCAGCCTCCGGTTTTGCCAACGGCCTTCCCTCCCTCCAGGCCCGATCCTTCCATTCCTCCCGTCGCGATCCCGCCAGCCAGCTGCGACTCCTTCCTCACGCCCGATCCCGACGACCCCTTCCTCCCGTCGAAATCCCGACGGCTTTCCCTCCCTCCAGGCGATCCCGACGGCTTTCCCTCTCGACGACGCGCCTCCCGTTGCGCCTCCCGACGGGATCCAACCCCTCCTCCTGCGGCCTCTTCCGCACCTTTGCAAGGCAACCCTCCCTCCGACCGGTTTCATCCGTTCCAGTCCGGCGAATCTCATCGTCCGACACTTCTTCTGGTGAACCGCTGCTCCCTCCATGTCGGCCACCTCCTGCGGAATCCCCGTCTCCCGTCGCCGGCATCTCCCGACGACTCCCGACAGCCGCATCCCTGTCCGCTAGCATGCCATTGCGCTGGCGTAGCACTTCGACCGCCTCGGACCGGGCCCTTTGGCGCCGGCACGTCTTCGCACTTCCTCCACCGTGGCGCAGCAGCTCGACCACCTTGGATTCAGGCCCTTTGGCGCTGCCAGATCCCGCAACACTTCTGCGGAATCCCCGCCTCCCGTCACCGGGTGCGCTTTCCCGGTGCTAGTGTGGATTTCCCGGCGTCTCATCGACCGACCCCACTAGTGCGGCATTCCTGGCGCTCTGTCAACAGGTCCGGTCTATGTGGTTTCTTTGTTGCAGAAAATTGCTTGAAGAAGCTACATTCTCTGCCTTGTTGTAACTCTGTACTCAGGGATATCTCACTTACAGAAAAGAACCTTAACGCGGCTAGTGATGCGAAACGGGCCCGCGGGCTTCGCGGGTATGGGGCGAATGTGGGGGGGGGGGGCTAAAAATTTTGACCGTTTAGAGCGCGGGCCAATGCGGGTTGAGCCTGCGCGGGTGCGGGCTAAGGCGGGTTGAGCCCGCGTGGGTGCGGGCTTACCCGCGGGCCTAATTTAAAAAAAAATATTTTTTTACAAAATATTTTTCTTTAATATTTTAGTTTTTTTAATAAAAAATTATGATTTAACCATGACATATGATTTCTCACCATAATTATCATACTAATTCACCATTCATTCACATGTGAATTTTAAATAGGTTTATATTTATTGTTTTAATATGATATTATAATATTTATATTGTAATTATTCACTATATTCACATGATGTTTCATCCCACCTCTCGAAAAATGGAACTCATCTCCTCTTCACATGGTTTCAATTTTAAAAGAGTTATTATAATCATAATATTTTTTGGGTCGATCTAATTTTGTTATTATTTAATTTTATTTTTTTATTAAGAAAATAGGAAAAGATCCAATGAGAACCCTAATAGCCTCCTTTGAAATGGTTGTTGTTTGGAAAGTCGTTCATTCCAACCATTCGCATCACCACACGACTAACCTTATCATTCGTCACCCCTCACTGATCACTCACCTACATTGCATTGTAACAGTTCGCCACAACATAGTCGTCGCCACATGCCACCATTAACCGATAGAAAAATGTTTCATCACATCCCTTAAAACTAAGTATTGTAAATCCATACTTCTCCCAACAACAACCATTAAAAATGAGAAAAAAATACAATATTTAAATGATTATAAATAGTATATATTTTTTAAAATGTGGACAACCCCCGCGGGCAACCCGTGGGCTTATGCGGGGCGGGGCGGGTTTGAATTTTTTTGTTCGTATTATATGCGGGCTTTTGCGGACAAACCCGCGTGGGCTCAAAACCGCGCAGGCTTGGCCCGCTCTGCTCCGGCCCGCCCGTTTCGCATTACTAAATGCAGCTTTGAGGGAGAAAGAGAGATTTTGGTTTCTGCGGGCAAGATAATTCCATTTGAAGGAGGGTGACCAGAATACCCACTTTTTTCACTAAAGAGCCTCTGCTAGGAAAAAGAAAAACAACATCTCTCAACTCGAAGATCACTCTCGCAGGGTTGTTTATGACATCAATAATATCCAAACCCTTATCCTGGATTTTTTCAGCAACCTCTATAAAGCGGAAAGTATTGACACTCCTTCGAGCCTGACTAGCTGTATCCCACAAATTGTCACGGTGGATATGAACCATAAGTTGGAGAGAGATATCTCTGAGAATGAAGTGCTTGAGGCTCTTCACCTTATTCACTCCACCAAGGCCCCGGGACCTGATGGGTTTCATGCACTGTTTTTTAAACGTTTTTGGCATATTGTTGGACCAAATGTGGCAGCCCTGATGAAGGATTTGTGGGATGGAAGAGTCTCTCTTGATCCCCTGAATGAAACCCTTATTACCTTCATCTCTAAAACCCATTGCCCTCAGAAAATCACGGAATTTCGACCTATCAGTTTATGCAACGTTGTTTACAAAATCTTTTCCATGATCTTGGTGGCTTGGCTCGGGGATTGTCTCCCGCGGCTTGTTACTGAAAACCAGAGTGCTTTCGTTCCAAAGAGATCCATTACCGATAATGCGGCTATTGCTTTTGAACTTTTTCACTCTATGAAAACCCGCTCATCATCCAAAAGAGGTGTCATGACAATGAAATTAGATTATGACGAAAGCTTACGACATAATTGGATGACCTTTTCTTGAACTTGTTTTCTCCAAATTGGGCTTTGGAACGAAATGGATCTCTAATATCATGAACTGTGTTATGACTGTCACCTTCAAAATTAATATTAATGGGGCCCACTCGGAAAGCTTTAAACCCTCAAGAGGTCTGCGGCAAGGGGACCCTCTCTCGCCTTATCTCTTCATTTTGGTGGCTGATGTTTTTTCCCATTTTCTCTTGAAAGTGGAGGGGCAAGGGATGATCCATGGTGTGAAGATATGTAGAAACGCCCCCCTATAACCCACCTTTTCTTTGAAGATGATAGTCTCCTCTTTGCTCATGCTACCCCGCAAGAATGTGGTCAAGTGCTGAAAATCATTAATATGTATGAAAGGGCTTCTGGACAACGTATTAATCCTTCGAAATCAGAATTATCCTTCAATAAAGGCGTTTTACATGCAAAAAGGGAGGAACTGCAGCGGGTGTGCAAATTTCCACTAGTGGAAAAACATCCTAAAATATCTTGGCCTCCCGACCCTTGTCGGAAGATCGGAGAAACAAGTGTTCACGTCGATTATGGAGAGAGTGGACAATTTGATTTGCTTATGATCGAGTAGGAAGATCTCCGAGGCAGGAAATGAAGTTCTCGTTAAGTCTGCGGCCCAAACAATCCCCTCTTATGCTATGTCCCTTTTCAAGTTTTCGAAAACTCTTGTCGATCAGATCCATTCTCGGTTGGCCAACTTCTGGTGGGGCTCACACGAGGGCAAACATAACACTCATTGGATGTCCTGGGAAAAACTGTGTGTTTCAAAATTTCGTGGAGGTCTCGGGTTTAGGAATCTCAAATGGTTTAATGTGGCGTTTTTGGCAAAACAAGGATGACGCCTTCTCACAAACCCAAACACCCTGTTCTCAAAAGTGTTACGGGCCAAATATTTCCCCCGCTCTGATTTTTTGCATGCCCAGCTGGGGCCGAGGCCGAGTTTTTTGTGGAGAAGCATTTGGGGCGCAAAATCTCTGCTTGATTTAGGCTGCGTGTGGAGAATTGCTGATGGTAATGATGTGAGTGTTTGGAATGATCCGTGGGTGACAAATGGTGTCAACCTTAAAGTGTACTCGATTGTTGCCTCAGGTTTTGAAAATGTTAGAGTGCGAGACCTGATCAATGAATCGCTTGATGACTGGGATAAGGGGAAAATTTTCAACTGGTTTAATGATGTCGATCACACTCTTATTCTGAGCATTCCTCTCACACCAGGTATGGGGAATGATCAAATTTGCTGGACTGGGGAAGCATCTGGGAAGTTCTTAGTCCGATCGGGCTACAAAATGCGGGTTCATGACTTGGCCCAGGTCGCCCTGACAATCGTTGGAAGAGTCTCTGATCGCTCTTCTCCCCTCCCAAGGTGAAAATCTTTTGGTGGCAGGTTTGCTATGGTGTTCTGCTTACTCGTGACTTTTTGGTGAGACGTCATCTGGTAGATGATGACAGTTGTCCTCTCTGTCTCCAAGAGGTGAAATCTCCTTTGCATGCAATTCTTTTATGTCATGGGGTGGAAGGGGTGTCGAAGGAATGAGAGTCGGATTTTAAAAAGTTCTTTGATCCATCTATTGGGTTGATTCAAAACTTCATTAAATGGGCGTCTTCGTTGGAACCAAGGGTGATGGGGTGATTTGCACAATTGTTTGGTTGGTGTGGACTCAAAGAAATGAAATCATTTTTCATAATAAAGTGACCCAAGACCGTATTTGGGTCGAGAGGGCTTTGGAATGGATGAATTGCTGGACGATGAATGATGCTGTGCCCTCTATGGGTAGTAATCGACATGCACCTCCTTGTTGGTCTCCCCCTCTAGAGGGTTTTTTCAAAATTAATACGGATGCGGCCGTCTCTGCTCTTTCCAGGGTTGGCATTGGATTCATCGCCCATGACAGTGATTGCCAGGTCGTGGAAGCTCATTGCAGGGTTGTTGATGCCTCCTGGAGCCCTGCAGTAGCAGAGACATCTGCCATTCTCCATGGGATTCTTCTTGCCCGCTCAAAAGGTTGGATCGATGTTTTGGTGGAATCTGACTGCTTGGAAGTGATTAACTCTTTATCAAAGGAGGAGGATTCCCAGACATTTGACCTTATTTTGAGAAAGAACATAGCTCAGATGAAGATTTGAGCTCAACACCTACGAGGAGGAAGGGAGCTCCACGACAGGCTGGGAGGAAGGCCACGTGTGGAGGATAGAAGAGGAGGAAAAGGGTTTAATAAAAGGGAGGAAAAAAAAATGTAATTTCACCTCTTTAAATAAGGCGCACGTTTGGCTCGCACGGTTTGGCCAACCGTGAGCCAACCGTGCGACATCCACTGTCCAAAGGGGTACTTCGCACGGTTGTCCCACATGGTTTGTCAAACTGTACGACAATCATGCGAATCACCTCTGTTAAAAACTACAGAGGTGCTGCGCCCCCTCCTGCACGGTTTGTCAAACCATGTCTAGTAGACCTGGAGGGCCGCACGGTTTCTCCTTGGAGGCCGCACGGTTTGTTCAAACAGTGCTTCTCAGTCTGCGCACCCTGAGAACTTGGGTTTTCGGCTTTCGACGCATCCGAAACCCAACCAAAACACCGAGACATTTGCCAAGCCTCTAAACTCATCAAAAAACAGGGTCTTGGGTCAAAGGAAAACTCAGAATTAAGTTTTGATAAACAAGAAAAGAGTTCGTCTACCCACCAAACTCTGAAAATTTCAAAAAGGGCGAGGAATTCGACCCGCTCCAAAAACCCGGGACGTTACAACAAGAGTGGAACAATTATTGAAGACATGACTTGTAAGATTGTTTTTGGTAATGAGGAAATCAATAAGCTGAGGAAAAGGATAGCTGGAACCGAGAAACTGAAAGAAAAGCTGAGGTGTGATTTAAACAAGGATATAAAAAATGTGGGAGAATGTTCCAAGCAACAAGTTATAGAAATTAATGTTATTCAGAAGACTAGAAGTGCTGATGAACAAATTCTTTGCAATCAACCTCAGAAGAAATCCATAGTTACAAAAAAAACTTGCAAAAGTGAAAATATTGAGCCAATCAGAAATTATGATGGAAAGGGAAAAACAACTCAAGGATGAAAGAAAGATTCAAACAATCAGCTAAATGAAGGTCTCGGGCGCAGCGGAAGCTCGTGAGTGGATGTGCCCACTTGGCTTTTTGTCAAGTGCAATGATCAATCCGGGATCAATACGACGATAAACGCCGGTCTCCACAGATCGAATCACAGAAAGACAAAAAAGAAGAAAAGTCCCGGAACCACAATGGAAAGATCGTCACAGGTTGATTATAATTAATTTAATTAATTGACATGAAGTACCTTTTTGTCGTTCTTACTTCGTTGATATTTCCGATCACGTTCCGACGTGATTCGTCGTTGCGTCGCAGAAGCCAAGTGTAGACTTCCTCTAGCGGTGATCCACACGTGCACCACGTATCTCTGGACGTCGTCAAAGGAATCTCCGGGTGCTAGCGTGGAGATGCCTTTGCTTGCGTTGTCCGCCTTAGATCGCCTTGATCCAATGGAGGTGGATCTCTCTCGGTCTTGAGAGCGTTCTTGGAGGACGAAGTTCTTTCGGTCTTGAGAGAATTCTCCAGAATTGTTGTGCACAACGATTCTCTTGTGAAAGGAGTTGGGGTTGTGAGGATATTTATAATCGAGTTTGAGGTTGTAAAGTTATGACAATAAATAAACGCGTTACGTGTTTTATTTATTTCATTAACTTTTTTGAAAACCCCATGTCGAGTCATTAATTCTTTGACATGCGCCCACACTGATTATAATAAATATTATTTAATAAAATGATATTATTTTCTCAAAATCCCGACCGGAAAAACTACACGACGTGTAATCATAAATACACGGCGTGTACTTGTTTTTCATTGAAAACTACACGGCGTGTACATTCAATGTACACGGCGTGTATATCTTGTTTTCATTTATTCATTTTCTTTCCAAAATGAAAACTACACGGCGTGTACATTCAATAATACACGGCGTGTACTTGTTTTTCAAAATAAAAACTACACGGCGTGTAATCATTAATACACGGCGTGTATATCTTGTTTTCATTTTATTCTTCCTCCATCATTAAAATGATTTAGCCTTCCTTGAATAATTATTAAACCACGTACGAGAATAATCTTTATTCTACTTGAGATACTTGAATACACTTAGTGTGTGACCCTCTAGGCCTCTTTCTCGTTGGCATTAGGCGGGCTTGCCTAAAGTCCAAGATTACTGTCTAGCAACGGGTCAAGGCACCCAAGAGAAAGAAGTTGACGCCGCATTGACGTATCACCTCATACGAACGCTTACCGTGTAATTTACTCCATTTGTCTCAATATCTCATCAAACAGGTTTCATGGCAGTGTCATAAACCTATCTGCTTGATCTGTCATTCTTTGACTTCCAGAAATAAACTCGTCGTTACACCATGGCCATGGAATTTGGGCGACAGTTCTATTTCAATCAAAGGGCCCGAGATATCCTTCCTTGACTTATCCATTAACAACATGTCATTCGTGACGCACCCAACACACCCTACTTCCCGCCAACTTTCTTTGTGACGGTTTTCGTCAGCAAATCTAAGTGCGTGAGTCATGACATGAGTTAATGATAATCTTCCAGTCGAATGACCATTACACAGGCTCGTAGATAGCAATGTCAGATGACACCAAGACATGCGGAATTGCTACTGACAGGTTTGTTATCATAATCTCCCATCTTGGAGATTACCAAGTGCGAACTCCATGAGAGAGAGTCTTGTCTTCTTACAAGTACTCGCACATGACGGTCTGTATACTATGTGTCCTATCATAGTATGTCATCCAACCGTAGAACTTTATTTAAGAATATTGTTATAGCATTTCAAGGTTCTCATCATAGCGGGGATCTGTCATGACTTTATCAATGCAACAAATATTCCAGGACATTATTATATTATAGTCATGCAGAACAATGAACAATATATAATAAGTGTACATTCATGTAATCAAAGTACAAAACAGTTGGTTCTCAAGGCACCAACCTGCCAACTGCCTACAACTTTTAGTCCGCTAGACCTCACATGATGATCATGTTTCTGCTGAGTCAAGGCTTTAGTCAAGGGGTCCGCCACGTTGTCTTCCATGGAAATACTGCTCACTGCAACTGTTGGATTGGTGTTGCCCGATCCAGTTGGGCTGAATGCTTGTGGCCCGCAACTGTCGCGGGTCGAGCTGACCGACCGACACCGACAGGCACTGTAGCGGTGCGGACTTCGGGGTCAACTTTACTGTAGCGCTTTTGACAAAGCCAGCCGCCGTTCACTGTAGCGACACTGACCACTTTTCGAACAGTGATCGTCTTCTCCATTGTTTTATAGCCTATTTTTCAGGCTAAGGTCACTACTGAAATCCTCTGTAATTTTGTGCTTCCGACTCATAGTGAAATTCTGCCTCTCCCGTGGACGTAGGGATTTTTCCCGAACCACGTAAATCGTTGTGTCCTTTGTTTTCTTTCTTTCGTTTTTCCTCGTTTCTGTCGTTGTGTCTCCCGACGATTCCGCAACAGCAACTTCACCTCTCTGAGAAAAATCCCTCAAGAGATGATACTTCTGAAGTATGTGCTTTGTTCGCTGATGTGACCTTGGCTCTTTTGCAAGTGCCACCGCTGCAGTATTATCACAATAGAGTGTGATAGGATCTTTACTGCTAGGTACTACATCCAGCTCTTGGACGAAGCTTCGCATCCATACTGCTTCTTTAGCTGCCTCAGAAGCTGCGATATACTCGGACTCTGCTGTAGAATCTGCGACCACACCTTGCTTTGAGCTCTTCCAGCTCACTGCACCTCCATTCAAACTGAAGATGTATCCGGTCTGCGACTTCATGTCATCTTGATCAGTCTGGAAACTAGCATCTACATGTCCTCTGATGACTAGTTCTTCATCTCCTCCATAAACCAGAAACATATCCTTAGTACGTCTCAGATACTTAAGGATAGTCTTGACTACCATCCAATGGCGGTCACCTGGATCAGCTTGATATCTGCCTATCGCATTTAATGCGTAAACAACATCTAGCCTTGTACATAGCATAACATACATGACTGACCCAATCGCGGATGCGTAAGGGATCCTTGCCATTTTCTTTCTTTCCTCATGTGTCTGAGGACACATTTTCTTGGAAAGATGAATGCCATGTGACACTGGCAACAATCCCCTCTTGGACTGTTCCATACCGAATCTCGTCAGTATCTTGTCAATGTATGTACTTTGACTCAGGTCCAGCATTCTCTTGGATCTATCACGATGGATCTTGATCCCAAGAATATATGCTGCCTCGCCCAAGTCTTTCATAGAGAAGCATTTATCCAACCATGTCTTAACTGACTGTAAGACAGGTACTTCGTTTCCAATTAGTAATATGTCATCAATATATACTATTAGGAAAACGACTGCACTTCCACTAAACCTTTTGTAAACACAAGGTTCACATTCGTTCTTAATAAAGCCAAATTCCGTTACGGCTTCATCAAAACGAATGTTCCATGACCTTGATGCTTGCTTTAATCCATAGATGGATTTCTGCAACTTGCATACCTTGTTGGCATCCTTTGGAGTCACAAACCCTTCAGGTTGTGTCATGTAGACATCTTCCTGGAGGTTCCTGTTAAGCAATGCTGTTTTGACATCCATTTGCCAAATTTCATAGTCATGGTAAGTGGTGCCTTATAGGTGCTGACTTGCCCCTCCATGTCCAGTTTCTTCTTGAATACCCATTTATTACCAACAGACTTTACATCAACTGGAGGATTTACCAAAATCCATACTTGGTTTTGGTACATGGAATCCATTTCAGAATTCATGACTTCTTGCCACTTGGCAGCGTCTGTGCCTTCAACTGCTTCCTTCTAGGTAAGAGGATCATCATTGTCAACCAATAATGAGTCACCATCCTTGGTGACAAGAAAACCATATCGTTCTGGTTCTCTCACCTCTCTCGTGCTCCTACGCAGTTCTTGTGTCTCTGGAACAGATTGTTCTTCCACGGGGCTTTGTGGAATCTGTTTTTGTACCAACTCCTGTGTATCTTGAACCTCGACTTCATCGAAGTCTATCTCGCTCCCACTATCTCTTTTAGAGATGTGCTCCCTCTCAAGGAATATGGCATGTCTTGCCACTGTAACCTTTTTATCTGAGGGGTTGTATAGGTAATATCCCCTTGTTTCCTTGGGATATCCTATAAAGATACACTTTGTGCCTCGGGGTGCAAGTTTGTTACCTGAAGAGGCTTTAACAAATGCTTCGCTACCTCACACATGTAAATTCTATAACATGGCTTTGCGTCCACTCCATAACTCGTATGGAATACCATTTATCGATTTAGTTGGTACTTGGTTTAGTATGTGTGCTGCTGTTTGTAATGCATATCTCCAAAATGATAATGGAAGACTCGCATGACTCATCATCGATCTCATCATGTCCAACAGGGTGCGGTTCCTCCTTTCACTTACGCCATTCCACTGAGGCGTGTAAGGAGGAGTGAGTTGAGATAGAATCCCAAACTCCCGTAAGAAATCAATGAAGTCCTGATTAAGATATTCTCCTCCTCTGTCTGAGCGGAGTTTCTTAATCTTCTTACGAAGCTGGTTCTCAACTTCATTCTTGTATTCTTTGAACCGATCAAAAGAATCTGACTTATACCTCATTAAGTAAATATATCAATATCTACTAAAATCATCAGTAAAAGTTATGAAGTACAAGAACCCACCCCTTGCTTCAACTGGAAATGGTCCACACACATCTGTGTGAACTAATTCTAGAAGCTCTTTAGCCCTTTCACCTTTTCCACTAAATGAGGCTTTGGTCATTTTGTCTTGTAGACACGCATGACATACACCAAGTGGTTTTAGTTCGAAAGAATCTAAATACCCATCTTGATGTAATTTTGTCAAACGTTTCTCATTGACATGATCTAGCCGGTGATGCCAAAGTTGGGTGTGGTATGAGTCATGTGAATTTACTTTGTTATCGATTGCCATTACTTGGTTTGTGTAATCTAACACATAAAGACCGTTATATAAATGTGCCCTACCAAAACAAATGCTATCTTTATAAAAGTAGCAACATTCATTTCCAAACTTGAAGATGAATCCATCAGTATCTAATCTGGATACTGAAATAATGTTTTTAGTAACAGAAGACACATAATAACAACCCTTTAACACCAAGATCATTCCAGTTGGCAATGTGAGGTGGTAGTCCCCGACAGCTACAACAGCAAGTCTGGCTCCGTTGGTTGCTCGTAGATCTACCTCCCCTCGATCAATCTTCCTGAATCTACTTGGTTCCTGTATTTGGATACATATGTGAGCACCACAAGCTGTATCTAATACCCAATTTGTAGAAACAGATAGATTGCATTCGATAACAAACGCACCTGAAGCTTCCCCTTGCTTCCTTGGCTGGATGCAATTTTTCTTCCAGTGACCCTTCTTGCCACATGCGAAACAAACAACATCCTGTTCTCTTGCCTCCCCTTTGATCTTCTTTTTCTTGGAAGGCCTTGAAGAAGCATTGGGCTTAAAGCTCTTCGCCTTCCCTTTCCTTTTATTCACCATAAGGTCACAAGGTTTTTCACGCTTCATATCATTGTCCACTTGGCGAATAAGGATAAGAAGATCAGATAAAGACTTCTCAATGTTGTTCATGTTGAAATTTACAACAAAGTTAGAGAAGCTCTGGGGGAGTGATGCGAGAATGAGATCGGTACCCAGTTCTTCGGGGAGTTTAAACCCTAGAACCTCCAAGCGCTCAATGTAGTCAATGAGCTTGACTACACGAGGCCCAGCTGGGGCACCCTCTCCAAGCTTGCTCTGAAATAGAGCCTTGGAGATCTCAAACCTTTCCTGTCTTGCTCTCTCCTGGTAGAGACCACGGAGGTGCTCGAGCATGCTATAGGCATCCATGTCTTCATGAGACTTCATGAGCTCACTTGACATTGATGATAACATCAAACATTGAACGTCGAGTGCATTGCTCAAATGTTGATCATAGACCAGGAAATCTTCATCACTCGCCCCTTGGGCAAGAGAATCAGGAAGTGAAGACTCCAACACGTAAAACTTCCGTTCATGGCGTAGGATAACCCGAAGGCGCCTAAACCATTCCTGAAAGTTACTGCCGGTGAGGATATTGTCTTTATTCAGAATTGATCGCAGAGAAAAGGTGGTTGAGAAGTTTGTCATATTGATTCTACAAGTTAAAAGAGCAGATTTATCAGTACTTTTTCGATTACATTTTATGAGAAATAATAAATTTTTATTAAGTCTCCCACTATTTTATCAAGTCCCAATGACCCTCACCATTGAACTCGGAATGTCCAGTTGCTTTGACATTCTAGTGGCAATGATCCACATTCCCCTTCGCATAACCCCAACAAGGGTTGATCAAGCTATTTTTCCGGTCACAAATTGGAAATATTGTTGTTAGCTGGGATGTTCACGTTGTGGTGGATGAAGAGTGGAGTTGGGAGGATGCAGAAAAAATGGGGCAGACCATGACAGAGCTGAAACTCAAATTTCCCAGTTCAAGCATTGAAGAAGAAGATGACTGGCTGAATGAAACAGTGGATGATGATCCCGTGAGAGGAACAAGGTTGCGCTCAGATATTTATGAAAGGTGCAATGTTGTGTGTGAACCTGCCAACTATTCTGAAGCAAAAAAGGATCAAAGGTGGATGGCTGCAATGAAAGCTGTCAATGATAGAGAAGTACAAGACTTGGATCCTTGTAGACAGACCTTAATGCAGGAAGGTAATCGGAGTAGAATGGGTGTTTAGAACCAAGCTTAACTCGATCAATAAGCACAAAGCCAGGCTCGTGGTTAAAGGGTATGTCCAAATCTTTGGTGTTGATTACTGTGACACCTTTGTTCCTATTACTAGATTGGACACAGCAAGGTTACTGCTTGCAATAGCTGCACAAAAGGGCTGGAAAGTGTTTCAGTTGGATGTCAAATCAACCTTTTTTAAATGGTGAATTATAGGAAGAAATTTATATCAACCAACCTGAAGGATTTGTGAAGGAAGGTAAAGGAGATAATGTTTCTTTTCTCAAGAAAGCCTTTTATGGTCTAAAACATGCTCCAGGGGCTTGGTATAACAAAATTGACGATCTTTTGTTGAACGTGGGATTTGTGAAAAGCCTATCAGAAACAACGTTGTATGTCAAGCACAATGGTGCTTCCATTCTTATTGTTTCACTGTATATTGATGACCTGGTTACAGGGAACAATGCCGATCATATTCAAAATTTTAAACTGGAAATGATGAAGGTTTTTGAAATGACTGATCTCAGGTTCATGTCCTACTTCCTTGGCATGGAAATCAAGTAAGAATAGGGGTGAAGTTTTCACCTGTCAGAAGAAGTATGCGAAGGAAATATTGAAGAATTTTCAGATAGAGTAATGCAAGGCAGCAAGCATTCGAATGAATCAAAAGGAGAAGTTGTCTAAGGAAGATGGTGCTGACAAAGTTGATGAAGGATATTTCAGGAATTTGATCGACTGCTTGATGTATCTCACAGCAGCAAGTCCTGATATTTTGAATGCTGTAAGTATTTTGTCTCCATTTATGCACTGTGCAAGTGACTTGCATCTCAAGGCTGCTAAGTGAGTGATTCGACGTGTCAAAGGCACAAGTGATTTTGGTGCCAAGTTCACAAGGAGCAATGAGTTCAAGCTGGTTTGTTTTTCTTACTCTGGGCTCTCGTGTTTTCTCATGGAGCTCGAAAAAGCAAGAAACTGTAGCACAATCCACTATCGAAGCAGAGTTTATTGCTGCAACAGCTGCTGTTAATCAAGCTTTATGACTAAGAAAAATGTTAGTTGATCTTTATCTGGAGAAGAAGGAAAGCACAAAGATTCTTGTTGATTCTTGTTTATTGTAAAACAGAAGATCAAATCGTAGACATTTTAACCAAACCATTGCCTGTTTGCAAGTTCGAATCTCTGAGGTCAAGACTTGGTGTTTGCAGCTCTTAAAGCAAGGAGTGTTCGGAAAACATGTCCAGTAAAGTCAGTTCCTGTTTTTTAGGGATTGGTTATTTGGTTTGTAACTATTGAACCTTGTTTTATTATAAAGGGTATTTCCGAGTCCCATATCGGAATACTTTACCATGTAATCTATTTTACCCATCTATAAAAGAATGTCTCCACCTCACATTGAGGTAAGGGGAATTCGCTCTCTACATGGTATCCGAGGAAAAAAAATCCCGATAATTTTTCCACTGCCCTCCTTTCTCCCGGAGAATCCCTCCTGCGACGCTTTTTACCCCGCCCTCCCTGCGGCTTCCCGGCGTCGTCCGGCCCCGCCCTCCCTGGGGATTCCCGACTCCGTCCGGCGCCGCCCTCCCTTTGGCTTCCCAGTGTCGTCCGACCCCGCCCTCCCTGCGGTTTCCCGGCGTAGTCTGATCTCGCCTTCCCTTCGGCCTCCCGATCGACGCGGTCTCCCGGCCCTTTGCATCCCGCGGCATGTCCTGACCTGCCTCCGACGCAGACGATCAGAACGCTTTCTCGCGATGAACGCCCGACCCTGCTCTCCAGGCGGAACCTCGCCCGCTCGCGGCCTCTCGGCTTCGCGACCGCCCCCCGCCCCTCGCGGTGCTTTTCCGGCCCCTCCCTCCAGCGACTTCCTGGATTCATTCGGCCTCGCCTTCGACGCGGCCTCCCAGCACCCGCCTCCCTTGCGACGTCCCGACCCCGCCTCTCTCAGCGCCTCCCGGTCCCACTCTTCTCGACAAGTCCCGGCCTCGCCTCCGACGTGGCCTCCCGCACCCGCCCTCTTCGGCACACTGTTGATCATTCCCTCATCTGCAGCTTTCAGCCTTTCCAATGGCCGAATCTTTTGTCCTGCCTTTGCCGATCATAGTCTCCACATGTCTGGTTGATGAGCGGCTTCACTCAACCAATTTTTCGGTCTGGCGGAAGATGATATTGACGTCACTCACTGGTATGGACCTCGACTCACACCTCGAGGATCCTCCGCTAGCATCTTCAGACCCCAAATACAGACCATGGAAGTTTGCTGACAGTAAGATCTTTGCCTTGCTTGTCAATTTCATGGACTGCTCCATCAAGGACGTCACTTGGACCGCCAATACGGTTAAGGAACTCTGGGATTCCTTAACCCTTATGTATTCCGAGACAAATAACTTTGCTTGGGTGTCCGACGTTCTTCAGCGCCTGTCGCTCATCTGCCAGCAGGCCCGCCCAGTTCTGACGTAGTTCATGGAATGGAAAGCTCTCCGGGATGAATTGCTTGAGTTGTGGCTCATTTTCTAGACACCGGAGGCATCCTTGGCCCAGAGGGACCAATTGTGCATCTTTAGCCTTCTCCATGGCCTCGATCCTGAATATGCGACGACGACCACGAAGATGCTCGCCAGCCCCTCTTCGCTAGAGATTCCACAGGTGTATCATCTCCTTGGAAAGACTCATCGAGCACTTCCCCCACCCACCCCCATCATCGATCACACTGCCCTCTTGGGCCGCGGCTGTGGACGCTCTTCAAGCACTCGTGAACGTGGCTGTGGGGAGAGTCGTCCTCGTCCCCTCTGTCAGCACTGTGGAAAGTTCGACCATCTGATCGACCGCTGTTGGATTCTTCATGGCCGCCCATCTCAGCAACCTCTGCAAGGTCAGACTGCGGTCCAGAATGCTTCCCCATTAGCCGCAGGTCTTCCTCCATCTCTGGACCTCTCCATGGCTGAGCTCCAGCTGATTCACGATCATCAGTCCACCTCTCTACCGGGTTCGTCTTCGGCATCTCTTGCCCACACTGGTGGTTCCACTGTTTTTGTCAACCGTCGCTCCTCAGCATTGATGATTGATTCAGGTGCATCAGACCATCTCACGGGTGATGCAAGTATGTTATCCACCTACCGTCCCTATGATGGTTCCTCAGCCATCACTGTCGCTGATGGATCCACTATCCCGATTGTGGGCTTTGGTGCATGCTCCTTGACTTCATCTATTCACCCGCCGTTTGTGGCACATGTGCCTCGAAGTCCTTTTAACCTTCTCTCCATAAGTAAGCTTACAAAGGACTTCAACTGTAGTGCCATCTTTACTTCTATTATTGTGTTTCAGAAGCGGACGACGAATCGGGAACTTGGTAGAGGCCAGCTTCGGGATGGGGTATACATGTTCGATGGATCGACATCAGTCGCCTGCACCTCTCTCTCTGATCGTGCATTGGACCTTCATTCTCGGTTGGGATATCCACCCGCCTCCGCCCTTCATCAACTTTTTCCTGATATAAGTCCGCATGTTTCATTTCATTGCGAGTCATGTAAATTTGCGAAACATCATCGCACTTCATATCTTCTTCGAGTGGTTACATGGGCCTCCCAACCCTTTGATTTGGTTCATTCAGATGTATGGGGTCTTTGTGCCATCTTGAGTCACTTAGGGTAGAAATATTATATATCCTTCATTGATGATTTTTCACGTATGACTTGGCTGTACCTTCTTCGTGATCGGTCTGAGGTGTTCTCTACTTTTCAGACTTTTTACCATGAGTTCTCCATCTCTATTAAATGTCTCTGCTCAGACAATGAGCGAAAATATTTGTCCACTCCCTTTCAGCAGTTTCTCAAGGCGAAGGACATCATTCATCAGACATCCTGTTCTGATACACCTCAGCAGAATGGAGTGGTCGAGCGGAAACACTGCCATATTTTGGAGACTGCTCGTGCCATCCTATTCCACCGCCAGGTGCCTCTTCTATTTTGGGGGATGCCATCCTTACTGCTACATACCTCCTCAATTGCCTTCCTTCTTTTATCCTTCAGGGGGAGACTCCTTTCGGATTCTGTTCTCCTCTCTCCCTCCTCACTCCCTCCTCACTCCCTTCCACTCCGTGTGTTTGGATGTCTATGTTATGTCTGTGACATTCGTCCCAACCTCTCCAAGCTCTCCCAAATCCATCCGTGGCATCTTCCTTGGATATTAGTGCGGATACCGATGCTTCTCTCCGGACTTACGACAATATATCATCTTTGCTGACGTATTGTTTGTCGAGAGCTCTCTTTTCTCTCTTTCCTCTCCCCATCCAGACACCACCATCAATTGTCTTCCTCTCATCATCCACCCCCCTCTGTTGTGTCCCCCTGCTGATCACTGGTTTGGTATTGTCTACTCACGTCGCTCATCGACTGTGCCCCCCATCCAGGTCGAGGATACCATCGTCCCAGCTTCGTCCGATCCTCCTGCTCCGACACCAGACGACTTGCCCATTGCACTCCAAAAAGTTACTCGTTCTTGTATGGAAACTCCTCTCTATACATCTTCCTACAGAGGTCTTTCCGCTCTGGAGACGATATCTATTCCCCCGCACAGTTGGCGATGCCAAATCTCACCCGGGGTGGCTACAAGTGATGCAGGATGAATTACAGACTCTGAAAGACAACCATACTTGGGATCTGGTCCTCCTTTTGGCAGGTAAACAGGCAGTCGACAACAAATGGATTTATACGGTCCGTCTCAATGCCGATGACACTCTTCATCGCCTCAAATCCCGACTTGTGGCGAAGGGCTTTGCTCAGACATATGGTATCGACTATTTTGATACCTTCTCTCCAGTTGCAAAGATGACATCGGTTCGATTATCCCTCTCTCTGGCCGCTCATCATCATTGGCCCCTTCATCAACTGGATGTCAAGAATGCCTTTCTCCATGACTTTCTTGAAGAAGAGGTGTATTTGCAGCAACCCCCAGGATTTCGTGCCTCCAAAGCCGATTCCCATGTCTGTCGACTTCGTCTTCTTTATGGCCTCAAGCAGTCTCGTGCTTGGTTTGGCCGATTCAGCATTGTCGTCACCGCATTTGGGCTCTCTCTAACTATGAGGGACCGCACCGTCTTCTATGGTAGGACGTCCTCCGACTGCATCCTGTTGGTGGTGTATGTTGATATCATCATCACTGAGAGCGACTCAACTGGAATCGCCCAACTAAAGGGGCTTCTTCACCACCACTTTCACACCAAAGATCTCGGTCCACTAACATACTTCCTTGGCATTGAGGTCTCCTGTTCTACGGACACCATATTTCTCTGCCAACGTAAATATGCCTTGTACATCTTGCAGGATGCGGGTTTGACTCAGGCCACTGCCGTTGACACTCCTCTTGAGCCTGGGGAACTGTCTCTCTATGGTAACATAGAACTCTTTTCTCACCCAGAGAGCTACCGTCGTCTTGTGGAAAAACTCAATTATCTCACCATGACGCGTCCAGACATTGCCTGCGCTGTTGGTAAAGTGAGTCAATTCATAGAGCATCCGACCAAATCTCAGTGGGATGATGTCCTCCGCATTGCCAAATACATCAAGAAAGACCCTGCCCGTGGTCTTCGGTACTTACATCATGATCATCTGAATGTTGAGGCTTTCTGTGATGCTGACTATGCTGGTTGCCTTGCTACCTGAAAGTCTACTTCTGGGTTTGCCGTTTTCTTGGCAGGTAACCTCATCTCTTGGCGCAACAAGAAGCAGACCATCGTCTCCAGATCTAGTGCGGAACCTGAATACTGTGCCATGGCCACGGTCACTACTGAGATCATTTGGTTTCGTCATCTCCTCCATGAGCTTGGCTTTCCACCGCAATCGTCTGCTCAAATTTGGTGTGACAATCAGACATTCACGAAGATTGCTTCTCAGTACCAAGCTGGGTATCCACAGGATCAACGTCCCAACTTGAGGGGGAGTGTGTCTGGTATTGTTCAATATCGTCTTTCTTTTGTGGGACTCTTAGTCCAAGCTGAGCATGTCAAGTTTGAGGGGGAGTGTTGAACCCTGTTTTATTATAAAGGGTATTTCCGAGTCCTAAATCAGAATACTCCACCATGTAATCTATTTTAGCTATCTATAAAAGAATGTCTCCACCTCACATTGAGGCAAGGGGAATTCGCCCTCTACAGTAACCATGGAGTAGTTATTGTGGGTAGTTATTGTGTTAGTGGGCAGTTATTGTGTTGTGGGTAGTTATTTTTCAAGCTTTAAATATTGTAATGCTTTGATCATTCAATGCAATAGTCTCTTTGCCTCGTTATTTCTGCCATTGTTAACAAACAACACCAACTAAAACCAAATCTCATAACATATCCTTCAATATTTCAATCTCAACAATTATTGCAATTATAAAGGCAAGTGCATGACAAAAGTAATATCCATTCATATTGTTAAGCCCAGTTTTATTATATTGGGTATGTCCGAGTCCCACATTAGAATACTCCACCATGTATTCCTTTTTACTCATCTATAGAATAAGGTCCCCACCTCACATTGAGGTAAGGAGAATTCACCATCTGCATGGTATCAGAGGGTGTTCTCTAACCCGAGCCCTCCCTCCCAATATTTTTTTCTCTCCTCGTCTAGGGTTTTAGCAATTCCCCTATGCGGCTTTCCGGTTCTGCTCGGCCCCGCCCTCTGTGCGGCTTCCTGGTTCTGCCTGACCCCGCTCTCCTTGTGGTTTCTTGGTTTTGGTGGGCAAACTCAATTACCTCACCATGACACGACCTGACATTGCCTGCGCTGTTGGCAAAGTGAGCCAGTTCATGGAGCATCCGACCAAATCTCAGTGGGATGCTGTCCTCCGCATTGCCAAATACATCAAGAAAGACCTTGTCCATGGTCTTCGGTACTCCCATCACGTTCATCTCAATATTGAGGGCTTCTATGATGCTGACTATGCTGGTTGCCTTGCTACCCACAAGTTTACTTTTGGGTATGCCGTTTTCTTGGCCGACAACCTCATCTCTTGGCGCAACAAGAAGCAGACTGTCATCTACATATCTAGTATAGAAGCTTAATACCGTGCAATGGCCACGATTACTACTGAGATTCTATGGCTACGTCATCTCCTCCATGAGTTTGGCTTCCCACCGCAGACCTCTGCTCATATCTGGTATGACAATCAGGCGGTCACGAAGATTGGTTTGAATCCTGTCTTCCATGAATGGACGAATCATATCGAGGTGGACTGTCACTTTTTCACCATCATCTTGAGCAGAACCATATCAGTTTCGGCCACATTCCGACGGCGGATCAGCTGACCAACATCTTCACAAAGGGCCTCTCGGGAGCTCGTCTGGACTCTCAGTGTTGGGTATCAACAACATCAACAACCCAGTTTTATTATATTGGGTATGTTCGAATCCCACATCGGAATACTCTACCATGTATTCCTTTTTTGCTCATCTATAAAAGAAGGTCCCCACCTCATATTGAGTTAAGGGGAATTCACTATCTACACATATAAAGTAATTATAAGGGAAAACAAACCTTTATGGGTTGTAAATCAATATTGACCCGTGAAACATCTTTTATATAAATCATTTCTCTTTCAAAACCTCTGAGAAATCCATTTGAACCAAACCAAGTCTAAGAGACAATTTATCAAACACCTTTTGAGCATGAGAACTAACCTTTGCAATATAGCTCATAGAAGCCATTGAAATTCCCCACTTTATCAAATATGAATTCAAGAAACAACAAATACAACAAAAAAATCTTAAACCCAATTAAATGATGTCGGCTACATGGTCCAAACGTCGTCGATTAACTCTATTGAAGACCATGTTTTCATTGAAAACATTTAGAACAAGATCACCTTGAATGATTTGTTTAAGATTCTTTTTAGGTCTACCTCTATCTCTTTTAATAAGTGAATTTTCATTAATCCTACCCCATTAATAGTGCACCAAAGGAGAGTTCATGTAGAGACACCTACCTAAATCCATCAAAACCTTGTCGCCTTCTTGAAATACCAAGAGATTAGAACAAGAAGGACCTCTCTCAAACCCTAGGAGCCAAGGAATCTTTGATTTAGCCAAACCCTAGTCCTGAACTTGGTCACCATGGTCAACTAGGGAAAGAGATCAAGAAATTAGAAGGGAATAAGAAAGGAGAAGAAGAGGAAATGGAGGGAGAAGGAAGATACCTTGATGAAATCACTTGAATCGAAGGGAGGGCACCAATGAGGCTTGGAGGGGAGAAAGCCACTGATGGAGAAGCTCCTAGAAGATTGAATGAGGAGAAAGGCCAAAGGGGAATTAAAATCGACCTGAGACACTTTTGGTATTTCAAATTTCAATTCTGGGTTGATCGCATGGTTTGGCTAAGAAACCGTGCACCAACCGTGCGAAAGTTTCTGAAGTCATCTGGGTAAGTTTCCACGGTTTGACCGCAAGATTTTGAGAACCATGTGCCAATCGTGCATATGCCATTGTACTCAAGCCCTCCACCTGTTTTGCTGGGATGCATGGTTAGTACTAATGGCGCATCTTGCTCAGTCTCCCTTTTTTTTTTGTGTTTTCAATCCCTGAGTTGCCGAAACTTCCAGAAATAAAATAAATAAAATTAATAAACAAAATTAAATACATACCAGTGATTGTGGGGGTGTCACAGCACCAAATGAAGTTGAAGTTGTTTATGAAGTGGCATCGAGTTGTATATGGAAGTCCCTGAGGTGGTTGTGAAGGAAATGAAAAAAATATGAAGCTAGTTGAAGGCTTTAGAGGAAGAATATGTTGAAGAGTAGAAGATCATGCAATGGTCACAGGAGTCTATGCCATGGGTTATGGAAGAATCATGAAATGTCGTGGTTAGTGTAAGTGATTTTGGTGAAGCCGTTTCGGTGAAGGCATTTTGGAGTACGCATTTTTTTTAGCCAGAGTTATCTTGGTGTGGTGGCTTACAAGGTTTTTTGTAAAAGCAGCAACGTTGTCATTATATGTGGTATGTTGTGATATGTAGGTCAATTTCCCTCCTGGAGAATGAAACAGTTAGGTTGGGAAGATGAACCACACCAAGATGTCATTGCGTGCACTCATGGGCAATGCATAGAATAGAAGGATATTGGAACAGCCATTTTATATGAGGTGCCGTGGTGAGGCCAAGACATGATTTAGAACCCATTGAGATGAAGCGTTTTGATCATGAAGGAGAAACGGGTGAGGAGCTGACTGAATGAAGGACCACGCTGCGGTGGAGAAAACAGTAGGGTTTGATGGTTGTGTAGAGTATAAGAACTGTGTTGCATTAAGTAGCTTTTAGGTTAGCAGTGTTGCATATAGTAGTAAGTTGAAAGTAAAGCTCACTGAAATGAAGATCATGTCATTTCAGGATAAAATGTCGCGGTGATGATCGCAAAGAAGAAAACAACGCTTAATCTATAGAATGGTTGTAGATTGTTGAAGGTTGACAAGCCGTTTCCAAGGATGCAACATGGTGACGAAGCCGTTTCAGGGGGAGAAGAAGAGTTCGTCCTGTATAAGGAAGAAGACAACGTCATGGAACGTAGGCTTTTTTCTGCAGCTGAGGAAGAAATACCTTTGTGAAATGGGATAAAGGAGAAGACAATGTCGTGAAATGTAATCCGTTTCTGGATGATGCGTGAAACACCATTGTGAAGGAGATAACACTGTTTTGTCTTGGTCGTTTTATTGGGCTGAATGATGAAGCTATGGGAAGAGGCATAGAACACCGATGAAAGGCAACACAACATTTCGCTCTCTGGAAACTGACTGCAATTTCCGAATCACCATAATTCAAAAGTATGATTGTAGGAAATTTGATTTGATGAAGAGGCCTTGGCATGCCAAACACGCTGTTGTGGTTTGATGTGCAGCAGTTCAAAATATGTTTTTATATCTCTTGCGTTTATGAAAGTATCAATAATGATTTGGTGGGTCTTGTAGGAATTAAGTGAACGAGTTTGACCCTGAATTAATGAAGATAACAGGTTACACAATCTTGAAGGCTCTTGTGGATGGAAAAAGATCCTAGCCCTTGAAGCTAGGTCATGGTGTCTCAGTAGATGTAGTTGATGCGAAGAACATATATTGATATATTTGGTTGAGTGAAAAAGAGAGTGTGGAGCATATTGAAGATCAATTCTCCTAACAGGAATTGTTCTTAGCTGCTTCATGAAGGAGTTTGTTGCTATGGAAGAGAAGTGGGAGCAACTCTTGGAATACAACGATTCAACTCTCCTACCAGTGAGTTGTTCTTATTAGATTCCTGGAAGAGGATATTATATACTGCTGAAGAAGGAAGCATCCCTTGAAGATAATAGAGCATCAAAATTTGGACCTGCGGTGGAATTATTTATTGGTTTTTATACTGATTTGAGAGAGGGACGTGAGCCTTATTATGTATCCCTTTCTCAAAACAGTGAGCAGAGAGATAGGGAGCAGCAGTGCGTACTCGGTGGTGGAATTATCCTAAATGTGCTTGCTTATAAATTTGGTACTGCGATTTACTTTGGTTGACGAATTTAGGGAGTTCCTTCCAACAGGGGAACAAGATTTGGTAAAAGGGTGTTCATTTAAGAAAAGTGAAACAGCGGTCATCCTAATTCATCCCCACATCCCCACTTTCAGTGTGATTTCACCTAGGTGGGGTCTTGGTGCTAACATGTATATATATGTGTATATTTATATGTATATGTTTGTGTATATATGTATATATGTGTGTATATATATGAGTAATTTGAGACCTAAGAGGATCTTGGACTGGTTCGCATTTCACCGGTGATGAATTATGAATACGCTTTTCTTAATCACCCTTCCAACGTCATTTTTGTTGTACAAAATGATCATCTCTGCTTAGTGTGTGGTTTGAGGGTGGAAAAATTCATGTAACGGATGGAAAAATAAAAAATTATGTCAGTTGAATTACGTGTCACTTGCTCCTTGCGCCACGTCACTACACCATTCCTTTTTAATCTATTTCCAAAAAATCTACCGCTCGCGAATTTCATTCCTGCTCCTACGTACCCGCTTGGCTCCCTCCGCTGCTCCGCCTCCGCCTCCTCCCCCGTCCTGCTACTCTGCCTCAAGCTCCTCCTCCTTCGGCTTCTCTGCCTACAGATCCTCCGCATTCGGCTGCTTCGCCTGCCCCTACTCCGCCCACGGCTTCTCCGCCTACACCAACTCGGCCTCCGGCAGATCCGCCTTCGGCTCCCCCGCCCCCGCCTCCGCCTCCGACTACTCTGCCTCCGACTACTCCACCTACGCCTGCTTCGTCCCCTCTACCTACAGTAAACCCTCCTACTTTACGCCTGTAACCTCCACGCACTGCAAAACCCCCTACGACTCCTCCATTCCCGACACCCCGCTTGCCCCCCTTTGTGGCTCCACCTCTACCTCCGCCATTTTTTTTGCATTTTCGTTCCCTTCGCCTGCCCCTACTCCGCCCACGACTTCTCCGCATACACCAACTCGGCCTCCGGCAGATCCGCCTGCGGCTCCTCCGCCTTCGGAAGCAGATCTGCCTGCGGCTCCCCCGCCTGCTATAACATCTCCCCTTTTTATCACATAAACTTTCATTACATTTTACAAAACCGAGGATCTTTAAGGTTTAGTGTCTTGGAAACCAGGAACTTAAAACATGAAAACATAAAACATTCTTCTTAAACACTTGAAAGACTTCTCCTCATGTTCATCCTAGGTTCATTACTGCATCTCATAACCTGGGGACATACATCAAAAGAAAGGGTGAGCAGAAGACCCAGTAAGGGAAACAAGGGGAAATATTTAACATGTGAACTTGGGATACATCAATAATGTCATGAAAAAGAATTTTAAGGCATGGGAAAGAAATCGTGAGGCATATCATAATAAAAATAACATTTTTCATAACTTGAAGATGTGGCTACAATATTTAATATTGACAATCATTTCGTTTCACCAAGGTCCATCCCCAAGGTGTCATTAAAAATTACCAAGGTTATTCACCAAGGTATCAGTCTAAAAGGTCATCTCTAGAGATTAAGTCTTTACCCAATGCATTGGAGCGCTATCAGGGCGCACCCTTAAATTTGCCTTTATTATTATGTGAGCCACATATATCATCATCAACATTTCATAAATAACCCATATAGCATAAAATAAATGGGTTTCATTTCATAATCATAATCTTTTAAAAACTGCTTTTAAGACATGATCTTTATGTCATTTTAAACCCACGGAAAAAGGAAAGCGGGTTTCATGTATGTAAATCCCAGAATTTAAAATAGAACATTTTGATATATATGTGAATACACCTGTAGAATAAATAGCTTTGAGTATTCACTTAATAACATAAAATAATTTTGAGAAAAAGAGACATTTTGAGACGAAAATTCTGCAGCATAACGACTATGTTACAGGGTTTTAGAAAACATTGAAAAGAGAGGGGACATGGGTCACCTACTCATAAATGATCTATAAAAATAGTAGAGGGACAAAATATAAAGGATATGAATCATGGTAATGAAATTTGAAGGACATGCCATTTGAAATGAAAAACATGAAATAAAGACAAAATAAGATTTCTCTTATGAAAATTCTGCAGTCTAACGGCGTCACATAAACTTCAACCAAAAATGAATTGATGAGATCAAATAGGGTCTCTCATCATATGAACATAAAAGATCAATATGATAGATATAGAGATCATATCCCAACATAATAAAAAGGAACTTGCAAGACTTGACATGAAATTAGAACTTTGAAAAAGGAGAAAGGTGAAAGAACCACTTAAAAATTCGGCAGCCTAACGGCGCCACTTAAAACTTCAAAATACTGAATTGAAGAGATCAAATGGGGTCTCTCATCATATGATCATAAAAGATCAGTATGATAGATATAGAGATCATACCCCAACATAATAAAAAGGAACTTGAAAGACTTGACATGAAAGTAGAACTTGAAAATGAGAAGGGTGAAAGAACCACTTAAAAATTCGGCAGCCTAACGGCGCCACTTAAAACTTCAAAATACTGAATTGAAGAGATCAAATGGGGTCTCTCATCATATGATCATAAAAGATCAGTATGATAGATATAGAGATCATACCCCAATATAATAAAAAGGAACTTGAAAGACTTGACATGAAAGTAGAACTTGAAAACGAGAAGGGTGAAAGAACCATTTAAAAATTTGCCAGCCTAACGACGCCACTTAAAACTTCAAAATACTGAATTAAAGAGATCAAATGAGGTCTCTCATCATATGATCATAAAAGATCAGTATGATAGATATAGAGATCATACCCCAACATAATAAAAAGGAACTTGAAATACTTGACATGAAAGTAGAACTTTGAAAAATGAGAAAGGTGAACGAATCCCTTAAAAATTCGGCAGCCTAACGACGTCACTTAAACTTCAACAAAAAATGAATTGACGAGATTAAAAAGGGTCTCTCATCATATGAACATAAATGATCAGTATGATAGATATAGAGATTATACCCCAACATAAAGTAACTTGAAAGACTTGACAGGAAAATAGAACTTGAAAATGAGAATGGTGAAAGAATCCCTTAAAAATTCGGCAGCCTAACGGCGCCACATAAACATTCATAAAACGAAATGATGATAGTAAGAAGGGGTCTCTCATCATATGATCATAAAAAGGACAGTATAATGAATATAAAAGAACATCCTCCAACATAAGAACATGGAGCATAAAAGAAATGACATAACAGAGATTACTTGAAAAGAAATAGAGAGATCGGATCTCTTACCTTAAAACGTAACTCTTAAAACTCAAAGGTTGAGACCTTGAGGGCTTGGGGGCACCTTGGGAGGACTCCTTGGGAGGTAATGAGACCAGAACTTCGTTGGGGGAGAGTGGGGAGTCGAAAAGGATGAGGGGATGACTTGGTATTTATAGGGAAAGTGAGAGGACAATGCATTAATGGCCAAGGGACACCTCACAAGTGGTTTTCTCAAAAGCATGGGCTCTCCCATGGTATTTCCCATGGAGTTAGGCCACATGGGCCCCCCATACAATAATTCACCACCTTTGGTCGGCCAACCCATAAAATATCTCATGACATCATCATGACAGAGTTATGATGTCATTAAACATACCGAAACCCTAAAACTGTATTTTTACTATTCACTGAAAATTCAACTTTCTCAGAAAAATTCCAAAATTTCACCTTAACCAAATATCAATGCTCTAATTTCAAAAATGAACTCCATTTTATAAAAATAATTTTCTAAATATTTTTAATTTATTTTTTAAATAAATACACTATTCACCGAAAATTCATTTTTTTCAGAAAAATCCCCAAAATTTACCTTAACATAATATCGATGCTCTGAGTTCAAAAATGAAATCCATTTTATAAAAATAATTTTCTAAATATTTTTAATTTAATTTTTAATTAAAAAACACTTTTCACCCGAAAAAAACTAATACTTGAATAATATTTATGAAACCGTTATTTAACCATTTTATTGAATCACATTACTTAATCAAGGTGACTAGATTATATTAATACTTTCTTTAAGTGATATTACTAATCCATTTGGTCACATTACAAATCTTAAGCATAAAATCACAATTCATAATTTACTATTCATCAAAAATTAAGTTGATCTTATTACTCTAAATTTCATACTGAACATAATTGTAGAAGGCCATTTTTTGAAAATCATTACACATTTTTAATTATTTAAGGTTTATATAAACATTTTTTAAAATATCCTTTCTCTAAAATTCACCAAAAATATGCATACTATATTTATCCGGACATTTGAAAAGTCATAAACATCATCATAAGAAGAAATCCCAATTTTTATTTAAAACAAAGGATTACACAAGGCAGTTACGGTCTCCTTACATAGCCCCTTATCACACCAGCATAGGACCTAAGTGTAAGGTGTGCTAAGGTGAGAGAATCCAAGGGAGGCTCTGCCAACATCGCATGAGTAGTAATTTCTATCAGTTTGAACTTCTCGCGAAGGCGATTCCGTTCTAGCTTCACACGATGAAGTTCGGCTTGGGTTTGGTCCAGAGCAAAGCCCAGTGGTGCTACCTCTTTCTCAAGTTCTGTTAGATGGGCTTCGATTAGTCCAAGACTACTGGGTGAGGCCATCGAATCTTCTTTCTATAATAATTAACTAAAATTACTTGTATTTAGAGACAATAATCAAAACGTTTAGTTTGCAGCGGTCATATTGACCAATGGTCATATAACAGTCAAAACCCAACGGTCTCATTTTAATTACTCATGTTATCAAATGAAACATTTTTGTTGAGTAAAAATAAAATAAAATAATACATAAAATTAGGAAACAAGATTTATTCAAAATTTCGGGTCGTTACACCTGCGGCTCCCCCGCCTCCGCCTCCGCCTCCGACTACTCCGCCTCCGACTACTCCACCTACGCCTGCTCCGTCCCCTCTACCTACAGTAAACCCTCCTATTTTACGCTTGTAACCTCCACGCACTGCAAAACCCCCTATGGCTCCTCCATTCCCGACACCCCGCTTGCCCCCCTTTGTGGCTCCGCCTCTACCTCCGCCATTTTTTTTGCATTTTCGTTCCCTAATTTGTTTTTTGGTGTTGTTCCATTCCAGAGGCTTTGGTGTCGGTGTCTCTCAATGGGAGATTGCGGAGCTCTTCATCGGCTAACGGTTCGGCTCGGTAAACCATTTCACGGTCTTCAACATTTCTATTGGATTTCATCTTCATACTAGGTTTCGGATTTCTGCACAAATGTGGTCTATCATGGATAAATTTGTTTTTTTAACTATTGATACGTTTACATTTATATGAAATAAAAATACTCACATTTGTAGTTGTTTTACTTAAATTATAAGTTTTCGTTCTTGGCTAAATGTTGATGTGTAATTTAAATATGCAGCTGTTTCAGTCATTCAAACCTAAAGGTAAAAGTGATATCATGAACTATGGAGATTTTTCTTATAATGATAGAAATGATATTACCTATATTGCAAATTAAAGGTACCATTATTCAAGTGGTTGTGTTTTTTTCATTCGGTCTCTCTGTATTCATTGACCTATTGCAGTTTAGGTACGTTGAACTGATTTTATTCACTTAAGATCATATACACAAATATTTATGTTTCTCTCTACCTATATGTTAGCACTATTTATATATTCATATAGATTATATGTTACTGCAGTTTATATGTTTATGTCAATATTGTTTCAATTCATACAGCCAATATGTTTATTTTACTATACCGTTTCAGCATATATGGTATTTTTTTGACAATTTCAGATCATACAATTCACGCAGTTTATATGTTACCACTCCATGCAGTATATTAATATGAATTATTATGTTTGAAAAATGGAATTCTATTATTGAAAATAAGAATTGTTTTATAGTGCCGTGCGAATGCACGGACAAAGTACTAGTGATTTTTTATTTATAAAATCTCTTATTTTCATCTTCATTTTCTAAAAAATATTTTTCCTTTATACAATATTACATTTTTGGAAAATGAAAAAAAAAACATTTTTCAAATCCAAATGCAATCCAAGGTTCTTTAAAAAAGGTTTATCTGCATATCATTCTATAAATGAAGTTTTTCCTTTAGATGTCTTGGAAAGCCTATCTAGTAGAAAAATAGCAGTATTGACTACTGTGTAGAATTTTTTTAAGAATCCTTTTCTCATGCAGCTTACATCATGATTGTTCTATTTATCATCTCATTAACCTCATTTTGTTGTTGAGTTAAAGGGATCTGTTTCCAACCGTTATCCAATCTTAAAATCTGAATTTTGCAGTTGCTTTCACTCTCAATCCAAGCTTTGGATTTCACATAACAAGAATGGTCTTTCGTCACATTATTTCCAGAATTAAAAAAACTCAAAATGGGCAAATTTGGAAACTTGAAATCCTAAAAATCTGCCCATGATTAACCAGCAGCCCTAGAAAATAGGAATTGATAATTTAGTTAGCAGGAAAATAACTTCATGTTTGCTTATTTTCAGCAGATAACGAGGCGTGTGTCAATGAACAGGGTTGTACTTGGTATCTAAAGTGCACAGTGAAGGAAGATGAGGAGCTGGAAAATTTTGCAACTAGGGCTGTCCTGATACTGGGTTCCATCCACAGCAATACCCATGAGTGCCACAAAAGAAGTGTTTCTCTCTGCAGTTCAATTTGCCATTTCAACAGGCAAGCTGTTCCCCCCATTCGGAGATGAGCTTAAAGCTTCTGCTCAAGAACAAGTTGAATTCATGCTGGACCAAGATGAAGGCACGCCATCAGTTGCAAGTGATGATGAAGTTAAAATGGAGTTGAAAGCGGGCCTTTCCAATGTTTTTTCCTCATTTGTGAACACTCTGTCTTCCCTCGTCTCAGAGTCTGCCCATGAGTGCAGGGCAACAGAATCTCAAATATTGCAGAGTCTAGCAGATCTGGAATGGATGTGCAAGGTACTCCCGAAGATGAACTTAATGAAGGATTTTGTTTCAGGGTGGGTGGGAATCTCTAATGATATAATGAGGGTGGTTGATGATGAGAAGCTGGGTTGTTTGATATGGAGGTTGAAGGCGAAGCTGATAAAAGTGACTGGGAAGTCGTTGGAGGCAGTTGGTTATGGGAATGTGATACTGCCAGCGGCCTGCAGGGTGAAGCTGCTGAAGTATTGGCTTCCTTATATAAGGAAGATGAAAGCCCTTTTGGAGGTGAAAGAGGAGAAGATGTTGAATGAAGAGCAGTGGGAAGGCATTGAAGGTGCAATCGTGTCTTTGGTGCTGGCACTGCCTTCAACAGATCAAGCAGAGATATTGCTGGATTGGATGAAGTCAGCGGAAGATGGGTACCCAGATTTGAGCGAGGCTTTTGAGATCTGGTGCTACAGAAGCAAATCGGCAAAGAGAAGGCTGGCCTCTGTTAGTCTTTGACATTCCCCCAACAGATGATTATTCATTTGCACTTGTACAGAGAAAGTTGGCATCCGCATGCTCAATTTTGTTTTGATTTTGCTGTGTTTGGGAGTTCCTTCGGCTGTTCACCATCCATGATGCCTTATGTAGTAATGTGTGACAGCTTTTCTAAGAATGAAAATAACCAGCTGACGCAAGCAACATTGTTTTTAAACAATATGGTCAAACAGTTGAACCTCTTTTTACAGTTAAATTGCTTGATGTTTGAATGCACAAAGTTGATTTTGTAATCATCAAGAAATTGAAGCACCTTCGATCATAAATATATATCCGGTATGTGAACAGTTTCATAAAGATTATAAAAATTGTCTCATTCTATTCAAATGTCTCTTTGTAGGTGATGAGTTAAATCTCGCTAACAAGTTACCAATAGAAGCTATGTATGAGTGAGGATAACTAACAATGAGTCTCAATTGCACTAAGATGCGAGTTGCATCTCACTAACTAGTTACCAACAGAACCCATGTATGGGTGAGGACAATTAACAGTGAGTCTCAATTGCACTAAGACATGATACTTTCAGATCAACAAACTCTTCATTTTCCTCGCAAGATTGGAATGAATCTTTTTCAAGATTTAGCGTTCTACTAACGATGAGAGTGCTTAAAAAATTTACTCTATCCATACACATGGAGATAGTTGATGAAACCACAGTTAATGGGCTCAAGCTACCCAAAACTCGAGCTGACAGACCACTTACCTTAGGCATACCTACTCTAATCATTAGAGGGCATCAACAAGTGATGAAGGATAAATAACCACCGTGGGAGATCGATTTTCCCTCTAGCACCACCGTACTTTATTTAATATTTTAAATAAAACAATGTGACGAGTATAAATAAATCATGCCAATATACCATATAAGTAAAAATACTACACTGGGTATAATCCATCATACAACCATGGTATAAAAAAAATAAGGTTTGTGACCGATGCCCACCATGTATGTCCACTGACAATATCTCTGATCTCTAAGTGAGAATGCATCCCTCCATCGAATCAAACATGCAATCATAGCTTCATGCGCACCAAAATGCACATGTAGTGGGTGGGTATATAAACATACCCAATAGGCATTCCCCATACATGATCTATTTAAAAACCATCTAATCTTAAACCTTCACACTAGTTTAAAAATAAGAACAGTTTTTAAATGAAGAACTCACATGCTTTAGATAAAAGGAATTACTTTTAAAAAAGCATAAGCCTTTTTAATTTATCATAAATTCAAATGGGGTTTAGAATGTAAAAGATCAAGTTTAATATAAATCACATGCACACACACCCATAATTGAAATAAACCAACTGCCATTATGGAATAAACTACTAGGCTCTAAGGGAGAATCTTGGACTTGACTAAATGGAACCACCCCACTAGCATTTGATGTCATCCTATTCGCATACCCAACATGCACATTATAGGCTTGATCGGGAGCATCCCAACTAGCTAGAGCGCAATCATAACCAGAGGTGCTAGTTAGAGCATAATCATAACCAGAGAAACACTTGTCACTGTTGAGTCATTTTCTTAAAAAACATCATGTTGATTCATTTTCTTAAATGACATCTTTCAGATCCTAATTTTGACAAACCACACTACACCTAATTATACTAAAGTTTATTAGAAGAATGCTTAGTTCAGTTTTTGTAAAAACCCTCCATCTAAATTATTCCTTCTAAATTACATACCCTCTAAACTATCCTCATACTAGAACTTCTCAAAGTCACAATAAAGTACAAACAAAAGGAAGTTAATGAAATGCATATGAATTAGTTACAATGATAGTGGACACAATAAACAATCTCAAGAAGTTAGTTGCATCAAATTTCTATAAATAGAGACCAAGACTCGAGGCTAAAAAAGCTAATAAATCAATGAACTGCTGATCATGTTCTTTGTGATTGATTGCAAGAGTGTTTTTTGCTTTCGTTTGTTTGTTCTTCCAGCTTATACTTGGTGCCTCCATTTGTGAGATTATTGAAAAGGTACTAAGATATCTCTTTTGTAGTTGTTTCATTATGATCACTATTAATTGAAGAAGTCTCGAGGTAAGGACTTGCTATTGTCGATCTTTGATCAAAGGAGCTTTGGTGATAAAACCTTGTGCATCCAATCATCTGATCAAAGATGTTCTATCTCATAACCTGTTACACTCAAACCAAGGTTTGATTCTTTTTCTGCTTTGAGTTAAAATCAAAGAGATTTTGGGGATAGGAATCTATATATCCATCTTAATAAATTGTTAAGGGTTATTCTAGATTGTTCCTCCAAAACCCCATTGCATTGTTTCTATATTTTGTGTTTTATACATTGTTTAGTTTATAGTTTTTGATTGCTCCTCCAAAACCCCATTGCATTGTTTCTATATTCTGTGTTTTATACATTGTTCAGTTTATAGTTTTAGTTTTGGGGATAGGAATCTATATATCCATCTTAATAAATTATTAAGGGTTATTCTAGATTGTTCCTCCAAAACCCCATTGCATTGTTTCTATATTTTGTGTTTTATACATTGTTTAGTTTATAGTTTTTGATTGCTCCTCCAAAACCCCATTGCATTGTTTCTATATTCTGTTTTTAAGATGGAATTTATTTTATATGATTTTTAGGTTTTCAATTCACCCTCTCTTGAAGCTTCCAATCTAGGACAAATTTTGGCATAAGATAAAGTCTCTATATTTTCATCATACTAACATATAAATAGAGAAAGGTTCTTATGATAGCTAATATTCCACTCAAAACTTTGGAGAATCTGAATTCAAATTAGACACCTATCTTTGATGGTGTTGATTATCAATACTGGAGAGATAGAATGAAGAAATATGCTATTAACATCGGAGTTGATAATTATCTTCTGATGGTAGGTGAATATAAGATTGTAGATAAGTCCATTCTGAATTTCACCTATAATGAGAAAGAAGAATTTCAGTTGAATTAAAAGTTCGAAACACTCTATTATGTGTTATGACAAAAAAATATTTATAGTTGAGTTTCTTTATATGAAACTACAAATGCTATTTGGAAGAATTTTAAAATTACTTGTTTCATAACATTTGAAGTTTTAGAAACCATGAGAGCTATATTGAGAGATGATTATCAAGATTTTGATTTCATTCTTAGAGAGCTTGTTATTTGTATTTATTAAAGGTTCATGACAATAGTGAATAGTTGAAAATCACATGGAGAATCATATATTACTAATAAATAGATGATTGAAAATATTATTTATATCCTTTTGAAAGAGTGGGAATTAAAAAGAACAACTTTGTAAGATATGAAGCGTCTAACATATCTAAAACTTGATGATTTCATCAGAACAATGATGTAGTATGAAAATCATCTTAAGAGGATGCTGAAAAAGAGAAAAAGAATAAATAAATTTCATTTACATCCAATGCTACTGCTATCACAACTATAACTTTAAATAATCATTTGGATGATATTTATGTCTAGATCAGTGAAGATGAATTTGATCAGCACAGCTAAACACCTATGGTATAATTGACATCTTTAGTTTAGACAAAGAAACGTTTAGAAAAAAAGAAATGCCACAAATCTTTCAGGGTTAGTTCAACAAGTGAGCGTGAACTATTCCAAAGGGAAGCTAGAGGTAAAGATATTTCATAAGATTCCTTTAAGCAATTAAGGAATGCTAAAGTGAAGTAAAAGCATGGTCAGAAGATTTGAGTTTCTTCGATCCGGCATGCCGAAGAATATCTCGACTATGCAATCGTTGATCATGATAATGTAGCGTGGAGTTATTCCTAAATGCATGTTACCTTATCTACATCATGGTATTGATGTTCATAAGTAGGATTGATGATAAAGTCTTACATGTTAGCATATATCAACAAAATGTAGCGTGGAGCAATTCCTAAACGCACATCTTATACATCAAAGTTATGATGTATGGAGTATCAATGTTGCAACTTGAAAAAACATCCATTATATTTCAAGATGTGTTTTATAAATAATCGTGAAATCCCATAACCTATATTCTAACTAAAATTACAAATGGATATCATACGAGTCATAGTCTGATGATAATCCACTATGTTATAGGACATTTGTTAAAGTTGCAAAGCGTTTGTTAAGGAAAAAACAAACAAACAAGCATCAAGCTAAACACATGGTGCATTTGAGTAAATATCCTAAAAGTTGCATAGGATATTACGTAAATCCCTAAGATAGAAAAGATGTGATCAATTGATAGACTACATTTCTATATAAGGGTGCACATATTTATTAGAGATAGTGGGAGTAAGATTGACTTGGGTTTAGTCAATGATTTAGATGCACAAATGGTTGGCATAGGAACAAGTTCCCCAAGTAACATGTGGAATAGGCATGTTCCAGTGACACATACTACGTAGGAAGGAGAAACCATGGTGATGGTTTTATATTCACCATGACCGGTGATAAATTATTCATTAAGAATAATAAATACTACAAGTAAGCAGTATATGACAATTAGCTAAGATTGACAAGATCAATTTAAATTCAATAATGGATTCCATGTATCAAATTGAAAAGGGGCTTATAAATTGAATACTGCGGTGGGTATTCGTATGAGTTTATACATGGATGGTACAAGCCCGGTACTAATAAGGCTTGATTGGTTATACCAATTCGGTATGCCTAAATCCATTAGAATTTTACTTTTCATAGCTAAATTTCTATGATCACTCTATTGGTCATTGGATGTCAAGATCATATTTCATGGAAGGTGTCTATACGACACAACCAGAAAGGGATGATGACACCATCAAATGCCTATGAAGGTTGAAAGTTACTGAAATCGTGTTTAGGATTAAAGTAAGCAACAAGATCTTAGAGCATTCATTTTGAATGCATCTTTTTCTTGTGTCTACCAAAGGTTAGTGGGAGTGATAATGTTTTCCAAGAGAAATATGTTTGATAACATATGGAAAACAGATCTTGATCTTACAGTTAGATAATATCAGGATAAAAGTAATACTCCAATGATTAACTTAAATCAGTAACCTATGTTCTAGGGAACAGGATCTACTGAGGTAGATATAATGGTTTCTTGGACCTAGTTAATCGTACATAAAGTGACATTGTATTGAAAAATACAAGTTGAAACAATTCAAGTTCAGAATTTTTGTCAATGTCACATGGATTAATCTCTTCTGGTTGTCATGTTCGGAACATGGGAAGAGATTAAAGTTGTGAATTGAGTTCCATACGCTTCAGTGATGGATCAATCACGTATGCCATAATATGTACAAGAATTGATACTTCCAGGATATACTTTATTGTAGGCATATATCGATTATATTCAGAAGCATTGAAAGTTAAGAAGTCAGAACTATCATCTTATACTTCGACAAGTACAAATGATATGTACCTGGTATGTGGAGAAGAAGGTATACTAGTTTTTGTGGGACACAAACTAGAAATCCTTAGATAAATTTGATCTAGTATCTCAGTTAGGCTAAGGTGATGAGAGAATCAAGCTCATAAAATCCAGTGGTATCCATACCTACAAATACTGAGTACGTTGTATCTTCTAAGGTAGCTAAGAAGCAATTATCAAATATAACAATTTGTTCCAATTCTTGGAATCACACCTAGTAAGTAAAGTATTATCATAATGTAAATTATGTTATTCTTACTAGCCAAGTTTCCAAGTTATGACAATGGAAAAAATTGATATACTTAGAGATACCTTATCTTGAGAAGTTTTACTCAAGGAGATGAGGTCGCATACAACAGATATGCCACACGGCGAAAATGTGGCAGGCCCGACAGTTAAATCCATTACTCAGCAAAAGCATGATCTTTATCATGTGAGTAGCTAACAAGCTTGGTTAACAAGTTGTCTCTAGTGCAAGTGGGAGTGTTGAAATAGTAGGTTCCCTTGACCCAACTATGTTTTACTTTTGATTACCATATCACGTGTACAGTTAGTTATACATTATGTATTATTACCATTATAGTGTAGATATTTCTGCATCCACTATATAATGGTAATGTCCATAGATTAATTGTTGTGTTGAGAGGTTATAATAGATCCCAGGCTATAATGAGAACCTCGAGATACTATGACATTAATCTTAAATATATGTTCTATGGTCTAGATACATCTTACTGACGGGAAACGGTAGATGTTTGACTACCAGGTGCTGGGGGATCATAAGCATTGAGACTTCTTCTCATGAAGTTCGCACTTGGTGATCTCCAGTAGTGAGATCATGAGGACATACCTGCCAATAGAAACACCACATGTTTTGTGTGTCATTGGTTGTTCCTATCTAAGGACATGTGTATTGGTCTCCTAACTTGAGATCATTACCAGTGTGTACCATTTGATTGCATACATTGATGCAAGGAAAAAACCATGGTATTGAAATCGTGGAGAGGTAGCTTGTGTTGGGTGTGTCACTAGTGGTATGGCATTGGTTGAATGATCAAGAAAGGATTTGTCGCTTCCAAGTTTAGAAAGTTGTATATCTTAGGCCTGGTTGATCAGGATGGTGCTACCTTTATAAGTCTCTGGACAAAGTAGTCAAAAGACAAATCCATCTGGATAGATCAAAAAATAATAAATCAAGAAAATGACGATGACACAAGCATGCGTCCTACTTTATGAGATATTTAATAATAAAGAGATTATAGTACACAGTCAGTGTTCGTAAGTTGGTTATCGTTGCTATGACAATCCTTATCTCTTTAGGGGCCATGATGGGTTGCTAGACTCCACTCTTGGTATGTGGATTTTATTCACTGCTATTGAGATAAGGGCTTAGAGGGTCACACACAATAGCGTATTCAATAATCCCCTATATTCTGTTGAATAGGTATATGGACATGGTGGGCCCCACCATGGGGTCCGAGTGTTTTCCATGTTTCCGATCACCAAAAGAATTAAATAAATTCATTATTATTCAAGCTATGAATAATTGGGATTGAATTTATTTAAAGTATTTACAATTTAAGTAAATATGGGAAAATATTAATCGAATAAATATTATTTTAATATTCAAGGTTCATTTAATATCAGTTGGGATTGCGAGTCGAGTTAAATGGATCAGTTTTTATCATGTAGTATATTATATATATATTACAAGTATGTGATAAATTAACAAATAATATTAACGCATTTTAGTTCGTTAAAATTATTTATTTAGTGGAAGTTGAAATAAACGGGGCTGGGGAACCCAACCAGGTATTTAGAAACACCACTATAAATAAGAGAGAGAGGCTCTCACTCAAGTAACTATTCATTTATTTTCATGGAATGAAAATGAGAGCCTCCCTCTCCTCTTGCTACCTAGAGAGAGAAGTAGTTGATCCAAGAGCATGGATCAAGATCTCCCTCAAGCATCGAAGGGATATCCAAGCGGTGATCATCCAGACGTCAAAGACATCATCGAATCACCGCGCTAGCACTTAGAATTAGATGATCGACATTCTAAAGTATTTTTGAAGCGTGCGTAGACGATCAAGAGGGATCCTGCTATGGATCCTTCAAGCGACGATCGCCGGCGACGAATTGCAGTTGAGTGCACCTTCAGATTTGGAATGATATGATTTTCAGTTTATTTTTTGTGCTCTTTACAATTTATGTGATATCCTAGGACCTTACTGGGGTTCAGATTGTTGGCATCGACAAGTTCTGTCGACCCATCGATGAAAAATTTTAAAATCCCTGGCCCACCGACTTCTATTGCGGGCCCCATAACCTTTCAGTGGTATCAGAGCGATCACATAGATTTTCTGAGTCAAATAAAATTGATTTGCATAAAATTATGTAGAGGGTTCAAAATCAGTCTCAACGGTTTAAACCGTGCATTAATCTGATTTCGAACGACAAAGTTATGGCCATTCAAATTTTTTCGGAATGGATCAATGTTTGCGGTATGAGTTCGAGTTATTAAAATTTTATTCTTTTTCAAAATTTTCTGAAAAAGAATATATGTGAAAATTATAATTTTTCATTTGTATAATTTGCATAATAATAATTTTATTATTATAATAATATAATAAAAATAAATTATTATTTTATTATAATAATTTTATTATTTTTAAATTAAAGGCTAAGTAGCCTTTTGGAAAAAAAATTTTGGTATCATTTGTGGAATTCCATATATGAATAAAAAATTAAAAAAAGGTGAGTTGAGGTGGGGTTGAGGAGGACCTAACTTCAAAAAGGGGAATCTCTGTTTTTTTTAAAGGAGGGAGTGGACTTTTTTTTTTAAAAAGTGAGGGCTAGGGTTTTGGGGTGCTGAGCGGCCCCCCTCTATTCACCCATGGCGCCCCATAGGGCTGCCGGCTTGCAACACGCGGCGCAGGCCACCGCACCCAGGCCCCCCGTGGCCGCCTGCGCAGGCCGAACCAGCAGTCGGCCGGGGATGCACTCCAGCCGACTGCCTCCCTGAAGCGGTACACCGACCGTCTCCCCGACCGCCCTTCACCCGACCCCCTTGCCATCACCCTACACATAACCAGCCGCCAGACAGTGCCAAAGGCTTCCCTTATCACTGCCCAGTAAGTGGACGGTCTCTCCCCTACCTCCCGCCCGCTCCAGACACCGGCGCACCTGAAGCAACCCGTCTGGAACCCTCCTGACCTCCTCATTGCAGCAAGCAACGCTCCTGGCTGCCAACCCCGTAACCTTCGGACCACTACCAGCGCCGCCCCAGATCTGTGGTGGACCAATGACTCCACCGTCCGCGGCCGTGACCCACCTCCCAACCACCTCGCGCTGGAACTCGCGGACCGGAGCCGTGCCACCGGCCTCCACCCGGTGACCCGACAGCCACCCTCTGCCAAAGTAGAACCAGCCCGCGGCCGTGCCGCTGCTCTACAGGCTCGCCTGAGCATTGTGCCGCCGCCACTTCCTCCTTCACGGATGCTGGACTGTCGATTCACCACCCAACGATGGTCGCAACTCCTGTATTGTCGCCTCCGGTCTAAATCTAGGAGGTATCCTTTTTGTCTGCAAGTTTTTCTACAGGACAAAATTGGCCCCGAAGTGGTCCGAGCCAATCTTCCCAACCAGGAATGAGTTTTGATGGATTGATCTGACCCATTTTGGCCCTGCACAGCCTGGTATGACCATGTGCGAGTTTGGCCCTACCCGCACAGGTCCTACAGTCACGTTTTGAGGACCGACCAATTTAAATTAATCAAAGTTAATTAATTTAATTAATTTACTTTTAGTATATAAATTAAATTAATTAAAATTAATTTTGGTTAATTATTTTAATACCCAGGGATATAAATTAATTTAATTTTACAATTAAACTAATTAATTAATTAATTTAATTTTGGCATAAAAATTAAATTAATTAGTGGATCGAATTATAATTAAATTATTTGAATTATTTAATTCATTTAATTTAATTATATAACCCTCGTACTTAATTAATGAAATTTAATTTTATCACACATTTTACTCGCATTCTCCATGTATGTTGCATTTATTTAATTATTTAACTATATGCGATGATTGTAATTATTTAAATAGATGGTCTGTGTATCGTCTTTCTTTTCGGTTAAAATGTATAAGGGCCTGCACGCCCAATTTTACCCGATGTACATCCCTAGTTCCCCTCACTTGCGCGCAAGTATTTTTGTACTACAAACGAAGACGATGAATGATGTGGACCCTACCAAGATGAGGTAGTGTATGTTGATCAAGACGGTGCAAGACGACAAGTGGATCCCGCCAAGACGAGGTGGTACTCCAAGACGTGATGTGGACCCGCCAAGACGAGGTGATACTTCAGAAGAGAAGTGAACATACAAGATGGGGAAAGTTGCATTATGAGTCAAGCTTCGACTCAGGTATGATACCCTTAGGTCATTTAGATGATCAAGACCAGTCATGTAGTAGTTAACCTTTATGCATTTATTTATTATTTTATGCATTTTAGAACAGTGGAAGAAATACATAAAATAATAGATAATAAAATGGATAAAGAAGCGACGTATGATTTTCTATTAATGTTCAGTTGTGAGTGCGATAACATAGATGAACAAGATTAATAGAAATGAATTACATTCGTCGAGAGAAAAACACAAAAACCCTCAAAGTAATATTAAGTCATTACCGCCTTTCATCATTCAAGTTTGAACAAGACCGGGTATTCGGGGTGCCGGTTATGCTATAGCTGAGGGTGCCTCTTACCTCCAGGGAGTTCTTATTAGGGTGGTGGGTTGACTTAACTAAAATTTCAGCAAATAAATAGCCATAGCTAGCTTGTTTTAATTTTAGAGGTAAGCGTTGAGTAAATCAAGTTAAGATTTTTAAAGCTGAGACTTCACTCAACAGATCAAGAAACCACGAGTTAATGTGGTTGGCCATCCAAAATCCTACCTTGAACCCTCTGAGTAGTGGCGTAGCCATAGCTTGTAGACTATGACAGAGGTTCAAGGATCCTTTCCACTAGAATACTCAAACGATAGATTATTCCGATTATAGTATAGAGGGTTCCTAGAATTCGATAAATTAGTGGGATACATTTAATGATTAAATTAATCAGTAATGTAAAATTTGGTAATCATCATAAAAGTACTAATCTGCTAAAGTTTATTTTTGTAAAAAAATGGCAAGTAATACCACAAGTAAAAACTGTGATAAGTATTGGAAAAAGTTAATGTCTAAATTAGCACAAATTTCAAATATAGTACAGATGCTTGCGCATAATATTACTATATCAGAAATTCAAGGTGCTTGTGTCCCAACCTGTTAAGCCACCTAAGGAAGTGAGAGTGTAAAATTGCTTATAGGAGACTCATGAATCAAGCATATGATGGTTCTTTCATAATGCTATCATCAACATATGATGTTATTTGCGGTCGCTACATCATGAAATAGATGACATTGCATGAAATCTCATCTCCAAGAAACTTCCAAGGAGAAAGCGAAGCAAGATATAAATGTGATGATTATACCCACTTTGTATAAAGTGAAAGAAAGTTCATAATCTTTAATGGAATCCCATTCTTATGCCTTTTATGCCCTATTACTTAAGTTTTGTTTAAGGATACAAATGAACAATATAGAGTAAGCACTTCATTACCTTTTGGTAAAGGTTTTCCAAGTAATAATAATATTAAAGAAAGTATCATCTTTTGCTCTTATGAAGAATAAATTGAAAGACAAGGTGAAAAGGCCTATGGAAAGTTACATCAAAGGCACCTTCGTACTGTTCTTAAAATAAGAGAGGTTGGTTATTTAACAAGAGGTTATTTTCATCACATACAATGAAATAAATTTATGGAAGTTTAAAATGAAATGAACTGAAATACAAGAAGCAATTACCCGCTTATCATTTAGGTATATTCATCAATATAAATTAATGTTTATAACATACTTCTTGGGTATTTAATACAATATTCCAATAACATATGTGTATTTAAATACAGTAACCAAGTAAGTATAGGAGAATTATAAGAGGTAAAGTGTCTTCTCCAAGCAACTGAGAAAGGGTGATTCCTAACTCAGTGGTGAGAAACACATAACTTCTAACTTCCAAGTGATTGATTCAAATTGAAAAAGTTGTTGAGTATAACCAAAACATTTATCTCAAGTGCCCATTTGGTCATAATGAGACATTATTTTAAGTTTAAAAATGAATTTTTTTTCTGGTGTAACATACTCAACAAATAGTTCAGACATACTTGAATCATAGGCAATACATGATGAATATAAAATGTAAGACTTACCCAATTGTGGAAATATAATTCTTGGTCAAGTAAAACTAAAAGTGGACATCAATGATATACCCAGTTTGGTATTTAGGCTCAGAACAACTAAACACCTAAGGTATAATTTACATCTTTAGTTTAGACAAAGAAACCTTTAGAAATAAAGGTATGCCACAAAGCTTTCAGGGTTAGTTCAACAAGTGATTATGAACTATTCAAAAGGAAAGATAGAGGTAAAGACAATTCATAAGATTAGTTGCTTCGAGCCTGCATGCTGAAGAATATCTTGACTATGCAATCATTGATCATGATAATGTAGTGTGGAGTTATTACTTAATGCATATTACCTTATATACATCACAGTATTGATGTTCATAAGGAGGATCGATGATAAAGTCTTACATGTTAGCATTGATCAACAAAATTTAGCATGGAGAAATTCATAAACACACATTTTATACATCAGAGTAATGATGTATGAAGTATCAATGCTGCAACTTGTAGAAATTTCCATTATATTTCAAGATGTGGTTTGCAAATAACCATGAAATATCATAACCTATATGCCAACTAAAATGACAAATGGATATCATACGATTCATAGTATGATGATAATCCACTATGCCATAGGACATGTGTTAAAGATGCAAAGTGTTTATTAAGGAAAAAACCAACAAACATGCATCAAGCTAAACACATGGTGCATCTGAGTAAATATCCTAAAAGTTGCATAGGATATTACGTAAATACCTAAGACAGAAAAGATGTGATCAAGAGATAGACTATATTTCTATATAAGGGTGCACGTCTCTATTAGAGATAGTGGGAGGAATATTGACTTGGGTTTAATCAATGCTTTAGATGCGTAAATGGTTGGCATAGGAACAAGTTCCACAAGTGCATGTGGAATAAGCATGTTCTAGTGACACATACTGTGTAGGAAGAAGAAAACATGTTGATGGTTTTATATCCACCATGGTCGGTGATAAATTATTCATTAAGAATAATAAATCCTACAAGTAAGCAGTATATGGAAATTAGCTAAGATTGACAAGATCAATTAAAATTCAATAATGGATACCATGTATCAAATTACAAAGGGGATTATAAATTGAATACTATGGTGGGTATTCATATGAGTTGATACATGGATGGTACAAGCCCAATACTAATAAGGCTCGATTGGTTATACCAAGTCAGTATGCCTAAATACATTAGAATTTTACTTGTCATAGATAAATTTCTAAGATCATTCTATAGGTCATTGGATGTCAAGATCATATTTTGTGGAAGGTGTCTATACGGCACAACCAGAATGGAATGATGAAACCATCAAATGCCAATAAAGGTTGAAAGTTACTGAAATTCAGTTCAGGATTAAATTAAGCAATAAGATCTTAGAGCATTCATTTGGAATGAATATTTTCCTTATGTCTACCAAAGTTTAGTGGGAGCGCTAATGTTTTCCAAGAGAAATATGTTCGACAACATATAGAAAACAGATCTTGATCTTACAGTTAGATAAGATCAGGATAAAAGTAATAATCCAATTATTGACTTAAATTAACAACCTAAGTTCTAGGGAATAGGATCTACTAAGGTAGATATAATGGTTGCTTGGACTTAGTCAATCATACATAAACTGACATTTTATTTAAAAATACAAGTTGGAACAATTCAAGTTCAAAATTATTGTCAATGTCTCATGGATTAATCTCTTCAAGTTTCCATGTTCAGAACATGGGAGTAGATTGAAGTTGTGAATTGAGTTCCATACTCTTCAACGATGGATCAATCACGTATGCCATAATATGTACAAGAATTGATACTTCCAGGATATACTTTATTGTATGCATATATCAATTATATCTAGGAGCATTGAAAGTTAAGCAGTCATAACTATCATCTTGTACTTCGACAAGTATAAATGATATGTACCTGGTATATGGAGAATAAGGTATACTAGTTTTTGTGGGACACAAAATAGTAATCCTTAGATCAATTTGATCTAGTGTTGTAGTTAGGATAAGGTTTTGAGTGATTCATGCTCATAAAATTTAGTGGTAGCCATACCTACAAATACCAAGTACATTGTAGCTTCTAAGATAGCTAAGAAGTAGTTATCAAATGTAACGATTTGTTCTAGTTCTTAGAATCGCACCTAGTAAGTAATGTATTATCATAATGTAAATTATGATATTATTACTATCCAATTTGTCAAGTTATGACAATGGAAAAAAGTGATACACTCAGGGATACCTTATCTTGAGAAGTTTTACTCAAGGAGATGAGGTCGCATACAACAAACATGCCATGTGATGAAAATGTGGAAAACCCAGTAGTTAAAGCCATTACTTAGAAAAATCATGATCTTTATTATGTGAGTAGCTAACAAGCTTGGTTAGCAAGTTGGATCTAGTGCAAGTGGGAGTGTTGAAATAGTGGGTTCCCTAGACCCAACTATGCCATACTTTTGATTACCATATCATGTGTACAGTTAGTTATACATGATGTATTATTACCATTATAGTGTAGATATTTCTTCATCCACTATATAATGGTAATTTCCATAGATTAATTGTTGTTTTGATAGGTTATAACAGATACTGGGCTATAATGAGAACCTCGAGATAGTTTGACATTAATCTTAAATATGTGTTCTATGGTCTAGATACATCTTACTAACTGGACACAGTAGATGTTTGACTATTAGGCGCTGGGGGCTCATAAGCATTGAGACTTATTCTCATGAAGTTCTCACTTGGTGATCTCCAATAGTGAGATCATGAGAACATACCCGCCAATAGGAACACCACATGTTTTGGGTGTCATTGGATGTTCCTATATACAGACATGTGTATTGGTCTCCTGACTTGAGATTATTACCAGTGTGTACAATTTGATTGCATACTTTGATGCAAGGAAAAAACCATGGTATTAAAATTTTGGAGAGGTAGCTTGTGTTGGGTGCGTCGTTGGTGGTATGACATTGGTTGAATGGTCAAGAAAATATTTGTCGCTTCCAAGTTTAGGAAGTTGTATATCTCAGGTTTGGTTGATCTGGATAGTGCTACCTTTATAAGTCTTTGTCCAAAGTACTTGAAAGGAAAATCTATCTAGATAGATAAAAAAACAAAAAAGCAAGAAAATGACAATGACACAAGAGTGCGTCTTACTTTATGAGATATTTAATGACAAGGAGATTATAGTACACATTTAGTGTTCGTAGGTTGGTTGTCGTTGCTATGAAAATCCTTATCTCTTTAGGGGCCATGATGGGTTGCTAGAATCCGCTCTTAGTCTGTGGATTTTATTCACTACTATTGAGATAAGGGCCCAGAGGGTTACACACAATAGCATATTCAAGAATCCTCTCTATTCTTTTGAATAGGTATATGAACATGGTGTCCCCCACCATAGGGTCCGAGTGTTTTCCATGTTATCGATCACCAATAGAATTAAATAAATTCATTATTATTCAAGTTATAAATAATTGGGATTGAATTTATTTAAAGTATTTACAAGATAAGAAAATAAAAAAAAAATATTAATCAAACGAATATTATTTTAATATTCAACGTTCATTTAATATCAAGTGGGATTGCGAGTTGAGTTAAATAGCTCGCCAACGAGCCTGTACCCGAGTGGTAAGGGCTCCTACTTGGCATCCAAGAGACCCAGGTTCAAAACTAGGTGGAGGTGAATTTCCAAGTTACTATAGCAGTTACTGTAGCAGTTACTATAGAAGGTACCATTCGGTACTGTAGCAGGCAGAACTATTCACCCGATTTGGTCCTTCGGGCCACCGGTTTGGGCCTACGGGTCTCAAAGGCCTTCAAGCCATCAAAGGCCTTCAGGCCATAGGGACTTTTGGACATTAAGACCATGGAGTAGCCTAGTTCACATAGAGAATTCCCCAGAAGAGGATCAAAGCAACAATAATAGCTGTCACCAGAAGCAGAGCTAACCGGATTGGAAGAATGAGAGGGTATAACAACCGCCATCGGGACCAGGCACCGTGCGACTTTGTATGGGGCAATGCTATCCGATCAGCAATGCAAGGTGGGGAGATAGGTGATCAATGATAAAGAAGCTAGGGAGGGGAAGTTCTAGTGGGTTGGGCCTACGGGTCATGTATTGGGCATGGTATGCCTCTGGGCCTTCGGGTCATGTATTGCAAGTCATGTCGGGCCTTGTTCCTTGGGCCTACGGGTCATGTACGGGTTCCCCTTCAACCCTTAAAAGGGGGATTATCCATAATAAAATAAAAAAGAAGGCTTTAGGTCCATTTGGAGTCAGAGTTAAATAGCTCAGTTTTTATCATGTTGTATATTTTATATATATTAAATGTATGTGATAAAATAATAAATAATATTGACACAGTTTAGTTCGTCAAAATTATTTATTTAGTGGATGTTGAAATAAATGGGGTTGGGGAACACAACTAGGTATTTAGAAATACCACTATAAATAATATAGAGATTCTCTCTCAAGTAACTATTCATTCATTTGTATGGAATGAAAATGAGAGCCACTCTCTCCTACCGCTACCTAGAGAGAAAAGCAGTTGATCCAAGAGCATAGATCAAGATCTCCCTCAAGCATCGAAGGGATCTTAATGCGGTGATCATCAGGACATCAAAGATATCATCGGATCACCACACTAGCACCCAGAATTCGACGATCGACGTTCCGACGGATTTTTGAAGCGCGTGTGGATGATCTAGAGGGATCCATCTATGGATCCTTCAAGTGACGATCACCAGCGACGAGTTGGAGTCAAGAGTGCCTTCAGATCTAAAACGATATACTTTTCAGTTTAATTTTTGTGCTCTTTACAATTTACATGAGACCCTCAGACCTTACTGGGATTCGGATCGTCGGCGTCGACAATTTCCGTTGACCCGTCGATGAAAAATTTTAAAATTCCCGGACCACCGGCTTCCACTGCGGGACCCAGAACCTTTCAGTGGTATCCAAGCGATCATGTATATTTTCTAAGCCAAATAAAATTTATTTACTTAAAATTATGTAGAGGGTTCAAAATCGGTCTCAATGGTTCAAATCGCGCATTAATCTGATATCGAATGGAAAAGTTATGGCCATTGGAATTTTTTAGAACAGATCAATGTTTGTGGTTTGAGTTCGGGTTATTAAAATTTTATTCCTTTTCGATTTTTTTTGAAAAATAATATATGTGAAAATTATAATTTTTCAATTGTATAATTTTCATAATAATAATTTTATTATTATAATAATATTTATTTTATTATTATAATAATATAATAATAATAAATTTTTATTTTATTATAATAATTTTATTATTTTTAAATTAAAGGCTATGTAGCCTTTTAGAAAAACTTTTCTTATATCATGTGTGGAATTCCACATATGAATAAAAAAATAAAAAAGGCGAGTTGATGTGGTGTTGAGGAGGAGGACTTGACTTCAAAAAGGAAAATCTCTTTTTTTTAAAAAAAAGAGGGAGTGGGCTTTTTTTTTAAAAAAAAGTGAGGGCTAGGGTTTTGGGGGGGGGGGGGGGGGCGAGCACCCCCCCTCAGTTCACCCATGGAGCCCCGTAGGGCCACCGAATTGCAGCATGCGACGCAGGCCGTCAGACCTAGGCCCCCTGTGGCCACCTGCGCAGGCCGGACCAACTGCAGCCCGGCGGCGCACTCCAGCCGGCTGCTTCCCTAAAGCGACGCGCCGCCCGTCTCCCTGACCACCCTACACATGACCTCCTTGCCTCCACCCTACACAGAACTAGCCACCGAATAGTGCCGATAGCTCCCTCCTCGTTGGCCAGCAAGCGGCCGGTCTCTCCCCTACCTCCCACCTGCTCCAGATGCCAGCGCACACAAAGCAGCCCGTCTGGAACCCTCTCGGCCTCCTCATTGCAGCAAGAAGCACTCCCGGCTGCCAAAACCGTAACCTTCGGACCACCGCCTGCGCCGCCCCAGATTTGCGGCGGACGAACGACTCTACTATCCGTGGCTGTGACCCACCTCCCAGCCACCTCATGCTGGAACCCGCAGACTGGACCTGCGCCACCAGCCTCCACCCAGTGACCCGGCAGCCACCCTCCACCAGAATAGAACCAGCCTGCGATAGTGCCACCGCTCTACCGTCTCACCTGAGCATCGTGCCATCGCCACACCCTCCTTCACAAATTCCATACCGGTGCTTCGACACCCGCCGATGGCCTCAGTTCTGGCACTATTGCCTCCGGTCTAAATCCAAGAGGAATCCTTTTTGTCTGCAAGTTTTTCCACAGGGAAAAATTGGCCCCAAAGCAGTCCGATCGATCTGACCAACCCGAAATGGGTTTGGACGGATCGGTCCGACCTAGTTTGGCCCTGCACGACCTGGTATGGCCATGCACGAGTTTGGCTTGACCCGCACAGGTCCCGCAGTCATGTTTTGGGGACCGACCAATTTAAATTAATCAAAGTAAATTAACTTAATTAATTTAATTTTAGTATATAAATTAAATTAATTAAAATTAAATTTGGTTAATTATTTTAATACATGGGGATATAAATTAATTTAATTTTGCAATTAAATTAAATTAATTAGTAGACTGAATTATAATTAAATTATTTGAATTACTTAATTCATTTAATTTAATCATATAACCCTCATACTTGATTAATGCAATTTAATTTTATTGCTCATTTTACCCGCATTCTGGTCTTGAGCATCGACCCATGTATGTTGCATTTATTTAATTATTTAACTATGTGTGATGATTGTAATTAATTAAATAGACAGTCTATGTTTCATCTTTCTTTTTGGTTAAAATGTATAAGGGCCTACACACCCAATTTTATCGTATGTACATTCCTAGTTCCCCTCGCCTGTGCGTGAGTATTTTTGTACTATAGATGAAGATGGCGAACGACGTGGACCCTGCCAAGATGAGGTGGTGTACGTTGATCAAGACGGTGAAAGACGACATATGGATCCTGCCAAGACGAGGCGATACTCTAAGATGTGACGTGGACCCCATCAAGACGAGGCGATACTTCAGAAGAGAAGCGAACATACAAGACGGGGGAAAGATGCATTATGAGTCAAGCTTCGACTTAGATATGATGCCCTTAGGTCATTTAGATGCTCAAGACCAGTCGGGTATTAGTTTACCTTTATGCATTTATTTATTATTTTATGCATTTTAGAACAGCGGGAGAAATACATAAAATAATAGATAATAAAATGGATAAAGAAGCGATGTATGATTTTTTATTAATGTTCAGTTGTGAGAACAACAACATAGATGAACAAGATTAATAGAAATGGATTATGTTCATTGAGATAAAAACAAAAAAAACCTCAAAGTGATATTAAGTCATTACCGCCTTCCATCATTAAATTTTTAACAAAACCGGGTGTTTGGGGTGCCGTTCATGCCATAAATGAGGGTGCCTCTTACTAACAGGGATTTCTTATTAGGGTGGTGGGTTGACTTAACTAAAATTACAGTAAAGAAATAGCTATAGCTAGCTTGTTGTAATTTTAGAGGCAAGAGTTGAGTAAATCAAGTTAAGATTTTTGAAGCTGGGACTTCACTAAACAGATCAAGGAACTGTAAGTTAATGCGGTTGGCCAGCCAAAAGCCTACCTTGAACCCTCTGAGTGGTGACGTAGACATAGGTTGTAGACTATAAGGGAGGTTTAAGGATCCTTTCCACTAGAATACTCAAACAATAGAGTATTATGATTCTAGTATAGAGGGTTCCTAGAATTCGATAAATTAGTGGGAGAAATTTAATGATTAAATTAATCGTAATGTCAAATTTGGTAATCAGCATAAAAGTATTAATTTTCTAAAGTTTACTTTTGTAGAAAAATGGCAAGTAATACCACAAGTATAAACTGCGATAAATATTGAACAAAGTTAATGTCTAAACTAGAACGAATTTCAAATATAGTACAGACGCTTTCACATAATATTACTATATCAGAAATTCAAGGTGCTTATGTCCCAACTTGTTAAGCTACCTAAGGAAGCGAGAGTGTAAAATTTCTTACTAGAGACTCATGAATCAAGAATATGATGGTTTTTTCATAATTCACTCATCAATGTCTGATGTTAGTCGTGGTCGCTACTTCATGACATAGATGATATTGCATGAAATCTCATCTCCAAGAACCTTCCAAGAAGAAAGAAAAACAAGATATGAATGTGATGATTGCACTCGCTTTGTGTAAATTGAAAGAAAGTTCATAATCTTTCATGGCATCCCATTCTTATGCCTCTTACACCCTATTACTCTAGTTTTTTTAAGGATACAAAAGAACAGTATAGATTAATATCTTCATTACCTTTTGGTAAAGGTTCTCCAAGTAATAAGAATATTAAATAAAGTGTCATATTTTGTTCTTATGGAGAATAAATTGAAAGACAAGGCGAAAAGGCCTATGGAAAGTTACGTCAAAGGCACATTCATATTTTTCTTCAAATAATAGATGTTGGTTATTTAACTGGAGGTTATTTACATTGCATACAATGAAATAAATTTATGGAAGTTTAAAATGCAATGAACTGAAATACAGAAGCAAGTACCCTCTTCTCGTTTAGGTATATTCATCAATATAAATTAATGTTTCTAACATAATTCTTGGGTATTGAATAAAATATTCCAATAATATATGTGTATTTAAATATAGTAACTATGTAAGTATAGGAACATTATAAGAAGTAAAGTGTCTTCTCCAAGGAGCTGAGAAACGGTTATTCCTAACTCAGCGGTGAGAAACACATAACTTCTAACGACCAAGTGATTGATTCAAATTGAACAGGTTTTTGAGTATAACCAAAAAATTTATCTCATGTGACCATTTTTTCATAATGATACATTATTCCAAGTTTAGGAATGAATGTTGTTTTTGGTGTAACATACTCAACAAATAGTTCAGACATACTTGAATCATAGGCAATACATGATGAATATAAAATGTAAGAATTACCCAATTGTGACAATATAATTCTTGGTCAAGTAAAACTAAAAGTGGTCGTTAATGATATACCTAGTTTGGTATTTAGGCTTGGCACAACTAAACACCTATGGTATAATTGAAATCTTTATTTTAGACAAAGAAACCTTTAGAAATAAAGGTATGCCACAAATCTTTTGGGGTTATTTCAACAAGTGAATGTAAACTATTCCAAAGGGAATCTAGAGTTAAAGATACTTCATAAGATTCTTTTAAGAAATTAAGGAATGGTAAAGTGAAGTAAGTTCATGGTTAGAAGATATGATTTGCTTCGAGCCGACATGCCGGAGAATATCTTGACTATGTAATCGTTGATCATGATAATGTAGCATAGAGTTATTCCTAAACACACGTTACCTTATCTATATCATAGTATTGATGTTCATAAGGAGGATTAATGATAAAGTCTTACATGTTAGAATAGATCAATAAAATGTAGCATGGAGAAATTCCTAAATGCACATTTTATACATCCAAGTTATGATGTATGGAGTATCAATGTTGCAACTTGAAAAAACTTCCATTATATTTCAAGATGTGTTTTTTCAAATAATTGTGAGCACCCCCCCTCAGTTCACCCATGGAGCCCCGTAGGGCCACCGAATTGCAGCATGCGACGCAGGCCGTCAGACCTAGGCCCCCTGTGGCCACCTGCGCAGGCCGGACCAACTACAGCCCGGCGGCGCACTCCAGCCGGCTGCTTCCCTAAAGCGACGCGCCGCCCGTCTCCCTGACCACCCTACACATGACCTCCTTGCCTCCACCCTACACAGAACTAGCCACCGAATAGTGCCGATAGCTCCCTCCTCGTTGGCCAGCAAGCGGCCGGTCTCTCCCCTACCTCCCACCTGCTCCAGATGCCAGCGCACACGAAGCAGCCCGTCTGGAACCCTCTCGGCCTCCTCATTGCAGCAAGAAGCACTCCCGGCTGCCAAAACCGTAACCTTCGGACCACCGCCTGCGCCGCCCCAGATTTGCGGCAGACGAACGACTCTACTATCCGTGGCTGTGACCCACCTCCCAGCCACCTCATGCTGGAACCCGCAGACTGGACCTGCGCCACCAGCCTCCACCCAGTGACCCGGCAGCCACCCTCCACCAGAATAGAACCAGCCTGCGATAGTGCCACCGCTCTACCGTCTCACCTGAGCATCGTGCCATCGCCACACCCTCCTTCAAAAATTCCATACCGGTGCTTCGACACCCGCCGATGGCCTCAGTTCTGGCACTATTGCCTCCCGTCTAAATCCAAGAGGAATCCTTTTTGTCTGCAAGTTTTTCCACAGGGAAAAATTGGCCCCAAAGCAGTCCGATCGATCTGACCAACCCGAAATGGGTTTGGACGGATCGGTCCGACCTAGTTTGGCCCTGCACGACCTGGTATGGCCATGCACGGGTTTGGCTTGACCCGCACAGGTCCCGCAGTCATGTTTTGGTGACCGACCAATTTAAATTAATCAAAGTAAATTAACTTAATTAATTTAATTTTAGTATATAAATTAAATTAATTAAAATTAAATTTGGTTAATTATTTTAATACATGGGGATATAAATTAATTTAATTTTTCAATTAAATTAAATTAATTAGTAGACTGAATTATAATTAAATTATTTGAATTACTTAATTCATTTAATTTAATCATATAACCCTCATACTTGATTAATGCAATTTCATTTTATTGCTCATTTTACCCGCATTCTGGTCTTGAGCATCGACCCATGTATGTTGCATTTATTTAATTATTTAACTATGTGTGATGATTGTAATTAATTAAATAGACAGTCTATGTTTCATCTTTCTTTTTGGTTAAAATGTATAAGGGCCTACACACCCAATTTTATCGTATGTACATTCCTAGTTCCCCTCGCCTGTGCATGAGTATTTTTGTACTATAGATGAAGATGGCGAACGATGTGGACCCTGCCAAGATGAGGTGGTGTACGTTGATCAAGACGGTGAAAGACGACATATGGATCCTGCCAAGACGAGGCGATACTCTAAGATGTGACGTGGACCCCATCAAGACGAGGCGATACTTCAGAAGAGAAGAGAACATACAAGACAGGGGAAAGATGCATTATGAGTCAAGCTTCGACTTAGGTATGATGCCCTTAGGTCATTTAGATGCTCAAGACCAGTCGGGTATTAGTTTACCTTTATGCATTTATTTATTATTTTATGCATTTTAGAACAGCGAGAGAAATACATAAAATAATAGATAATAAAATGGATAAAGAAGCGATGTATTATTTTTTATTAATGTTCAGTTGTGAGAACAACAACATAGATGAACAAGATTAATAGAAATGGATTATGTTCATCGAGATAAAAACAAAAAAAACCTCAAAGTGATATTAAGTCATTACCGCCTTCCATCATTAAATTTTTAACAAAACCGGGTGTTTGGGGTGCCGTTCATGCCATAAATGAGGGTGCCTCTTACTAACAGGGATTTCTTATTAGGGTGGTGGGTTGACTTAACTAAAATTACAGTAAAGAAATAGCTATAGCTAGCTTGTTGTAATTTTAGAGGCAAGAGTTGAGTAAATCAAGTTAAGATTTTTGAAGCTGGGACTTCACTAAACAGATCAAGGAACTGTAAGTTAATGCGGTTGGCCAGCCAAAAGCCTACCTTGAACCCTCTGAGTGGTGACGTAGACATAGGTTGTAGACTATAAGGGAGGTTTAAGGATCCTTTCCACTAGAATACTCAAACAATAGAGTATTATGATTCTAGTATAGAGGGTTCCTAGAATTCGATAAATTAGTGGGAGAAATTTAATGATTAAATTAATCGTAATGTCAAATTTGGTAATCAGCATAAAAGTATTAATTTTCTAAAGTTTACTTTTGTAGAAAAATGGAAAGTAATACCACAAGTATAAACTGCGATAAATATTGAACAAAGTTAATGTCTAAACTAGAACGAATTTCAAATATAGTACAGACGCTTTCACATAATATTACTATATCAGAAATTCAAGGTGCTTATGTCCCAACTTGTTAAGCTACCTAAGGAAGCGAGAGTGTAAAATTGCTTACTAGAGACTCATGAATCAAGAATATGATGGTTTTTTCATAATTCACTCATCAATGTCTGATGTTAGTCGTGGTCGCTACTTCATGACATAGATGATATTGCATGAAATCTCATCTCCAAGAACCTTCCAAGAAGAAAGAAAAACAAGATATGAATGTGATGATTGCACTCGCTTTGTGTAAATTGAAAGAAAGTTCATAATCTTTCATGGCATCCCATTCTTATGCCTCTTACACCCTATTACTCTAGTTTTTTTAAGGATACAAAAGAACAGTATAGATTAATATCTTCATTACCTTTTGGTAAAGGTTCTCCAAGTAATAAGAATATTAAATAAAGTGTCATATTTTGTTCTTATGGAGAATAAATTGAAAGACAAGGCGAAAAGGCCTATGGAAAGTTACGTCAAAGGCACATTCATATTTTTCTTCAAATAATAGATGTTGGTTATTTAACTGGAGGTTATTTACATTGCATACAATGAAATAAATTTATGGAAGTTTAAAATGCAATGAACTGAAATACAGAAGCAAGTACCCTCTTCTCGTTTAGGTATATTCATCAATATAAATTAATGTTTCTAACATAATTCTTGGGTATTGAATAAAATATTCCAATAATATATGTGTATTTAAATATAGTAACCATGTAAGTATAGGAACATTATAAGAAGTAAAGTGTATTCTCCAAGGAGCTGAGAAAGGGTTATTCCTAACTCAGCGGTGAGAAACACATAACTTCTAACGACCAAGTAATTGATTCAAATTGAACAGGTTTTTGAGTATAACCAAAAAATTTATCTCATGTGACCATTTTTTCATAATGATACATTATTCCAAGTTTAGGAATGAATGTTGTTTTTGGTGTAACATACTCAACAAATAGTTCATACATACTTGAATCATAGGCAATACATGATGAATATAAAATGTAAGAATTACCCAATTGTGACAATATAATTCTTGGTCAAGTAAAACTAAAAGTGGTCGTTAATGATATACCTAGTTTGGTATTTAGGCTTGTCACAACTAAACACCTATGGTATAATTGAAATCTTTATTTTAGACAAAGAAACCTTTAGAAATAAAGGTATGCCACAAATCTTTTGGGGTTATTTCAACAAGTGAATGTAAACTATTCCAAAGGGAATCTAGAGTTAAAGATACTTCATAAGATTCTTTTAAGAAATTAAGGAATGGTAAAGTGAAGTAAGTTCATGGTTAGAAGATATGATTTGCTTCGAGCCGACATGCCGGAGAATATATTGACTATGTAATCGTTGATCATGATAATGTAGCATAGAGTTATTCTTAAACACACGTTACCTTATCTATATCATAGTATTGATGTTCATAAGGAGGATTAATGATAAAGTCTTACATGTTAGAATAGATCAATAAAATGTAGCATGGAGAAATTCCTAAATGCACATTTTATACATCCAAGTTATGATGTATGGAGTATCAATGTTGCAACTTGAAAAAACTTCCATTATATTTCAAGATGTGTTTTTCAAATAATTGTGAAATCCCATAACCTATATACCAACTAAAATGACAAAGGGATATCATACGAGTCATAGTGTGATGATAATACACTATGTCATAGGACATGTGTTAAAGATACAAAGCATTTGTTAAGGAAAAAACAAACAAACATGCATCAAGATAAACACATGGTGCATCTGAGTAAATATCCTAAAAGTTGCATAGGAAATTATGTAAATACCTAGGATAGAAAATTTGTGATCAAGTGATAGAATAAATTTATATATAAGGGTGCACATCTCTATTAGAGATAGTAGGAGCAATATTGAATTGGGTTTAGTCAATACTTTAGATGAACAAATGGTTGGCATAGGAACAAGTTCCACAAGTACATGTGGAATAGGCATGTTTGAGTGACATATACTGCGTAGGAAGGAGAAACCATGGTGATGGTTTTATATTCACCGCGGCCGATGATAAATTATTCATTAAGAATAATAAATCCTACAAGTAAGTAGTATATGGACATTATCTAAGATTTAAAAGATCAATTAAAATTCAATAATGGATTCAATGTATCAAATTACAAAGGGGCACTACTGGAAATGGGGACTTTTCCAACGGTTCAAAACCGTTGGGAAAGGCTGTAGAACCGTTGGTATAACATATACCAACGGTTCTACAAACCGTGGGGAAGTAAGCCATTGGGAAAACCTATCCCAACGGTTTACAAAGAACTGTTGGTATAGGTTAGTAAAATTAACCTATGCCAACAGTTTGGTTAAACCATTGGCATAAGTTTTACCAATGGTTTACACTAAACCGTTGGTAAAAGTGAGGAATATGAACTCTTTCCCAATGGTTCTAAACCGCTGGGAATGGTTTTTTCCAATGGTTATCTTTGAACCGTTGGAAAAAAAATCCATAGTAATCTTTCCCAATGGTTTTTAAACCATTGGTAAAGGCTTATTACAATCCTATGCCAACGGTTTGAAACCGTTGGCATAGGCTTGCTGTGCAAATTGCACAGCAGCCTGCAATTTGCATAGCAGCCTCCAATTTTGCACACCAACCTCCATTCTTCTCCTTTTCAATTACTATAATTGCAATAAAAAAATAATACATACATATAGAGAACAAATTCATACATATTTAACATTTAATGCATTCTTGAACTATACACATTCAGAATTAAATCAAAATTCATAACGTAATTATAAACATACATAATTGATTTAGAATTCAATTTAAAAATTAGATGACAATTATATGTGGAATCTGGAATTCAATTCATAATTGAATACATACATAATTTAATTATCAATTATCAATAAAATACATAAAAAACCGAATAACTATCAATAGAATCTGAATACATTTGTTTGTATTTTCGTATACCAGTTGTTTTTACTAAAAATGATGTCTATTTTAAACAAAATACATACACTTGGAGTGATACCGGCCACACCATGGCTCGAATTGATGCGGGGTTGACTCATACACGTTATATATGACCCATGGATTGTTGTCCTAAAGTATCAACATATTCTGAAAGCATTTGGTTGGTTTTCTGTATGCCAGTTATTGTTTTCACTTAAAATGTTGTTCATTTCAAAAACAAATGAGACACTTTGAGTGGTGCCGCACACACCAGACCTCAGATTGAGATGGGGTTGACTTTTAAACATCACATATGACCCAAGGATCGTTTTCCTAAAGTTTCAATGGAATTTGAATGCATTTGGTTGGTTTTCCGTATGTCATTTATTGTTTTCACTTAAAATGAAGTCTATTTTAAACGAAAGAGAGATAATTTGAGTGGTTCCGGCCACACCGTGCCTCAGATTGAGGTGGTGTTGACTCATACACGTCACAAATGACCCATGGATCATTGTACTAAAGGTTCAATAGAATCCGAATGCGTTTGGTCAGTTTTACATATGTTAGTTGTTGTTTTCACTTAAAATGAAGTCCATTTTAAACTAAAGAGAGACACTTTGAGTGGTGCCGGCCACACCGCACCTCAGATTGAGGTGGGGTTGACTCATTCAAATCATATATTACCCATGGATTATTATGCTAAAGTATCAACACAATCAGAATCCGTTTGGTTGGTTTTCCGTATGTACTTAAAATGTTGTCCATTTTAAACAAAAGAGAGACACTTAGAGTGATCCTGGACACACTGAGACTCGGATTGAGGCGCAGTTGACTCATACACATCACATATGACCCATGGATCGTTTTCCTAAAGTTTCAACAGAATCAGAATGCGTTTGGTCAGTTTATCGTATGTCAGTTGTTGTTTTCAATTAAAATGAAGTCCATTTTAAACTATAGAGAGACACTTCGAGTGGTGCCAGCCACTCCACACCTCGGATTGAGGCTGGGTTGACACGTACACATCACATATAACCCATGGGTCTTTTTCCTAAAGTTTAAACTAAATACGAATGAGTTTAGTTGGTTTTCCGTATGTCAGTTGTTGTTTTCATTTAAAATGTTGTCTATTTCAAATAAACCTGAGACACTTTGAGTGGTTTCAGCCACACCTAGCCTCAGATTGAGGCGGGGTTGAATTTTACACGTCAAAAATGACTCATGTAACATTTTCCTAAAGTTTAAATATAATATGAATGCGTTTGGTCAGTTTGCGTATGTCAGTTGCTGTTTTCAATTAAAATGAAGTCCATTTTAAACTATAGAGAGACACTTCGAGTGGTTCCGGCCACTCAGTGCCTCAAATTGAGGCAAGGTTGACTCGTAAACATCACATATGACTCATGTATCATTGTGCTAAAGTATCAACAGAATCAGAATCCGTTTGGTTAGTTTTCCGTATGCTAGTTGTTGTTTTCACTTAAATTGAAGTCCATTTTAAACAAAAGAGAGACACTTTGAGTGGTGTCGGCCACACTATGCCTCAGATTGAGGTGAGGTTGACTCGTTCACGTCACATATGACCCATGGATCGTTATCCTAAAGTATCAACACAATTTGAATGCGTTTGGTCAGTTTTCCGTATGTCAGTTGATGTTTTCACTTAAAATGATGTCCTTTTGAAACAAAAGAGAGACAATATGAGTGGTACCGGCCATATCGCACCTCATATTGAGGCTGGGTTGATTCGTACACATCACATATGACCCATGAATCATTTTTCTAAAGTATCAACACAATCAGAATCTGTTTGGTCAGTTTTCTATATGTACTTAAAATGTTGTCCATTTTAAACAAAAGAGAGACACTTAGAGTGATCTCGACCACACTGCACCTCGGATTGAACCGGTGTTGACTCGTACACATCACATATGACCCATGGATCGTTGTGATACAGTATCAACAAAATCCGAATGCATTAGGTCGGTTTTACGCATGCCAGTTGTTCTTTTCACTTAAAATCCCATCCATTTTAAATAAAAGAGACATATTTAGAGTGCTACCGGTCACACCACGCCTCAGATTTAGACAGGGTTGATTTGTACACATCAAAAATGACCCACCAATCATTTTACTAAAGTATCAACACAATTTGAATGCGTTTGGTCAGTTTTCCGTATGTCAGTTGTACTTTTCACTAAAAATGTTATCCATTTCAAACAAAAGTGAGACACTTCGAATGGTTCCAGCCACACTGCATCTCGGATTGAGGTGGGGTTGACTCATACACATCACATATGACCCATGGATCATTGTGCTAAATTATCAACACAATCAGAATCTGTTTGGTCGGTTTTCCGTATGTACTTAAAATGTTGTCCATTTTAAACAAAAGAGAGACACTTAGAGTGATATCGACCACACTACGCCTCAGATTGAGCCGGGGTTGACTCGTACACATCACATATGACCCATGGATCGTTGTGATACAGTATCAACAGAATCCAAATGCGTTAGGTCAGTTTTCCGCATGCCAGTTGTTCTTTTCACTTTAAATCCCATCCATTTTAAAAAAAAGAGACACAGTTAGAGTGCTACCTGCCATACCACGCCTCATATTTAGATGATGTTGACTCGTACACATCAAAAATGACCCATGGATCATTTTCCTAAAGTATCAACACAATTCAAATGCGTTTGGTCGGTTTTCCTTATGTCAGTTGTACTTTTCACTTAAAATGTTATCCATTTAAAACAAAAGTGAGAAACTTCGAATGGTGTTGGCCACACCGTGTCTTGGATTGAGGTGGGGTTGACTCTTACACATCACATATGATCCATGGATCATTGTGCTAAAGTATCAACACAATCAGAATCCGTTTGGTCGGTTTTCTGTATGTAATTAAAATGTTGTCCATTTTAAACAAAAGAGAGACACTTAGAGTGATCCCAACCACAACGCAACTCGGATTGAGCCAGGGTTGACTCGTACACATCACACATGACCCATAGATCGTTGTGATATAGTATCAATAGAATCCGAATGCATTTGGTCGGTTTTCCGCATGCCAGTTGTTCTTTTCACTTAAAATACCATCCATTTTAAACAAAAGAGACACAGTTAGAGTGCTACCGGCCACACCGCGCCTCATATTTAGATAGAGTTGACTCGTACAAGTCACAAATGACCCATGGATCATTTTCCTAAAGTATCAACACAATTCGAATGCGTTTGGTCAGTTTTCCATATGTCAGTTGTACTTTTCACTTAAAATGTTATCCATTTCAAATAAAAGTGAGACACTTCGAATGGTGCCGGCCACACTGCATCTCGGATTGAGGCGGGGTTGACTCGTACACGTCACATATGACCCATGGATCGTTTTTCTAAAGTATCAACACAATCAGAATCCGTTTGGTCGGTTTTCCATATGTACTTAAAATGTTTCCCATTTTAAACAAAAGAGAGACACTTGGAGTGATCCCAACCACACCACGACTCAGATTGAGCCAGGGTTGACTCGTAAAAGTCACATATGACCCGTGGATCGTTGTGATACAGTATAAATAGAATCTGAATGTGTTTGGTTGGTTTTCCGCATGTCTGTTGTTCTTTTCACTTAAAATCCCATCTATTTTAAACAAAAGAGACACAATTAGAGTGCTACCGGACACACCGCGCCTTAGATTTAGATGGGGTTGACTCGTACATGTCACAAATGACCCATGGATCATTTTCTTAAAGTATCAACACAATTCTAATGCATTTGGTCGGTTTTCCATATGTCAGTTGTACTTTTCACTTAAAATGTTATCCATTTCAAACAAAAGTGAGACACTTAGAATGGTGACGGCAACACTGCATCTTATATTGAGTCAGGGTTGACTCTTACACATCACATATGACCCATGGATCGTTGTTCTAAAGTATCAAAACAATCAGAATCCGTTTGGTCGGTTTTCCGTATGTACTTAAATTGTTGTCCATTTTAAACAAAAGAGAGACACTTAGAGTGATCTCGACCACACCGCGACTCGGATTGAGCCGGGGTTGACTTATACACGTCACATATGACCCATGGATCATTTTGATATAGTATCAACAGAATCCGAATGCGTTTGGTCGGTTTTCCGCATGCCAGTTGTTATTTTCACTTAAAATCCCATCCATTTTAAACAAAAGAGACACAGTTAGAGTGATACCGGCCACACTGCGCCTCGGATTCAGATGAGGTTGACTCATACACGTCACATATGACCCATGGATCGTTGTGATACAGTATCAACAGAATCAGAATGCATTTGGTCAGTTTTCCATATGCCAATTTTTCTTTTCACTTAAAATGTTATCAATTTCAAACAAAAGTGAGACACTTCGAATGGTGCCGGCCACACCGCGTCTCGGATTAAGGCGGGATTGAATTGTACATGTCACATATGACCCATGGATCTTTTTACTAAAGTATCAACACAATCAGAATCCGTTTTTTTTGGTTTTCTATATGTACTTAAAGTGTTGTCCATTTTAAACAAAAGAGAGACACTTAGAGTGATCCCGACCACACCGCGACTCGGATTGAGCCGGGGTTGACTTGTACATGTCACATATGAACCATGGATCGTTGTGATATAGTATCAATAGAATCTGAATGCGTTTGTTCGGTTTTCCGCTTTCCAGTTGTTCTTTTCACTTAAAATCCCATCCATTTTAAACAAAAGAGACACAGTTAGAGTGCTACCGGCCACACCACGCCTCAGATTTAGACGGGGTTGACTCGTACATGTCACATATGACCCATGGATTGTTGTGATACAGTATCAACAGAATCCGAATGCATTTGGTCAGTTTTACATATGCCAGTTTTTATTTTCACTTAAAATCCCATCCATTTTAAACAAAAGAGACACAATTAGAGTGCTACCGGCCACACCTGAGTCATGGAATTACCATCTTGCAAAACAGACATGTACTCGGTTTATCTTCAAGGAACCAATATCACTCATGAGTAATAGAAACCATCCTGCTATCCCTCACCTAGAAACCAAAGCATACATCCTAAAATTTCAAGTCTAAATTTCCTGAGCATGTCCATGAGTCCTTAACATGTAACCCATGTTTTATCCTAACAATTGACAAGTAAACCAAATCAAACAAGGCATAATTCACATAACATGGAGAATGTACAACAAGGATTTGTATTCAAATTAAAGCATATCATCACATACATTTGATGAGAAAGAGCTAATAAGCTTACCAAGACATTCATATAATTCAAGACATACAAAAATGGAATAATCCTAAATAACATTGCATGATCAGAGAAATAAAAAAAGGCATGTGAAATCAAGGAGGGTGGGGGGGGGACTGTCTGGGGGTCCAGGGAGGAGGGTGGGGGGGGGGGGCTGTCTGGGGAGCTGTCTGGGGGGCTGTTCGGGGGGTGTCTGGGGGCTGTCCGGGGGGCTGTCCAGGGACCAAGGAGGAGGGTGGGGGGGGGGGGGGGCTTTGCGGGGGGCTGTCCGGGGGGTGTTAGGGGGGATGTCCGGGGTCCAAGGAGGAGGGTGGGGGGGTTGTCTGGGGGGCTGTCCGGGGTCCAGGGAGGAGGGTGGGGGGGCTATCCGGGGGGTGTCTGGGGGGTGTCTGGGGGGGTGTCCGGGGACCAAGGAGGGGGGGTGGGGGGGGGGGGCTGTCCGGGGGGCTGTCCGGGGGGTGTTCGGGGGGCTGTCAGGGGTCCAGGGAGGAGGGTGGGTGGGCTGTTTGGGGGGATGTCTGGGGGGATGTCCGAGGTCCAGGGAGGAGGGTGGGGGGGCTGTCTGGGGGGTGTCCGGGGGGCTGTTTGGGGGGTGTCCGGGGGGATGTCTGGGGACCAAGGAGGAGGGTGGGGGGGGGGGGGCTGTACGGGGGGCTGTCTGGGGGGCTGTCTGGGGGGTGTTCGGGGGGCTGTCCGGGGTCCAGGGAGGAGGGTGGGTGGGATATTCGGGGGGCTGTCCGGGGCCCAGGGAGGAGGGTGGGGGGGATGTCCGGGGGGCTATCTGGGGGGTGTCCAGGGGCTATCCAGGGACCAAGGAGGAGGGTGGGGGGGCTGTTTGGGGGGTTGTTCGGGGGCTGTGTGGGGTCCAAGGAGGATGGTGGGGGGGGGGGGGGTCCAGGGTCCAAGAAGGAGGGGGGATGTTCAAGGAGTTACCAAACACACAAAAAGACATCAACATCCATGAAAATAGACAATATATAAAAATAAATCAACTCCAATACTATACTACAGGTCTGGATAAAACCAACAACTAGAATAGATTAAACATCAAATCTCAGTAATATTAGTAAAAAATGCAATGGATCAACTTGTACCACATCACCATCACCATCATCACCATCATCATAACTCTCGTCCTCGTCCCCATAATCATCCTCTCCCTCCTCGCCCTCCTCCTCGCCCTCACCATCTGCCTTGCCCTCGCCATCCGCCTCGCCCTCCTCCTCTCCCTTCTCTTCCGCATCAGACTCCTCTCCATCATCATCGTCATCCTGGACATCGTCTTGACCACCACTAGAACTACCACCTGGTTCTCCATATATAGAACGTATTGACGACATATATTCATCAAAAGCTGGGCTGGCCTCTGGTGGAAGTGTTGGACATAGAACTTCAATAAATTTCATAAATGCACTGTTTTCCCTAGCAGATTGTTCTGCCGTCTCTGTGGCCCTTTTGTTAGACTGTTCTACCTATTCCCTAACTTTCTGCAGCTTGGTGGCACTAAAACTCGTACCTGATGATGGAAAATACCTCATTGGGGCTATCCTAGGTCGGAAGCGTACTCTGCCAGGATGCTCCTCTCCCAAAACTTGATGTAAGTGATCAGTTGGCCCAAAATTGTCTGGTTCTTGGGCATCGAGGGCCTATAAAGCAGCCTATTACAAATATAGATATATTATTAAGTTACAAAATAGATATTAAAATATAAAATCAACAGATTAAAACTTACAATCTGCTGCTGAGTTGCTTCGTTGACGACACTTCTATCCTTTTTCCGTCTACTCGAGCAAAATAGTTTTGTTCGAGGCACACATCCTTCAATATTTTTTATTTTCCTCTACAATGACATTGAAAACTAAAGTTATATGAAAACTTTATAAAACTATTAAATAATTGAGGAAACAAAAGAAAGTGTAAGTCGTAAAGAAAACTTATAAACAACTGTCATACCTGCTTCCTCTCATGATCAGGCATCGTAGTGCATCCCAGTGTGTGGAGGTATTTTTTTGCATCAATGTTCTTTTTATTTTTTCCAGATGATTCCTAAATAAAATTCAAAAATTCAACAGATAGTATTAATGAAAAACATTAAAGTTATTATTTAAATACCTCAAATGTAATGAATACCTTAAACTGGGTACTCGTCCAATGAGTAATCATCTGACGATACTGCTCTATAGGACAATCATCCACCACTGGTACCGCCTCTAACTCAGTGCCAACTCTAGCAACCCATCCAATATACAACTCATGCTTTTAGGCTCTCCAAAGCTTGCCTAAATCCTTTAGACGTTCCGGTCGTGCACCCTCACCATCGGGAAAATTAAATCGAAGCTAAAATCAAAATATTAATTCATATAAATACAAAAATAATTCATGGAATTAAATAGAACAGTTTTTTTACCCATATCTCTACCCAAGATCTATCCTTGACCTCATGTGGAAAATGTCTCCATGATAGCGTGCTGACGGGAATGATTTCGGAGTATTTGGCAAGCGTCGCCAAAAAACTCCGACATTGCTACCCTGTTTTCTCAACCATTTGGTTTTCTTCATTATAATCCACCATAACCTGTGTGCGGCGGTTCCACACCGAACACATGCGTGTACGCCCCCACCCACGCCTCCTATCAGTAGATGTATCTTTCATGAAAGAAAAACAAATATTTTATCAAAACATGTTATAATGAAAATAAATATTGCTATAACTTTTTTTTAGGGTTTTATAAATATACCTGTGCCGGTCTGATCGCTGAGCACCGCTAGATCCATAGAAACTGATGGAACACCCTGTGGTGGAACAGGAGTCGAAGACGATGGAATATAGATGCTCAGAGAGACAGAAGTAGAAGGAAAAGAAGATGAGACAACTGTCTGACCAGATTCTGACTGGGGAGTGGGAATCATCATGGGATGTGAAAATGATGGGCCAGAAGATAAAAAAGGTAGTGAAAACATGGGATGCCTAAATATCCCGTGTGTCCCTAATGACACACCAGGATCAGAATGTGGGAAGGATGACATGTCAGTGGGAGGGGCAGGGTCTAGTCGGGTACACGCAACTGCTCGTCCACCTCTGGTACGAACCCTCCTCATACCACCGGCTTGAGTACTAGGACCAGTACTAGGATCCTCATCGAATAACTGTTTACGTATAGGTGGATCCTACAAAAATGTTTACAAAAAAATTAATCACATGACATTATATATTCTTTAAATATATATATTTGAAATAAAGTACTCACTATAGGCACTAATGATGGAATTCCCAACTCCGCCATTCGACGATTGTTCTCCATCATTTTTTCCTTCGTCTCTCTTCAATTGGATGAATTTCCTACTTTTGAAAACAAATAAGTAATTAATTAGAAAAAGGAAACTAATGTGTAACCCAAAAAACTAAATATATGAGGGAATAGGGGGATTCATTGCTAATTTAGCTATCAATTTTTTTAGAAGAGCTTTAATGGATTTAATAAATCATACAAGTTGTAATGTTCACCAAGTTAGAAATATTGTTTGACTAGGTTTGAATATAGTTCAATTCCAAATTAGAAAATGCAATTCAAATAAAACTGCAACCAATAAACATTGAAAATTCACATAACGGTCAAGTTAGCTAAAACATATTTTTGATCAATACTAAATCAATTTGAATATTACCAACCTTAAAAACCCAACTCGAGGTAAACCAAAAGAATTGAGAAGATGGATGAATGATTCTATATATTTTCAACCACAACTTCAGGTTCACAATCAACTCTGGAAATTGAGCTATTGGAGTCATCAAAAGAAATAAATGGATTGGTTCCAATGGCACTAGGGACAGTGTAAATTCCATCATCACCATCATCAAAAATATGTCTTGGAATTACTTCAACTATGACACCAAATTCAGGTCAAAGTTGGTCTTTGACATAAAAAACTTGTTTAGCCATTAATGCCAACACATATGGTTCTTCAGTAGCAAGAGTACGAGTCATATTAATTACTCGAAATCCACAATCATCAATAAATTTGCCCTATCTCGTCATAGAATCAAACCAATGGCATTTCATCATTGTGACTCGTCCATGAGAGTAATAATACAATATTATTATTTTCTCAACAACTCCATAATAACCCACATTTTCAAATCGCGGTCTACTATTTGATGCACTGGCATAAACATCTATTGTGGCAGTAACCATAACACCATCATGTTGTGTTCTCATGTTCTTTTCTCGTTCAGTGACAATAAATTTGTACCCATTGATAACAATTGATTTACAGTCACGAACCAGGGTATTAGGACCAAAAGCCAAAGCTCTTATTTCCTCAGAGACAGAGTCAGCAGACAATCTCAATACCTGCAATATAAATGACTATTAAACTTAATTAAATATTGATATAATTATTTTAAATAGTAATATTTTTACCTTCAATTTTAACAAAGCAGAAAACTCTTTGCTATGCAAAGTATCTCTCCTTCTCAAAGATAAAGAATGATGCTTCCTATTTTTCATTGTTTTATGTTCCCTGTAGATAAAAAATATGAATAGTTTAACAGATATATATGTAAGATATACATAATCAATTTAGTTACCTAATATAGTCATCGAACAAATCACAGTTGAACAAAACTGTGCGATATTCCATCTCTCGCTCTTCATGGATTAATGTCTTCAATGTATATGATCCAGGAATTCCTCCTGTTTGAGGAAGTGATGGAAAAATGGGTTCAATTTTCTCATACTGTTCTTCTTCATTTCTCATTGGTCTGTTCAATCTTGTAGTAAGATCAGACAAATACATAAAGCATAAATCTATACATTCTTGAGCCAAGTAACCGTTCACGATAGAACCTTCGGGATGATTTCTGTTTTGGACATAAGACTTTAATGTGAACATATTTCTTTCAGTTGGATACATCCAATGAAAAGAAACATGTATTCCAAGAAGTATTTCAGTGGGAATATGGATAGTTAGATGCAACATGCATGTGAAAAATGATGGAGGAAATATTTTCTCCAACTCACACAAAATTAATGGGGCATCTGTCAACATTTTTTGCAAGAAAGACTTGGACAACTTCTTAGCAAAAAGATCTCTAAACAAATGGAACAACCGAATAACATCCACCCTTACATTATTGGAAAGAAGATGACGAATTTCTATTGGAAGCAACTCATGCAGTAGAACGTGATAATCATGAGTCTTCAAAGATTTTAGCTTCAACTCTCTTCTGTTGACCTGTTTAGATATGTTTCTTGAATAGCCATTAGGAAATCTAATAGTCTCTAATACTTCCAGAAATTGTTTTTTTTCCGTAGGTGTCATCACATAAGAAGCACATGGAAGTTTCCATTTATTTTCACTGATACGCACAGGATGCAATTCTAGTCTGATGCCCCAATCCACCAAGTCACGCCGAGATCGTAAATCATCTTTTGTCTTCCCCTTGACATTTAGAAGAACCGAAAGCAACATTTCACACATATTATTTTCAATATGCATTACGTCTAAGAAATGATGTAACAAATTGGTTGACCAATAAGGAAAATCAAAAAAGATACTCCTCTTACTCCAATTGTAATAGGTTTCAGTGGAAACATTCTTTCTCTTTCCAAATTTCATTTGACCCTTCCCGAATGAAAAACTGAAATCTTTCAATTCATTAAGCACATCAGTTCCAGACATACACTGAGGTGGATCATCGGTCTCTATGGTATTATCAAATCTTCGACGATTCATTCTATATGGATGATCATTTGGAAATAATCGTCGATGTCCCGTAAAACTGAAACTACAACGATGTTTCAGTCTTCTGGATCGTGTATTCTTCATACAAACTGGGCATGACAGTTTTCCCTTCGTGCTCCATCCAGACATCATTGCATAAGCCGGAAAATCATTGATCGTCCACATAAGCGCAACACGCATATGAAATATGTCTTTCGAACATGCATCTTATGTGCGCACACCCACATCCCAAAGAAGTTTCAACTCTTTTATTAAATGTTGCATGTATACATCAATATCAATGCCGAGATCAGAAGGACCAGATATGAGTATACTCATGAAAGTAAAAGGTTTTTTCATACAAAACCATGGGGGAAGATTATAAATGTGTATAAAAACTGGCCATGTGCTGTGTGAAGTAAGCATCTTCCCAAATGGATTAAAACCGTCACATGAAAGATCCAGCCTCACATTACGCACGTCAGCTGCAAAATCAGGATGTCGAGCATCAATCTCTGCCATGCAAATCCATCTGCAGGATGAACCAACTCATAATTAGTCTTCTTTCTCTCGGTATCATTCCATATCATTTTTATTGATATGTCATCAGACATAAAAAGATTTTGGAGTCTGTGGATCAATGGAAAGTGCCACATTACTTTCTGTGGAATGAGGGATGGTGTTCCATCAGATTTTGACTTCCAGCGGGATGTGCCACATTTTATACAATCATTTCGTTCATCGGTTTCCTCCCAGAATAAACTGTAATCTTTAGGGCAAGCATGAATTTTGTTTCTTGAAAATCCAATTTCCTCAACTAACTTCCATACCATATAGTGGTTTGAGGGAATATCTGCATCATCGGGAAGTAAATCCTTCAAGAGGGTAAGAATGTGATCGATTACTGTATTAGAAATCCCATACATAGTTTTCCCATGAAACAATCGGATTAAAAATTCCAGTTTTTTTATTTTATCGCATTATCGATATACTGGAGTCGTGGTAGCATCATTAAATTTTTTCACCCTATCAATATCATCATTTTCACTAGAAGCATCAACTGTCCTCATATCGAAGTCTTCTTGAGTCGAAATCCTTTCTTTTTCATGATGATGAATAAATGGAAACCGATCATCTAACAAATTCTCCATTACAGTCCTTTCATTTCGATCATCACCAATTTGATATTTCATTTTATCCCCATTGTGATACCACACAAAGTAGTTTGCTTGAAAACCATTTTTGGTTATGTGGTAGCTGACTTCTTTACGGCTCAACCAAGGTCTACCAACACAATTGGAACATGGGCAGTGTATGCGACCACTATCTGAAGCACTGTGAAATGAAAAATCTATAAAGCTCTCCAAATTGTTTTAAAAATCACTTGAGATCCGATTGGTTTCATACATCCAACTTCTGTACATTCTGTAAAAAGAATTTATATAAGTCATTTTGTCTTAAACAATTCAATAGGATTGAACTGTAATAGAAAATACATTTAAGTAAATGATAAAAGAAGAAGTTTCTAGTCGATGTAGTGAACTATTAAAATAATGTAAAGAACAAGTACTCATAAATTAAATTAAAATTTATTTATATTCATTTTCATTAGGTCTATAAGAGGCACATGCATCAGGTACCATCATGTGTTATAGGCATCCCAAATCATTCACTCATATTTAATAACTCATTATTGGCACCTCTATGGCCATACCTTTCATTACCCAATTACTTCCCCAAGTCAAGCGCACCCCATGGGTGAATAAATTTTAGGCTTCTACACTAATAGGTTGTTCATGGATTGTAAAAAGATTTAATTTCATTAAGTATAGACAAAAACATTTATTTTTAAATTTAAGATTAATAATAAAGTATGTCAATGATAACAACATTACTGAATTAAACTTGTGACTTATCTAACATTTTTATGGATGTCTACACATGCCAGAATGGGTAGTGAAAAGTACCCCACCCTCATAAAAGTGAGTATTGGCCAAGAAGGACACATAATATACATCGTACATTGAGAACCATATTTAATTGACCCTAAAGTTATATTAGTATAGTCATCTTGGGGGAAATGGAATATATGATCCTGGTTAACTGATGAATTCAAAAGCTCGTATTTCATATGTTGGACACTATCTAAGGTAAGAAATCATGTGAGGATGGGTTTACATCATTTAATTTCTTACATACTAGTGAGAATGAAGGCTTGAATTAATGACTTGAGTTCACTGATCAAATGAGGGTAGAGGTTGCATACACTGTGTAAACAGAATGATTAAATAGGTAAATATATCAAAATATCTTTAAAACAACTCATTAATAGGCTCAAAATGTAAATATAATCTTGAACCAACCATGGAATATATTTCAAAACACATTCTCACACACCAGTTATCTCATGTGTTACTAAATACCAAACATAGTCACATAACAAGTGTACTATAACAAAATACATCACACAAGCCTTATTAAAAAAATTCTCATTTTAATAAAACACTTTTCTCAAGATTAAATCATTTCTGAAATATCTTTTGAAATCCATTTTAAATAATAAAATCCCTTTGATCATTTTTAACAAATATTTGGATTATTATCAAGGCACCCCCATTTGGAAAAGTCACATTAAATGCCCAATTTCCACGCCAAACCATTGAAAACAATTAACATGAGACAATCATCGACCACAAATAACTTAACTGGAAATTAAAAAAACAGAAACCAAATGTGATATATAATTTAATGTTAAGTTAGGGGAAATGAGATTAAATATAGACAACAACATCATAGATGGTTCCAACATCATAACTTTTGATTAAAACCACCCATAATAGGAATGGGAATGCCTCATACACCTAATCCCTAATAAAACAAACCAAATATCCAATTAAAACATTGAATTTAGGGTTTACACCCCACTTGGACATCCCTACCCCCACCCCATCCACCCCACTTGGACAACCCTACCCCCACCCCACTTGGACAACACAGCACCCCCCACCCCACATGGACAACCCTTCCCCCACCCCACTTGGAAAGCCCAGCTCCCCCCCACCATACCTAGACACCCCTACCCTCCACAACCCACTTGGAAAACCCATCCACCCCCACCCCACCTGGACAACCCTATCGTCACCCCACTTGGACAACCCATCCCCCCACCCTACCTAGATAGTCCCTCCCCCACCCCATCTGCACACCCTCCCCACCCCACTTGGATAACCCTGCCTGGACACCCTCCCCCACCCCAACTGCACACCCTCCCCCACCCCAAACAGCCCTACCCCCACCCCATTTGGACAACCCAACCCCCTCCCCCACCCTACCTAGACAACCCCTCCCCCACCCCACCTACACACCCTCCCCAACCCACTTGGACAACCCTGCCTGGACACCCTCCCCCACCCCACCCTACCTAGAAAACCCCTCACCCACCCCACCTGCACACCCTCCCCACCCCACTTGGACAACCCTGCCTGGACACCCTCCCCCACCCCACCTGCACACTCTCCCCCCACCCCAAACAGCCCTACCCCCACCACATTTGGACAACCCAGCCCCCTCCCCACCCTACTTAGACAACCCCTCCCCCACCCCACTTGGATAGCCCTCGACATCCTCCCCCACCCCATCTGCACACCCTCCCCCACCTCAAATTGAAACATAAATTCATCTAAATCAAAATCCAATTTTCAACTAAAATAAATTCCACAAAAAGTACCATATCACCCCACTAAACAAACCCTTTACCATGTTTGAAGTGTAAAACAAAAAACAGAAAACAAATCCAAGGTTTCCATAGATAGAAACCCTAATTTAGCCTAAATCAAAACATAAAACACCAAAAAAATAGAGGAATAACGTTAAAACTAAGGTAACAATTACTAATTTGAAGTGTGAAATCAGATTTTGTTTGATTGAAGATGGATCTTGGCTGGAAAGAGTCTCATGGTCGAGAAGAATTCAGGAGGAGCTGGGTCTGTCTGCAATCGAGCTGAGTGGGGGGGGGGGGGGGCTCGGGTGGTCTGTATTTGGGGGAAATCTTTCCCAACAGTTTTTAAAAACTGTTGGGAAAGATAGAGTTTTCCCAACGGTTTCATTAAACCGTTGGGAAAACTGATTTTTTCCCCATCTTTCCCAATGGTTTGATGAAACCATTGGGAAAACTAATTTTCTTCCAATATTTCCCAACGGTTTCATCAAACCTTTGGGAAAAATCAATTTTTATAGATTATTACCAATGGTTAATGCGAACCATTTATAAAGATCACCTATACCAATGGTTCAAAAGAACCGTTGGTACACAACTGTTGGGAAAACCGTGATTTCCTGTAGCGGGGATTATAAATTGAATACTACAGTGGGTATTCATATGATTTGATACATGGATTGTACAAGCCCGGTACCAATAAGGCTCGATTGGTTATACCAAGTTGTTATTACTAAATCCATTAGAATTTTACTGGTTATAGATAAATTTATAAGATCATTCTATTAGTCATTGAATGTTAAGATCATATTTTGTGGAAGGTTTCTATATGATGCAACCAAAAAGGGACGATGAAACCATTGAATTTCAATGAAGATTGCAAGTTATTGAAATCTAGTTGAGGATTAAAGTAAGCAACAAGATCTTAGAGCATTAATTTTGAATGAATCTTTGCCTTGTGTCTACCAAAGGTTAGTGGGAACGCTAATGTTTTCCAAGAGAAATATGTTTGACAACATATGGAAAAAAGATCTTGATCTCACAGTTAGATAAGATTAGGTTAAAAGTAATACTCCAATGATTGAATTAAATTAGAAACCTAAGTTCTAGGGAATAGGATCTACTGAGGTAGAACTAATGGTTTCTTGGACCTAGTCAATCATACATAAAGTGACATTGTATTGAAAAATACAAGTTGGAACAATTCAAGTTTAGAATTGTTGTCAATGTTACATGGCTTAATCTCTTTAGGTTGACATGTTCAGAACATGGTAAGAGATTAAATTTGTGAATTGAGTTACATACGCTTCAATGATGAATCAATAACATATGCCCATAATATGTACAAGAGTTGATACTTCCAAGATATACTTTATTGTAGGAAGATATAAATTATATCTAAGAGCATTACAAGTTAAGCAATCAGAACTATCATATTGTACTTCGACAAGTACAAATGATATGTACCTGGTATATGGAGAAGAAGGTATACTAGTTTTTGTGGGACACAAACTAGTGATCCTTAGATCAATTTGATCTAGTATCACAGTTAGACTAAGGTGATGAGAGAGTCAAGCTCATAAAATCCAGTGTTAGCCATACCTACAAATACCGAGTACATTGCAGCTTATAAGGAATCTAAGAAGTAGTTATCAAATGTAATGATTTTTTCTAGTTCTTGGAATCAAACATAGTAAGTAAAGTATTATCATAATGTAAACTATGATATTCTTACTAGCCAAGTTTTCAAGTTATGACAATAGAAAAAAGTGATATACTCAAGGATACCTTATCTTGTGAAGTTTTACTCAAGGAGATGAGGTCGCATACAACAGATATTCCATGTGGCGAAAACATGGCAGGCCCAGTAGTTAAAGCCATTACTCAGCAGAAGCATGATATTTATCATGTGAGTAGTTAATAAGATTGGTTAGAAAGTTGGCTCTAGTGCAAGTGGGAGTGTTGAAATAGTGGGTTCCCTAGACCCAACTATTCCATACTTTTGATTACGATATCATGTGTATAGTTAGTTATACATGATGTATTATTATCATTATAGTGTAGATATTTTCGCATTCACTATATAATTGTAATTTCTATAGATTAATTTTTGTATGGAGAGGTTATAGAATATCCCAGGCTATAATGAGAACCTCGAGATACTATGACATTAATCTTAAATATATGTTCTATGGTCTAGATACATCTTACTGACTGGACACAGTAGATGTTTGACTATTAGGTGATGGGGGATCATAAGCATTGAGACTTCTTCTCATGAAGTTTGCACTTAGTGATCTCTAGTAGTGAGATCATGTGGACAGACCCACCAATAGAAACACCAAAAGTTTTGGGTGTCATTGGCTGTTTTTATCTACAGACATGTGTATTGGTCTCTTGACTTGAGATCATTACTAGTGTAGAACCTTTGATTGCGTACTTTGATGCAAGAAAAAAAACATGGTATTGAAATAATGGTGAGGTATCTTGTGTTGGGTGCGTCATTGGTGGTATGAAATTGGTTGAATGGTAAAGAAAGGATTTTTTACTTCCAAGTTTAGGAAGTTATCTCAGATCTGGTTAATCAGGATGGTGCTACCTTTATAAGTCTTTATCCAAAGTAGTCGAAAGGAAAATCCATCCAGATAGATCAACAAAATAAGTATTTATTAATAATGTTTATTATAATGAAATAGTGTTATAAAAACACTCATTTTTAATTAAAAATGATTAAATAATTTTATTTTTTTGTCTAAAAGTTTACTATGCATGTTACTATTCATTTTCTGTCTGCTATTATTTTTAATAAATGAGTATTTTTATAGTTAAAAGACAAATTTCACATATTTAGAGATTTATTATGATAATATAAATGTCATTTTTGAATTCAGAAGGATGATATTAGGTTATGATGAATTTATGAGAATTTTATAAAATACTTTAGTTTTCTGTGAATAGTAAAAATACAGTTTTGAGATTTTGGTATGTTTAATGACATCATAACTAAGTCATAATGATGTAATGAGTAATATAAGACGATGGTTGACTCTTTTGGATTAAAATATGATATGAGGTGTCCCAAATGTCCAATAACATGGGCAAATACCATGGGAAAGACCATGGTTTTGCAAATACAACTAATGAGGCGTCCTTTGAAATTAATAAAAAAAATATATCTTTTACTAAAATACACACCCATTAATTCATTTACTTTCATTAAAAAAATCATTCTCCATAAATTTATGATATTATTACCTCTCAAGGAGTCCTCCCAAGGTTACCTTAAGCCCCCAAGGTCCCAATCTTAGAGTTTTAGAAGTTACTCTTCAAGGTAAGGGAATTCTGAACTCCTCTTTTCCTTTCAAGTTCTCTTTTATGTGGTATGTATTTCAAATTTCCATACCATGTTATTATTTCCATTTTATTCTTCCACTATACTATATTATTAGTATTTTATTAATGGGTGAACCTTTTCCCATATCTTTTTAATGTTTTATAAAACCATGTTTCATACCTGTTATGTTGTACAATTTTCATCTCAAAATATCTCTCTTTTTCTCAAGAAATTATATTATTTTATTTATGTGAATACCCAAACCTCTTTCATTTAACATGGTATTAATCAGGACATAAAAATTATTTATTTGATTTTGGAATTGACATACATAAATACCTCATTCTCTTTCCATGGATTATAAATGACATAATGATCACGTTTTTAAGCATTTAAAAAAACACCATGATTTTGATATGAAACCCATTTCTTTTATTATATTTGGATTATTTATGAAATGTTTGATTATGACCTATGTGTATCAAATGAAAATAAATAAATATTAAGGTTTCACTCTGATAGTGATCAAATTCATTGGGTAAAGACATCAATCTCTAGAGATGAAAAGTTTTACGACACCTTGGTGAATAACCTTGGTAATTTTTATGACACATTGGGGATGGAACTTGGTGATATTATTATGAATATATAAATTAAATTTTTTAGCCAAAATTTTAATTTATGATTCAATTTATTATTATTATTATTATATGAATCTTTATCATTACTTTATGACATTCCTCATGTTCTTATTGATATCGATCAAGTTCACATGTAAACTATTTCACCTGTTTTCCCTTACTGGCCCTTATGATCACCCTTTACTTTGATGTATGTCCCCAGGTTATGAGATGAAATAAATGTACTTAGGATGAAACTTGAAGAACCCTTTAATGTGTAATAGAATAATGTTTTAAGTTTTCATGTATTATATACATTATTTCCAAGACACTAAACTTTAAAAGATCCTCTATTTGTAAAATGTCACGTAAAGTTATGTAATAAAAAGGAAAGATTATATAGTTGGTATCTAAGTATAGTTTAGTTATTTTTGGAAATTATGATATAAAAACTTTAGGAAGAAACCTATATAAAAGTTTAAATATAGGAAAACTTCCTGGTATTTTGGTGAAATATTAAGTAAGTGGTTTCCAAACAAATAAATCCCTATCTGGATATGAACAAGTGATTGTGGATCTGGCACAAATATATCTAGGGGTAAAACCCAAAAAAACCAATTTGAGGTAGACTCGAACGAGAACTGGTGAAAAACAATGGGCCTTGCTGTACTCCTAGTTTGGAACTCCTGGGGGACATGTTTGGTTAATCACAAGCTTTTTATGAACCATTATGAAGGATTTATAGAAAATGTAATTGTTGATAATGAATAACATGTTTAAGCATGATTTTTTAAGACATAAAAATAATTTAGAGTTATAATATTCTTAAATGAAACAAGTTTCTCACTAAAGTTTTCTTCTTTTATAAAATTACTGGAAATAGGAGGAACCGTGCAAATGGTGACCACAACTGACCATGCGCTGATAGTCCTCCAATGGAATCCAGAATGGAAAAATTCATGAGAATGATGAATCAAATGACTCAAGTTATGGGAAATAACCTAAATCAAGCTGAGAGACTGATTTTAAAAAGAAGGGAACAACTTTCCATTGAGTCCTTTATGCATCAACAACCACCAAAATTCAGTGGATCTACCGACCTATTGATTGTGGAACTACGGATGAGCACTATATAAAAGATCTTTTCAGTAATTCGTAGTTATGAATAAGAAAAAGTTACCCTGGATGTTTACTGCTTAGAGGGATAAGTTTATCAATGGTGGTCACTGATTAAAAACACAAGTCCAAGAGGAGATATTGAATCTATGGAGTGGGAAGAGTTTAGAGGGATCTTATTCAATAAGTATTTCCATCGTTCGATGAGAATGAAAATGGAGAAGGAATTTATCAAGCTAAAGCAGAAGGAGAATGAATCTGTGGGTAGCTATGATATGAACTTCACAAGGATTTCACTTTACACCTCTATATTTTTCATGGATTCTAATGGAAAGGTTGATAGATTATTTAGTGGACTAAGAACTCATATACAGAAGAACCTAGCCAACTGAGACTATGATAGCTATGAGGAGATCATACGAAGTGCTATGAAAGTATAACTGGAGTTTTGTGAGATTCAATGGTCCTATAAATCCAATGAAAATAATATATCAATATATCCAAGCTTGGGGAGGATCTTTGATCAGGGAAGAGGTGGAAAGTATGTACAAATTCTCACATGTATTAAATGTGGGAAGAAGCATTCAGAGAACTATATGATCGGGTGTGGTAAGTGTTAAAAGTGTGGAATAGATGACCATATAACTCGTAATTATCATAGTGAGGTGAAGCATCAACTTACCAATACTAACAAAAAAGGGAAGACGATTCATGATATACCTGAAGTTCAATGCTTCAAGTGTGGAAAACTTGGGAACTTTTCCAATCACTATCCGAATCCGAGGGAAGTGGAGGGGAATCACCATCATCCTCAACATAATCCATGGGAGTAAGTTTGTTCCTTTTCTATAATGATGACTAAAGTTAAAGCTCTAGATGATGTGGTGGAAGGTACTCTTATTGTTCTCTTAAATCTAGCAAGTACTTTGTTTGATTTTGGTTCTACACATTCCTTTATTTCCTCCAAGTTTGCAAAGAATATAGAATCAATTCATGAAATGATAAAAGTAGAGTTATCAGTCAATACTATTGGAGGGATTATCCAACAATTAGTGGTGTTTATAAACTCTAGTATTTACTTTAGAGAGCACAATATTATCTCAAATCTAGTAGTCATTCCCATGTTGGAATTTTACATTATACTAGGGATGGAATGGATCTCAAAGTATAATGCTAAGATCAAATATAGAAGAAAGAAAATATTAGTAGTCTTAAATAGAAAACCTACAATTATCTTTTAAGGGGAGATATATTGACCTAATATTTTTCTAGAAGCACATCCTATAGCCTTCTTTATGGAGTTGATCGATGAACAAGAATAAGGAAATGAGAGTATAAGGATAGAGAACATCCCCATCATTCCAGAATAAATTAATGTATTTTCTGAGGAGTTTCCTAGACCTCCCCCAAAAAGAGAGGTAGATTTATCTATTAAACTCATGCCTAGTTACAAGATGATTTAAAAAACCCCATATAGAATGGTGAATGTGGAGCTAGAGGAATTAAAGAAGAAACTCCAAGATCTTTTGAAGAAGGGGTTTATCTGGATAAGTGTGTATCCATGGGGAGAACCTATTCTCTTTGTTAATAATAAAGATGGATCGATGAAGTTATGAATTTATTATAGAGAACTAAATGGGATCACATTAAAGAACAAATACCCTCTTCCAAGAATTGATGACTTATTTGACCAGCTTTGTGGGGCTCAATTATTCTCTAAGATCGATCTTCAATCTTGTTATCATGAATTGAGGGTGAAGAAAGAAGATATTCCAAAGAATAAATTTTGATCAAGATATGACCATTATGAGTTTTTTTATTCCCTTAGGATTTACTAATGCACCTACTATTTTTATGGATTTTATGAATAAAGTTTTTAAGGACTACCTTGATAACTTTGTGGTAGTTTTTATTGATGATATTCTGATATATTCCAAAAGTCAGGAGGATCATGAAGATCATATAAGGGTTATATTGAAAACTATAATGAAGGAGAGGTTATTTGGAAAGTTTATCAAGTGTGAGTTTTGGTTACATCAAGTTTCTTTCTTGGGGAACATTGTAACGTGAAGGAATCTCAATTGACCCTGCAAAGACAAAGGTTGTAGAGGAGTGGCCTCATCCTACAACAGTAACTGATATTCATAGTTTCCTTGGATTATAAAGATATTATAAGAGGGTTTTGAAAAAAAATTCACAACTTTCAAATCTATTAACCAAGTTAACTCGAAAAGGGGTTAAGCTCATTTGGATAAGGGAGTGTGAAGAAAGTTTCCAAGAGCTGAAGAAGAGATTGGTTACTGCACCTGTGTTATCTCTACCCTCAATTGAAGAAGGATTCATTATTTTTAGAGATGCATCTATAAAAGGTATTGGGTGAGTCCTCATGAAAAATGACAATGTAATTGCTTATGTATCTCGACAACTAAAGACTCATGAGTAGAATTATCCTATGCATGATCTTGAGCTAGATGCAGTTGTTTTTTCTCTGAAGATACAAAGGAACTATCTTTATGTGGAGGAGTGTTATATATACACAGACCATCAAAGTTTTAAGTATATTTTCATGAAATAATAATTGAACATGAGACATAGGAGATGGTTGTAACTTCTTAAAGACTATGATTGTTCAATTCATTATCATACCAGAAGAGAAAACAAAGCTAGTGATGCATTAAGTAAGAAATACCCTATTATTCTATCAATGATGAGGATTCAAGAATATCCTTTGATAAAATACCTAGTAAAACTAGACATGGGAATCATAAGGTAAGGGAAATAATAAACCCTATATCAACTTATTTCTTAACCATCATTACTAGAGAAGATTAAGAAAGATAAAAAAGAAGATACTTTGTTACAGAAGAAGTTTGAGGTTGTGAAGGATAAAAAGTTTCCTGAGTCCAATATTGATCAAGAAGGTGTACTGAAATTTCTTATAAGACTATGTGTTCAACCTATTCCATAAATAAAGAAGTATCTGATGGATGAAGCTCATAGATCTACATTTTCTATATATCTTGTAAGCATGAAAATGTATAGGTACCTTATTGATCATTATTGGTGGGATAATATAAAAAGGGATATTGTTGACTACACTACATGGTTCCTAGTATACCAGCAAGTGAAGGAAAAGTGAAAACTTCCTAAAGGGGTATTACAACCACTAACTATACCATCATGGAAGTGGGACAATATCACTATGGACTTTATCAATGGTTTCTCGAGAACTTCCAAAGGAAATAATATGATATGGGTTATAGTGGACCATCTCACTATTTTATCTCTATTTGGAAAGATTTCTCCCTTGATCAACTTGCCAAGATTTACATGAAGGAAGTGGTAAGGCTGCATGGAGTTCCACTTTCTATTGTATCTGATCATGATCCAAGGTTCAAATAAAAATTATAGAGAAATATTTAACATACTATGTGTATCGAATTGAATTTCAGTATGTCCTATCACCCTCAAAATGATGGCCAATCTGAAAGGAATATTCAGACACTCAAGGAAATAATGAGAACATGCTCAATGGATTTTAAAGGTGGATAGGATCAACATCTCCCATTAATTGAGTTCTCTTACAACAACAAATTACATTCAAGAATTAAAATGGAACCCTATGAAGATCTATATGGAAAGAGATGAAGAAATCCTACTTGTTGGGATGAAGCTGGTGAGAGAAAGCTTTTTAAGCCTGATCTTGTTCAAGAGATGACATAAAAGGTTCATGCCATCCAACAACACATTAAGGATTCTTAGAGTCAAAAGAAGAGCTATGCTGACAAACGTCGAATGGACTTGGAGTTTTATGTTGGTGACAAGGTCTTCCTTCAAATTTTTACATGGAAGAGAGTCATGCAATTTGGAAAGAAAGGGAAGCTCATCCCCAGGTATATTAGCCACTATGAAAGCCTTGATCGCATAGGAGCAGTGGAATATCAGTTTGAAATTACTCCAAATCTAGCTCAAGTTCATGATGTATTCCATGTATCCCTCTTGAGGAATTACATACCTGAACCTTCACATGTAATAAATCTTGAGGTGGTACAATTGGAACACGACCACTCTTATGAGGAGCATCCGGTGGAGATCTTAGATCATAGAGACAAGGTTCTACGCAACAAGACTACCCACCTTGTTAAAGTGTTGTAGAGGAACCAAAAATATGGAGAATCCACATGGGAACCACATGAGACTATGAGGCATAAGTACCCACACCTTTTCTCTTATGAGGGTATGATTTGAAATTTTAGAGACAAAAGTTCTTAAAGGGGGAATAATGTAATGACCCAAACTTTTTAATAATATTTTGTTTCCTAAAAATGTATGTTTTACTATATCATAATCAATAAAAATATATAATCATAAATAAAATTTGATCATTGGTTTTGACTTTTATATGACCATTGGTTAATATAACCATTGTAAACAATAATAAATTTTAACGTTATAATTATTTTTTATAAATAAAAATGAAAATGGATAATTAATGCTGAAAAAAGAGTCGATGACCTCATCTAGTAGACTCAGGCTATATGAATCCCATTTTTCAGAGCTTGGGAAGGAGTTGGTGTCACTAGTATTTGTTCTGGACCAATCCCAAGCCAAGCATCAATATGTTAATCTTGAAGAAAATCACATATAGGAGAATTTCAAGTTAGTGGAGATTACCACTCGGGCAATGTTATCCGAGCCATCCGAAGAGTCCATCACCATCGCACACCTTACCATTAGGTTGTATGTGGGTGTTTTAAGGGGTTATTTTTCAAGGCCCTAGTTACTTAAAATGTAATCCCATTGTTTAAATAAAATTTTTATTTCATCATTTCTGTTTTAAGAATAGTTTTGCTAAAAAATTGTGATGGAATATGATAAATTGATTTTTTGGGTAAAAATTGAATTTTTATTGCTCTATTAAAATAAATATTTATTAATAATGTTTATTACAATGAAATAGTGTTATAAAAACACTTATTTTTAATTATAAATGATAAAATATTTTTTTGATGAAAAGTTTACTATGCATATTACTATGTATTTTCTGTCCACTATTATTTTTAATAAATGAGTATTTTTATAGTTAAAAGAAAAATTTATCATATTTAGAGATTTATTATGATATGATAATTTTAATTTTTGAATTCAGAAGGACGATATTAGGTTACAGTGAATTTATGAGAATTTTATAAAATACTTTAGTTTTACATGAATAGTAAATATACAGTTTTGAGTTTTAAGTATGTTTAATGACATCATAACTATGTCATAATGATGTAATGAGTAATATAAGATTATTTTAAAATATTTTGGATTAAAATATGATATGATGTGTTCCAAGTGGACAGTACCATAGACAAATACCATGGGAAAGCCCATGGTTTTTCAAGTACCACTAATGAGGTGTCCTTTGAAATTAATAAAAAACTCACTCTCTTTTACTATAAATACCCACCCATTACTTTGTTTACTTTAATTAAAAAATAATTATAAATGAAGTTATGATATTATTACCTCCCAAGGTTCCCTTAAACCACCGAGGTCCCGATCTTAGAGTTTTAGAAGTTACTCTTCAAGGTAAGAGAATTCTCAACTTCTCTTTTCCTTTTAAGTTCTATTTTATGTGGTATGTCTTTAAAATTTACATACCATGTTATTATTTACATTTTATTCTATCCATATACTATATTATTCGTCTTTTATGAATTGGTGACCCTTGTTTCCTCTCCTTTTAATGTTTTATAAAACCATGTTTCATACCCATTATGCTGCATAATTTTCATCCCAAAATCTCTATCTTTTTCTCAAGAAATTATTTTATTTTATTTATGTTAATACCCAAACCTATTTCATTTCCAAGGGTATTCATCAAGAAATAAAAATTATTTATTTTATTCTGTAATTTAAATACATAATGCCCTCATTCTCTTTCCATGGGTTATAAATGACATAATGATCATGTTTTTTAGCATTTAAAAAAATCCATGATTTTGATATGAAACCCATTTCTTTTATTCTATTTGAGTTATTTATGAAATTTTTGATTATGATATATGTGTATCACATAAAAATAAATAAATATTAAGGGCATGTCCTGATATCACTCCAATTCATTGGGTAAAGAAATCAATCTCTAGAGATGACAAGTTTTACGATACCTTAGTGAATAACCTTGTTAATTTTTATGACACCCTGGGGATGGACCTTGTAGATATGCTTATGAATGTCTAAATTAAATGTTATAGCCACATTTTAAAGTTATTATTTAATTTATTATTATTATTATATGTCTCTTTATCATGCCTTTATGATATTCTTTATGTTCTTATTAATATCTCTCAAGTTCACATGTAAACCGTTTCACTTGTTTTCCTTTACTGGGCCTTCTGCTCAACCTTTCCTTTGATGAATATCTACAGGTTATGAGATGCAATAAATTTTCTTAGGATGAACCTTGAATAACCCTTTCATGTGGAATAGAATAATTTTTTAAGTTTTCATGTATTATGTACCTTATTTCTAAGACACTAAACTTTAAAAGATCCTCTATTTGTAAAATGTCATGTAAAGTTTTGTAATAAAAAATCGGGATGCTATAAGACACACGATAACCAATGAATTATCCAGATCTACACAAGATCTCCAAGATATATAAATGAAAAAAAGCCAAACCCCATGGACTAAACATAGGCTTCCACTCAAAAAATCACATCTACCGGACTTTAGGACTCTAATAGCCTGATCTAAACTTGCGATAAGAACATATAAGTCAACACAGCTAGATAATTTTTTAGTCCTGAAGGTCTTGTAGTAAAAATAGAGCACTAGATATGAACCCAATAATTAGTAGGAACTATACATAAACCCAAGAACGCACAACATCCCTGGCCCCAGAAGCACTCGACATCCATGGTACACAAAACCCACTCCGTGAGTGCCTCAATAGTTCACGAGCCAGAAGCCACTCTAGCCAGGGCACGCACTCAACTAGAGGGGGGGTTTCAATCATCCAAACCATCCATTATTTACCTAATACCTTCTTACCACAACCATCCAATGGAGGAGATAACTAGATTAAAACTCAGGACTAATGCCTGATCCAAGATATCCCAAGGGGATCCTCAAACCAAATTTATGTGTAGCAATTACCTCAAACGTCATGACCAAAGGCCTACCAAACATGGGATGATCAAACTTTTGAACCCAATATCCAAATATCTAAACTAGAAACCCTGATCAACTCTCATCCAATAAAGTATGAGGCCTATATCGATCCCATGGATCTCAACATCCAACAAACAACTACCATAGGCTCTCAATGAACCACCTCAGACCCAAACCAAAACTCGGGTCCCCCACAGTCTCTGGGGTCACAAAATAAAGGCAATGATCTACTAGGGACTCCACTACCACACCCAAGTTATTGGTCTAAACTTGTCCAAAGATCCTTAAATGAACCCAAGTCCACAACAAGTGCAAGACATCCCATGAGGGGTTCATCCAGATTATCAAAATAATGGGACATGACAAGTGCAAAAACATACCAAATGACCCTTAGTAGCCTCCAAATAATCCTTGATCAACAACAAGCCCAAAGGGAATACAAAAGAACAATCATGCCTAAAAAATCATTCTCAATAGTCCTTATGGACACCTTAAAATAAGGACCCTACAAGGGATCCTCAACACAAGACAAACCATGCCACATGGTCATTCTCAACTGTCGACTACGAAAACCACATATAAATAGAATAAAAACCATCCCATAAGGTAATCCTAAATATTACCTCAAACTCATCTCAACACATCACAATGACACCTAGCTGTAACTTCCATCCATGACATCAACCCAATCCAAAGGATCCAAAAAATACTATCCTCAAACATAGGAGATAAAACTAAACTTCTCTAACCTTGAGAAATCAGTACCAACACATAGAGATAAACCAAGATCTCATCATATATACTTCACAACCCCTCCTTCCAAGATCCATCCAAATAACCTTAAATAAATCTCTATGGAACACTAAATCCTGGATGATTATCGAGCTCACAACCCTCTTCTAACCCTCGCAACTCACAATCCAACCCCTAATGGGATTCTAGATCCAAAACATAAAGAAATCCTCCTGAAAATGCTATCCCATAAAAAAATCCATCCATACGACCTCTAAACACTGAAATTATTCCACCATCATGATCTATGTGAAAAAATATCAAAATGGATTAATCACAAGTCTAATTCTAACTTAAACATGAAAAACAGGAAAAACACACCAAGGGAGAAAAAGTACATGGTGCATACTTTGGGTACATGGCGTGTACCCCCAAAGGTTCTCTCTGTCCATGCATCTCAGGCCACTCAGTGTGTACTTTTCCAAAGTACATGACACGTTCCTCTAAAAACACAGTGTGTAACCCAAAATGGGTACCTACCCGTGTACCTTATCCCCTACTCAGTGTGTACCCATCTTGAGCACATGGTGTGTTCCAATGGAACACAACATCTACTCCCACATGGGGTGCCTGGCTGTGTACCAAAAATGGCTTGGCCATGTGTTCCACCTAGCTGTGTATGCCTAACCAACATGCATCCCACACGGAGTCTGGTTGTGTACCCTACAAGACCATGCACCCCTGCATGGGGTGTCTAGTTGATAACTCAACCACACTCCGAGAAACTCATCTTCCCTGAATAAGAAGAACACACGACGTGTAAATAGGTTTTCCCAAATAGAAAACCCCCAAAACAGTCCGAAATTCCTAATTTCTTCCCCAAATCCATAAATTGACCTTCAAGGGGTTCCCCAAAAACCAAAAAAGGCTTAAAAACTTAAAAAAATAATATACAAGGATTTATGGTGAAAACTTAAAAATGGGCCTACCTCTGGGTATAAATTATCGAAGCTTCACACCAGATCTGCGCCATGCACTCACCGAGCCTCGATCTACCTCTAGTCGAGCTCCCAGAGTGGTTCCACCTCCTCCCTCTCCCTCTTCTCTCTCTATCCCTCTGTTGGATGTATGAAAAAAAAATCCTCCATTGGTGTTCACAAGAATCCACCGGGGAAATAAGATAAAAAAAAATGGAAAAAAGAGAAAGGGAAGAAAAAAAGAAAAAGAAAAAGAAAATAAAAGGGACCCAACCCTAGACCCAATACCTGATGTAAGGTTATGACTCACCTAGGGAAAAACCTCAATTCTGAACTCAACCATAGAGATAAAATCTCAATTTAATACTCCATTAAAAAGATATCCCCAAATGAACACACATGAATAAATTAATATTTAATTAATTAAATATTAAATATTCTGTGAAAATTCAAATGACTCATATTTTCACCAAAATCCTGTCCTAGGATAAAAAACCTATTATGAGACTAATAGAGTGGTTGTAAAAATTATCCGAGAACATCCTATAGGATAATTTACCACTTTTACCCCAAACCACTTTCAGGAGAAAAATGTTCAAATTTCCCCTGATTTTCACAACTCATGACAAAGCGAGGCACTAAAAACTCCCCGCCACAAATGCTTCTCACCCTTAGTAATCCTCGATGGACAATTGATAACCATGACATCCTCAAGCATTGGTGCAATATAAGATATCTCGACCATACAATGACCAATCTTACAACATCCACAACTCTCTCCCAATATGAGATACATTCAACACAAATTGATTTGATGCTCCCCATGACATGAGTATCCTTATCATTACACCGCTAACCAATAAAAAATTTCATGACCTATACAACATATATCAATGAACACAATGGATAGATGTGGCCAAACCACTCACACTAGATCACCAACATGAAAACTGTAACAACCCACACTCATTCCCGACCCACCAGTAATAACAACCTCCATGCTCAATAAACCACTTGAAACAAGGCTCATGAACTCAAAAATTCCATGGTGTGATCCCCACCACAAGGCTTTCCTTAAACTGCTCTCAAAAGCAAAAAAAAGACTCGTGGTCACATGAGCCAAGTCATAATGAAGCAAGGATAATGCACCTAAAATGGATGACCATGATCCTTATGAAATTTAGCTCCAACAAACTAGAGAACCCATGACACCCCTCTTTAAAAAGAGTAATCTCCCTCATTCTACGATCAAACACATTACCACCCTCCACTTGAGCATCAATCCAAAACCACAAGTATCCAACCATGCTTCTATTGTGCTACCCAAAGTGAAACCAAAATGAGTAGGGCTAGGGGTCCAACCAAACTCATCTTCTCAATCAATCCATGAGATTTGGAGCACTCCCAACACTCCACTTCTCAAAAAATAGATATCCTCACGCCTAAGCACACCATGGTGATACCAAAACTCAATAACCCCACCAAGGAAGAACAACCACTCCCACCCAATCCATCGGTGATAGCAGACACATGAGCCCCACCATAAGACCTAGAAGAAAACACTTGGAAATAATAACTCCCTACTAAGGAACACAAACCCATGAATTTCAGAGAATTATAAAACCCCATATTTTTATGATTTTTTTTGAATAAGTTAATTTTTTTGATAACTTGCGTTACATGCAACACTGAGTTTTAACAAAATGCAATATACTATTAATATTATTATTAAAACATGACCATTATAACATAGCTATTAAAATTAGCGATATTAATAGGATTTTTTTAAAAAAATTAGGTATAATGGTTTTATATAAATAAATCATATTGATAAAAATTACTTAATTTTTAGTAAAGTCTATATGTTTTGAAAATATTTTTTTTTCAAAAAAATGTTTTATAGATTTTTGTGAACAAATAATAAAAGAAATTTTTGCCACTTTTAGAAAATTTATTTGAAAAAATAAAATTCATTTTTTAAATATACATTTCAAAATTATCTTTGAGTGAATTTTTCATAATTTTAAGAAAATATATTTTTTTGATGTATAGTAAACAATTACTGATTTTTATTAAAAAATGATTTATTGTTTAAATAAATTACAAGTAAATTTTTATTTTAAGATAGTTTTAAAAGTAAAATTATTTCAATTATATAATTGTTAATCTAATTTAGGTCATAATAATAAATTTAATATTGAATTTTTATATTAAAACTTTCTATACTCATGAAAATTTCTCTTTGGAAAACCGCTTTTTCATCATGTCTGCAAGTTTTATTTTAAATTAAAATTTGCCACATATGTGAATAGAATTTGGAAAAATGTATTCCATATTTGGAATCATAATAATTAATATTATATAATAAGGTCAAATTAATTTTTGGTCAAAATGAATAGTAAAAATAGAAAAAAATTAATTACTGCAGTTAAGGTTAAAACAGGTTTACCGGGAGGTTAAACTAAAAAGATAAAGGATAAAATTACCCATAAACTTGTAAAAATACCATTTGATGGAAATATTTTGATCTTATATAATCTAAGGTTAGATATTGATTTATTTTGGATCATTGTGGAATGTTTAAAATGTGGGTACACCTTTTTCTTTTCAAAAATTCCAAGTGTATCATCTCCCTCACTTATAAAAGGGAACCCCTTCCCCTATACTATTCACACTTATAAAACCCTTTGGTTCAGCCAAAACATACCCAAATAAATTTCTTACTTTTAACCCACATCCTTGAGTCCATATTTTGATTAGTAAATCCTTCTAAGAAGGATTTAGGTGTAAACCAAAAGGGGTTCTTCGAAGAAGAGGTATAGTCCTTAACCACATGTTTTCATTTTATTTATTCCTATAAACCCTTAAAATATTCTTCAAACATGATGATATAATAACATAATTATTTCCAATATACTAATATTTTATTTTTTTAATGGCATGACCTATATCTATCTCATCTTCCATCAATCTGGAAATGTAACTATCGATTGTGTGTACGACGAACTACTGCCTCACGAACCGATGTAATTTGTTTTCCATCAACACCTCTCATGGAAGGAGGTAATTATGATTTTAATTTTTATATATGATATTAATGAAATTATTATACTTTTAATTACATAATATCACATTTACCTTCTTACTTTCTATTCAATGGGAATATGATAACATCACTTGTGTGTACGACGGACTACCGTCTCGCGAAGTGATATAATTTGTTTTTCACTTACATTTTACATGGATGGTAATAAGGATAATTTTAATGAATATATGTGATATATATTACATCATAATAATTATTTAATGTTGATTTATTATTTTACTTTCTTTCATTCCATCGGTCGATAAAATGGAAACAACGTTCATGCGTACGTACGACCTACCGTCTCAATGAATGGTGAAATTCATTTTCCATCTCTAAATTTAATGGATTACTATAAATACATATATAATGGAAATATATGAAATTAATATCATGGTTAAAAAGTTGTATATTATGGAACCATAATCAAATTAAAAGGACCGAAAATACCAAACAAAAACATACATGAAAAAACAAAGCAGTTATTACCTGAAGCATGATTTTAATAAAGAATTGTTAATTAATAGTTAATAAAATGTCATAAGTAAATAATATATGGTATGATAAATATGATTATGGTTCTATAATATATTTATAATAAACCTATATTTATTATATTTTTGTTTTTAATGTGTACCAAGAAATCCAATACTTGAGGTTATATAATTTCGTCTCACTTTTATTTATGTCGGACACATGCCTTTTTACACCACTTGTTCCTTTTGTGTGGTGTATATATACTAACTATGAATGTATTTTTTGATTATTCTAATGAAATCTATGGGATATAAATATACATATGTGTTTATTTCCTTAATAGGTATTATGATTAAAGAATTATCAAATTGTTAAAGATTTTATGTTATAATCTCATTATTTATCAGGATTATTTAAGATTATGTTTATGATGATTAAATATTATGATATATCTCTAAAAAAACACATGAATTTTATTATCCTCTATTTTTTCTATATAATACATGTTTTCCTTTCATTTTTCTCTCTTTCTGAACTAAAGAGACCAAAAAGATATTTTTAATAAAAAGAATTTATTTCTATCTTCTATCAAAAATACTTTTTCATCCATGTAAATGTTTTCTAAAAATGTTTTAAAGGACGTTTTTAATATTCTGCAATGATTTTTTAATTTTTTTTACCCATGTTTGAATTTTTTAAAAAATGGTTTAAAAGCAATCTTTTTATCATTTTCTGAACAAGGTTATTTTGAATTTTTACTAAAAATGTGAAAGGAATATTTATTTTAATGAGTATGGAATGAAAAGAATTTCCACCATCATGACCACTTAGTTATTTGAATATTTATTTACAATTTTTAAGTTTTATTTTCAAATAAAACGTTTTCCTTAATATTTAAGAAATTTTTAGATTTTAAAGAAGTGATTTCAAAATGGAGAGGATATTTTTCTCTATAAATTTTTAATGATATTTCTATTCATCAATGACAACAACATTTGGTGTTGCTTATGTTTTACAAGGGATATTGTCATGAACCAGCCTGAGTCGACCCTGAACCGGTCACCCAGGCCAGCCCGCAACAAGTCCCGAGAGGCGTTCCCGATCCTCCCGGGATGGATACAAGAACCAAGGGAATCAATAGAGTACACAAGGGAACTATTTCACCCATATATAAATAATCAAACAAAGAGCAAAAATAAATGGACAACCCAAAATTAATTTATATAAAAATTGAACTAAACATTATTTGTACAAGAAACTAAAAGTAGAACAAAACCAAAAACTCAACTGATCAAACCTGATAACCAACTAACTCCATGTGACACCACTGGTCACTCTCCAACACAATGATCAAACGTCTCCCAAGGCGATCGAATTCAAGCTGAAACCTGCACAAGGGCTAAAAATAAGAAGACTATAAGCATGAGTATTAAAACTCAGTAGGTTAGCCCGATATTCTATTACCAATGAACTTTATTTAAAATAAAAGAAACATCAATTTCATGTTTTAAATACAAGATATAAAAGTATGTTTTTCAAATGAGGTTTCATGCTATAATAGTTATCAGACAAAAACTTTCATGTTTTATAAACAAAAATGCAAGTAACAATTTTTCAAAGAGGTGAAACTTCAAAATGAAAATTGTTTTAATGAGGGATGATTTAAAGATTGTACACTTTTAAATAAATAACACACACTACTGAATTTACCATCCAAACACACCATATTCCGACGGTGAGTACAAAATAGCCAATGAGCACAACTCACAAGAACACCCCTAGGCACTAGTTAGTTGTGAGCTCCTGGTACCTCGTATCTCGGTGAAAGTAACCATAACAAATATCCATTATCGTACACACGAGCCACTAGTAGGGATAATAAACATAACCTAGTGTTTCCCCAACATCATCATCATCATAGTTTAGTTAGTGTTGTCATCGTCAAAACTTTCTACGTGAAACAGGGGCCAAACCCCACAGAATCACTAGCATACTAGTACACGTCCACCCACCTAGATACCCGGGATTCACTTTAGTTCTCAATCAAGTTATACATATTATAAAATACACATTTCACATACAAATTCTATTCCCAAACCATAAAAACACAATCATACTATAAAATTTCTTCACATTTCTTTCATGAATCAATAAACCACTACAAATTTTCGTAAAACAATTTCAAGGAGTGTATTGAGGCTTTTCACATAAAACTCATTCAAAAACACTATTTGAATTATAAACACACAACAAGACCATACCCAACCATATATATAATCCCTAAAAACATTTAATAAAATCATTTCATGGATGATAAAATAATCCCAATTGACACAACATGGTATATACAAGTAAAACACTCATTCTTCATTTTTAGGAAAGGCCAAACAGGCCTTTAAACATTTTCCCAAAACTAACATTTGAAAAAGTTATGCATTCCATTTTTTTTAAAGAGGTGTATACACACCATATAAAGAATCAACCCACATTCATAAATCCCATAAAACACTCAGGTTACATATTCAAAACACAACCATTTTCATAAGAATGTGAAACATGACATTTTCTGGCAACACGTGCCAAAACATGTTGTAAACCAAAACCCATTTATTTGTAAAAAAAATACAAATTAGAAATCCATAAAAGGACCCAAAAATAATTTTTTTTACATGCTTCCAGTGTATTTATAAATCCAAACAAATCATTTTAAATTGCACTAGACACATAAAAGCCAACCGGGCAATTTACCGAACACGTGGCATGCACTCTTTAACAAAACAACTTATGTTAAGTAGTTAAAAAGGGATAAAATAACATTTTCATGACATAAAGTTATTAAAGCCACTGAAAAATATTCAAAATACCAAGTGCAAAATCTCATTTAATAATTTATCAAACAAGAGGAGTGCACATTTATACCAAAACAACTATATTTTTAACAAAATAAGTCATAAAACATAATTTGCACACAAAACCTTTAAAACCAAGGTTTAAAAGTAGAAAATATCATATAAATAAAGTTATAAAAGTATGATAATGATGAAAATTAAATGATAAAGTCTTGTTCAAGGGACATTCTACCTCAAATCCTTGGCGTAATGGAAACGTACACCCAAAATCACCATCTGAGGGTTTACAAACCCTAAACCTATGATGACCAGCCCCAAACGAACAAAAACACCATTAAAATTCATGGGATAAAATAAAAATAGGTATATAATGGCTATAAGAGATTATAAAACCGAAAAATAATGAAAGGAGGAAGAAGAGGGAGGATAAAGGAGAAGGAATCTCAAATTTCAATTATAAAACTCTTCGTATTCCATTATATATGCACCCTGAGATAAAAGTTAATTACCTAAAACTACTTCTATAGACTCCTAAGGTATGAAAAAACTATGAAAAAAAGATTTGTGGCAAAAAGAGTATGAATTTATTGATTTATAAATGATACAATTTACCTTGTCAATTCTGGACGATTTGAGAGACATTGAGAATGTTTCCCCACTCCGCGACTATTCTGAGCTCCAAAGAGGGAAAATAGATATTGGGGGTGTGATTAGGGATATAGGATTTGGGTGGGAGGTGAAATAACTGAAAAATATAAAATATATAATTAGATATAAAATAAAAAAATTATTTGTTTAAAACTAGAAATGGGCCCATGGGCTGGCCCAATGCCTAAATAATTAACCCAACTTCACCATGATTATGAATTCTTAAGTGGTCCAAAATGATATGGAAATTTTAATATGTTAGTATAGGAAAAGTGAGAAGTGGAATGGGTGAAAAATTATGAAAAAAAGGAGTTATAAAAGAAAAAAATTCAGTTTTTAAAATTGGAAATGGACTCACGGTTGGCCCAAATCATGAAGTAACCGCCATTTCTTCAAAGACTCCTAAACAAGCAATGGGGAACCCACATTAGGGTGATTAGACATATATGAAACTTAAAAAATCAACATTAATCTCACAAAATACCCATGAAAAGGATTAGGATTTACAATGGACCGGATCGAATCAAAGACATGAAAAACCGGGTGTGATAATTCTCCCCACCATTAAAGCTTTCTGCCCCCAGAAAGCCATAACACTTTCCAGCTGAAAGATAAACACCTAAGGATTCCTCTACCAACATGATCCAACCTATAAATCTAGTGAAATATCATTTTCCATCAACATTACTTAATCCTCTTTCCAAAAAAAAACCAACTCACAACCACTTTGTGAAAATCAACAAAAAGGTCAAGCCACCACCTTCACATCCAAGCCAAGAACCCGATTGTTGGGCCTTCTATCAATGAAAAAAAAATCATCCAAAATAAAGAGCACTCAAGAAAACCAAGGAATATAGGGGAGTACAGAATGGACTCATGAACAGTAATAAAAAACTATCACTAGACAAGTTTATATGAGGAAAAATCAACGAGACCTATGGTGGGTCTCCCCACCATTAGAACCCAACTAGCAATGAAAAAAAAACAAGAACTCAACATTAACTCACTTTCACAAGTCCAAAAAAAAACTCTCCCATAATAACCCACCAACCCAAGTTAATAGGGTTACAACATGAACATATAAACCACACACTCCCAAATAGAGGGGACAAGAACTTGTCCAAAACTTTCAGCATGGTTCCGAACCCCCACCAGTCGAGGAGGGGAGGGAAGGGGACCCAATAATTTGGCCACTAGAACAAAAAAAGAAACCAAGGAACTACCCAAAACTCCCCAAATAAAAATAGTTAACACTAAGACCACACCTAATTTACAAAGGCGGTCCACAAAGGGACATTAATCAGAAACCCACATCCATAAAGGCATAACCATATACACTGTGTGAGGGGTAAGTCCACCGCACTTGTTGTGACAAATGGAAATTAACAGTAATGAGGAACCACAATATAGACCTAGAAACTAACTTACCACAATTTTGGAGGCAAGAGACAGGTCAAGAACCCCACACCTCTGTAGATTTTCTGGCTGCGTGAAAAGGTTCACTCCGAGGCCTATGGCTGGAGCCCTAAATCATGAATCATCTGCTGCCCCACAGTCAGGTGCTAAGTATCACACCACTCAAAAAACTCACTTGCTTAAAAAAACATTTTCATCTAAATATGAACTCATAGATACATATCAAAATTCTATCTCACTCAGAACGAGGAGCAGAATGGACAATGAATACAAAAAAGCATCAACATCAATGAACACAACTGCTATGTCCACAAGAATTATCACGAACTGGAAGTACTTTAAATCAATCCCAAACAGATATATATTTAAAATTAAGGTATGAGGAATTATTTTAGGAGGTGGATATAACTTATGAAACATGAGAAATAATCCTTAGGTTTATCAATTGTAAATATTGCAAACAAAGAACTATCTGTGGCCACATCACAACATCAAACACATCTTTAGAAACCCCCTGAACATTACTCCAAAACTGAGCCACCAATAAGATCTCATCTCCAGATGCAACAAGAGTATGAATTATAGATCATAATAAAGTATACTGAATAGAAAACACTTCTAAGACATAGGATAAACCATCCACATAACTGTCAGTTCAAAAATAAACACAACAATGTTTCAGCTAAAAACACTTTTGAAAAAAAACTAACTTGGTGGATTTTCAAATTCACCAATGGTGTTTCATTAAGTCTCACTCACATGAACATTTATGTGACACCCCAGGCACTCAACAACCATGACATATAGTCCATCCTTCCAGATATAAATAATACCATGCATGTGATAACCCATTAAAACACCAAAGGCTAAAACAAAACAACATCATTCCAAAAATCATGTACTGTTAAAAGGAACACCAACCACCAAGTCAAAAACACTTTTCATATTCCACAAAACAAATTACACTTCATCAAGAACCATTTTATTTTAAAAAAACAATCCATTTAATTTAATAGAACTTATAAAAACAACCATTCTATTCCAAATATCCCTTTCCCATTTTAAAAAAAATTCAGCAAGGTCTCTTTTCATAATCTGACAACCACAAAAGCCAAAAACCCTTTACAGAAAAACACCAGCCACACAAAAACAAATTTCAAAAACCTATTAATCATATTCAAACACTTTTCAATAGCCCAAAAAACCCCATTTAAAACAAAGTTTCAGAATTACTTTAAAATTATTCACACTTTCAAAACATTTTATTTCAACAAACCACAAGTTTAGATTAGGAAAAATTCAATCCTGTTAAATCATTTCCACTTCCTCCCCAAAATTTGTTTAAAAAAAAAAACCTTCCCAAAACCATTATTATATTTAATTTTTGAAAACCCATTTTCTACTTTTAAAAATCCTATCCTTCTTTTAAACCCCATTTCCATAATTCTCACACAAGGATTTTAAATACAAAAATTCAGAATTCATGAAAGGTCCAAGAAACCCACAAAAGGGAACTAGTGTTGGTGGGTGACTTGACCATATGGTTGGAGGCCATATGTCAAACACAAAACCAACACAGAGATACTTATTAAAACCATGCCTCAGCTCCACGTGGCTTTCCAGGCCCTGCGAGCTCACAGATTCCATTAGTCAGACTCCCCTTGTCATATCCCAACACCAAAAAATCAACAAGAACAAAGGACACTAATAAAACTGATCTTCCCTTGGAAACTCGAGGATTAGAACTAGAAAGAGTTTGCGATGCTCTTCCCGCACTTACCCCTCAAGTCACAACAATAATACTCTATCTACCTTGACATCCTCCAAATAACAAGGGCACTCTAAAAAGAAAGGTCTGCTAAGATCTGACCTCCTTTGATACCATTTTGTCATGAACCAGCCCGAGTCGACCCTGAACCGGTCACCCAGGCCATCCCGCGACAAGTCCCGAGAGGAGTTATCGATCCTCCTGGGATTGATACAATCACCAAGGTCATAAATAGAGTACAAAAGGGAATAATTTCTCCCATATATAAACAATCAAACAAACAGTGGAAATAAATGGACAACCCAAAATGCATTTATATAAAAATTGAACTAAACATTATTTGTACAAGAAAATAAAAGTAGAACAAAACCAAAAACTCAAATGACCAAACTCGATAACCAACTAACTCCATGTGACACCACTGGTAAGTCTCCAACATAATGATCAAACGTCTCCCAAGGTGATCGAATTCAATCTGAAACCTGCACAAGGTCTAAAAAAAGAAGACTATAGGCGTGAGTATTAAAACTCAGTAGGTTAGCCCGATATTCTATTCCCAATGAACTTCCTTTAAAATAAAAGAAACATAAATTTCATGTTTTAAATACAAGATATAAAAGTATATTTTTCAAATGAGGTTCCATGCTATAATAGTTTTCAGACAAAAACTTTCATGTTTTATAAACAAAAATGTAAGTAACAATTTTTCAAAGAGGTGCAACTTCAAAATGAAAATTGTTTTAATGAGGTCTGATTTAAAGATTGTACACTTTTAAATAAATAACACACACTACTGAATTTACCATCCAAACACACCATATGCCGATAGTGAGTACAAAATATCCAATGAGAAAAACTCATGGGAACACCCCTAGGAACTAGTTAGTTGTGAGCCCCAGGTACCTCGTATCTCGGTGAAAGTAACCATAATAAATATCCGTTATTGTGAACATGAACCACTAGTAGGGAGCATACCCATAACCTAGTGGTCCCCCAAAATCATCATCATCATATTTTATTTAGTGTTGTCATCATCAAACTTGCTATGTGAAATAGGGGCCAAACCCCACAGAATCACTAGCATACTAGTACACGTTCGCCCACCTAGATACCTAGGATTCCATTTAGTTCTAAATCAAGTTACACATATTATCAAATACACATTTCACATCCAAATTTCATTGCCAAACCATAAAAATAAAAACATCCCATAAACTTTCTTCACATTTCTTTCATGAATCAACAAACCACTACAAATTTTTTGTAAAAAAATTTCAAGGAGTGTATTGAGGATTTGCACATAAAACTCATTCAAAAACACTATTTGAATTATAAACACACAACAAGAACATACCCAACCATATTTGGCAGCCCTAAAAACATTTAAGAAAACAATTTCATGGACAATAAAACAATCCCAATTGACACAACATGGTATATACAAGTAAAACACTCATTCTTCATTTTTAGGAAAGGCCAAACAGGTCTTTAAACATTTTCCCAAAACTAACATTTGAAAAAGTTATGCATTAATTTTTTTTTAAATAGGTGTATACACACAATATACAGCATCAAAATACATTCAAAAATCCCATAAAACACTCAAGTTACATATTCAAAACACAACCATTTTCATAAGAATGTGAAACATGTCATTTTTCGGCAACTCGTGCCAAAACATGTTGTAAACCAAAACCCATTTATTTGTAAAACCAAATACAAATTGGAAAGACATAAAAGGATCCCAAAATAATTTTTTTTACATGCTTCCAATGTATTTATAAATCCAAACAAATCATTTTAAATTTCACTAGACACATAAAATCCAACTAGGCAATTTACCGAACACGTGGCATGCACTCTTTAACAAAACAACTTATGTTAAGCACTTAAAAAGGGATAAAATACCATTTTCATGACATAAAGTTATTAAATATACTAAAAAATATTCAAAATACCATAAACAAAGTGCGGAATCTCATGGAATAATTTATCAAACAAGAGGAGTGAACATTTATACCAAAACAACTATATTTTTAACAAAATAAGTCATAAAACATAATTTGCACACAAAAACTTTAAAACAAAGGTTTAAAAGTAGAACATATCATATAAATAAAGTTATAACATCATGATAATGATGAAACATAAATGATAAAGGCTTGTGAAAGGGACATCTTGCCTAAAATCCTTGGCGTAATGGAAACACACACCCAAAATCACCATATGAGGGTTTACAAACCCTAAACCTATGATAACCAGCCCTAATAAAAAAAACCTCATTAAAATTCATGTGATAACAGAAAACTAGGTCTATCATGGATAGGGGAGATTATAAAACCGAAAAATAATGAAAGGAGGAAGAAGAGGGAGGATAAAGGAGAAGGAATCTCACATTTCAATTAGAAAACTCTTCATATTCCATTAGATCTGAACCCTTAGATAAAAGGGAATGACCTGAAACTCCTTGGACATACTAATATGGTCTGGAAGAACAAAAAAAAATTTGTGGCAAAAATAGTACGAATTGATTGATTGATTTATGATACAATTTACCTTGTTAATTCGGGATGATTTGAGAGACATTGAGAATGTTTCCCCACTCCACGAATATTCTGAGCTCCAAAGAGGGAAAATAGATATTGGGGGTGATATTAGGGATATTGGCTTCGGGTGGAAGGTTTAATCACAAAAAAATATAAAATATTGAATTAGATATAAAATAAACAAATAATTTTTTTTAAAACTAGAAATGGGCCCATGGGCTGGCCCAATTCCTAAATAATTAACCCAACTTCACCATGATTATGAATTATTAAGTGGTCCAAAAGGATATGGAAGTTTTAATATGTAATTATATGACAAGTGGGAAGTGTAATGGGTGAGAAAGGATGAAAAAAAGTGTTATAAAAGAAACAAATTCGGTTTTTAAAACTGGAAATGGACTCACGGTTGGCTCAAATCATGAAGTAACCACCCTTTCTTCAAAGACTCATAAAAAAGCAATGGGGAACAAAAATTAGGGTTATTATACATATATTAAACTTAAAAACTCAATATTAATCTCACCAAATACCCATGAAAAGGATCATTATTTCCAATGGACCGGATCAAAACAAAGACATGAAAAACCGGGTGTGACAGATATGATCTAAATGGAACCATCAGGTAAAGATTAATGTTCTATGATATCAAAGGGTAAAATAGAGGTTATCCAAATCCCAAAACAATAGGGTACATAAGAGGTTATCCCAAGATTTAAATAAGAGGGTACACTGGAGGTTATGCCAAGCATGAAACAAAAAGGTACATGGGAGGTTATCCCAAGCCCAAAATAGGGTACACGAGAGGTCATCCCAAGCCCAAAGTTGGTACATGGGTGGTTAAACCAATCCCAACATGTTATGAATGTATTGGTTGGTATCCTTAACATATGATTTTATATGATTATGTGTATGCCACAAATCAATGTCTTATGCCAATGTTATGCTCTCATGGCTGTTGTTATTTGATTTCTTTATGATTCATGTCTTATGAACTACTAATATTTATTCCATGAATCATTTTATGATATATGATATTCATGGTATAGTTTTAAAATTCCATTATCACGTTCTCATACCCTTATGCTTATGTTATGCTAATATCTCCCTTTCTTACCCTTACTGAGCATATGAGATCACCCTTTCTTATGTTTCCTTTCCCAAGGTCATGAAGAAAGGTATTATATATGAAATTTATAAGAAGGGTTCTAGTTATGAATAAACTAGTGGGAGATGATGTAGTTCACTTATAAACAAGTTATTTATGTATCTGAATTTCCAAAGACACTAAACCATTGGGACCCTTAGGTGTGTATTTGTATAATGAAATGGATATTTATATTTTAAGATGTAATATATTTGTATGTAAATCTTGGGTCATTATAGTTGGTATCAAATGAAAGGTTTATTTAACCTTTGGGAACTAGTATGAATTTTTTTTTAATAAGATCCATAGGGATATGTCTAAGGATAAGTCTAAGGATAAGTCTAAGTATTGGAAAATACACTAGAATTTTGATGAAGGATAGGGTAAGTGGTTTACAAGAAATTACAAACCTGTCTGGATACTATATGTGGATGTGGATCTAGCATAGTTATACCTAGGGGTAGTAACTCTAAAAATGGAACAATGAGATAGATTCGATCGTCACTTGGTGCATGAAAATGGTCCATGCTGTATACTTGGTTTGACACTCCCAAGGGATATGATTTTTAAATTTACAAAATCTTTACAAAATATCATGAAGAATTTAAATAATGACCATGAATGACCTAGGTTAAGACTAAGGTGACATAGATTGAAAATAAGGTGTCATGATTTAGATTTAATGTAAGTAATTTTTCATTATTATATGGTTTCCTACTATGATTATTGTTTCTAACACCATGATTTTTTATTTTAGTCAATAGTTGGAACCCGAAGGAACTGTGTTAATGAAAAATGTAATGGAAAATGAAATGTTTTTCCTCTTGAGAAACCAAATGATATGGGAGTTGGAATGAAAAATATTGTTTCTATTCTCACAAATTTCTCTAGCTATGAATCATGCTAAAATTATAAATGAGTGAAGGATGGAATGGAATTATGTTGATTCCTTTATAAAGAAACATCCACATTCTTTTAGTGGTTTTGCTAATACACTAGTTTCCGAGAAATGGATCAATACCATTGAAAATACATTTTTCATTATCCAATGTTTAGAGCATGAACAAGTAATTTTGACTGCCTATCGTTTAGAAGGAAAAGAAGATAAATGGTGGAATATTATCAAGAATATGAGGCAATAGAAAGAAATCAACTCCATGGAGAGGGATAATTTTAAGAGATTATTTTTCAATAAGTTATTTCTTCATATTATTTATATGAAAATGGGGAAGTAATTCCTTAAGATAAAATAGAAGGATGATGAATATATTGGTACCTATTGAGGGAAATTATATAAGACTTTCATGGTACGCTTCTGGTATTATCATCCAACCTAAAAGTATGGTTGATCAATTCTTTAGTAGATTAAAACCATTTCTCTGAAGGGTGTTATACATAAGGAAATTTAGTAGATATGAAGAAATCGTTTGATGTACTATCAAGGTGCAAATGGATATTGGAGTTTCCCATCAATCTCATGGGTTTGATAAGAAAAGAAATATGTAATTAAAAGGAAACTCTAAAAACAATAAATATAAGAAGATGAAATTTTCTTCATACTCAAAGTGTGGAAGGAAACATAAGAGGAAATTTTATTAAGAGAATTAATAAATGTTTTAAATGTGGAAATGGAGTTCACCATGCGGCTGGATGATGAAGTGATGGGAAGAAGTTAGCTAATGATGTGAATAGGTAGAAATATCCATATAATGAACCACCCAACCTATAGTGTTTCATGTGAAAGGAGTATGAGAATTGTGGTAACTAGTGCCCAAATATGAAGGTTAATGATCAAGATCAACGTCAACAAACTATTAAGCCGAGTGACAAATGGGAATCTCATGTGATCACACTATTTTTGATGAGGGGTATGATAATGACATATTTAAAGCTACACTTATCATCCAATTTATAAATACTAATTTCTTATTCGATTCTGGATCTACCTGCTCTTTTATATCTGAAGAATTTTATAAGGGTATCACAATACCACCTCAAAGATTAGATGTTGAATTAGCAGTTAAAACCCCTAATGGTATGATGATAACATCTCAATTCTATTATTCTTCTCTAGTTAAATTTTTCAGGAATATTCTTCTTGTGAATCTTGTTATTCTCATCTAGTGGACTTTGATGTTATCTTAGTCATGGATTGAATTTCTCTATATAAATCCCATATCAATTATCAAGGAAGGGAAGTGACATTTTATATTCCAAACCAAACTATGATCATTTATTAGTGCGGAAAAATATGAACTTCCAATGGAGATCATATCTGTAACGTCCCGGTTCTGGGTGCCACTCAACGGGTGCCTCGAACCCGGTTTGCCACGTGACCTCAAGCGCATTTCCCCAAATGCCAGAGGCTACCGACTAGCAGTGAGGGCCCAGGTCTGATAGTGGGGAAACTATGCCCTCATTTGTCAAAGTGTAGCGCAACAGAATGAAATAAACCATACAACAACAGCGGAAGTAGTAAACCATACACAACTGAAATAAACAACTGCAGTAGATATAACCAACCAGTATATGAATAATGGGGCAACTTGCCTCAAATTCTAAGAAAATAGCCAGAACATGTTACACAACAATATAGTACAATACAAGTATAGAAAAGCAAAACAGAACAAAACAACTGGTAGAATCGTGAGCCTAAGCCCGGTCCCATGCTCCCCTACTCCTCAACAACAATCAAGTACCTTTATAGGGACCCTTTCCCTTATCCACACCTACAGAGATGTAATCTGTTTGGGCTGAAGACATGACCCAAATAGGGTGTGAGAAATAAATCCCAGTAGGCACCCACCAAAGGCCCGTGCCCAATTGTGTGAAAATATGCAACAACAGTGTGCAGTAGTAAAATGAAATAAACTAAGAAGTACTCAAAAGTAACTAACTTTACCAGTTATCTTTCCATTTTATTATTCATTTTAACCATTTAATTTAATAACATTATGTGCTCAACAGAACCAAGCTCTCAGGCCAACCAGAATCTTTCCCTCAGGCTAATATAGTAAAACCACGCCCTTAGGCTTGCCCTCAGGCTATACAGAATCTCACCCTCAGTAGAATTAGAATCTTTCCCTCAGGCCAAACTGAAATGAAACCATCAGGTAATCAGAATCTTTCCCTCATGAATTTCCCTCAGGCAGAATAGAACTACGCCCTCAGGCTAATATATCACTGCCCTTAGGCTAAAAAAGTAACCACACCCTTAGGCTATAAAGTAACCGGGCCATGCCCAAAATATAAACATGCATTTATTTACAATTCCTATCAAGGAAAAATTAATGCATTAAGTAAACATGGCATACCCTCGGGTATCCTGGCCAAACAACTAAACAGGAGAACGCACCCCCGGTGTGGTCCTGGATCCAAGCAGCGATCCCAAACAACATTTTAATATCACATTTAATTACCTATACAATTCTAGGTATTTCAAATAGCCACGACCTTAGCTACACGACACCCCAAATATGGGTTTGTAGCTCAAAAACACACAAAACGCACGACAGTTGGAAATAAACACCAAGCCACCTACCTTTAACACCAATGAACGATATACGCGAACGCCGATTCCAGAAACGCCCAAGAACGACGTAGATCTGAGGTGAAAGAAAACCTCATTCAAACTTAAATAACTTCCTTTAGAGGAAGAATTGGCAAGAACTTCTTAAGGAGAAGGGAGGGCTTACCCGTGCGGTTCCAACGAGATCATCCGATGCGGAAACAGATTCCAAACGTGCGCTCAACGGATCTCCAAAGCTCCGGCCTTCCTCTCCCGAGCTCTCTTCCCATTCTAAGCCTTCCCTGTGAACAGGGGAGGGTACTGCCCATTTTAAGCTAAAAAAACTACACGATGTGTATTTCCAAGTACACGGTGTGTACTTCCAATTTTTAAACTGTTCCTCTGGCGGCTTCCTGCCAGCGCGACACTGTTCACCTACCGACATGACTACACGGTGTGTCTTCATGAGTACACGGCGTGTGCTGCCGCACAGCTGGCCACCGCCTTACTATTTTCCTGTCGACTGACTACACGACATGTATGGGACCACTACACAGCGTGTATTTGGTTCCTACACCCTTCATCACCGGCATGGCCACACGCCCTGTGTACTCATCCCACATGGCCAAAAGTACACGACGTGTGGAAAAGTACATGGCGTGTACTTTCCAAAATTAGGATTTTTCCCCATTTTCCTTATTTTCCCAAAAATAATTTAAGGAAAAGAGAAAAGAAGAAACCCGTACCTCAAAATAAGAACCAGGTTCTTACAATATCCATTGTATGGGTCTTCATTCCTATTCAAAAAGTGTGTTTATATCATATAGTTGGGGAGAAACTCAACATTGATAATATTCCTATTGTGTGAGAGTTTTTTAATTTATTTCCAGAATAATTTCCTATTCTTCCACTGAATCATGAAGTTTAGTTCTCAATAGAACTCATACATGGTGCCTCAACTATTTCAAAGACTCCCTATAGAATGAAACTGACTGAGTTTTAGGAATTGAAGAAGTAAATCCAAGAGAATCTTGACAAGGGATTCATTCGACCAAGTTTTTCACCACAGAGTGTACAAGTTATTTTTGTTAAGAAGAAATATGGATCGATGCAACCTTTTATTGATTATTAGAAACTAAACAAGATCAAAATCAAGAAAAAGTATCCCCTACCCCATATGGATGTCTTGTTTGATCAAATTCATGGAGATGAATACTTTTCTAATATTGAACTTCATTCTAGATATCAATAATTGAGGGTCAAAAAGGAGGATATACCCAAGACAACATTCCGTATAAGGTATGGACACTATGAGTATATAGTGATTCCATTTGGTCTTACTAATGACCCTCTATATTTATGGATTTAATGAATAGAGTCTTTAGAGAGTAACTCAATTTGTTTTGTAGGTTCCGATCATAAGAGAAGTGTGCGATGGGTCATGTCCAACTTTTCTTTTTTCCATGATTTATGATCAATCCGAGATTTATACAATGATAAAAATTGTGATCTATGGAATTGAATCAAAGAATATATACAAGGGATAGAATGCCGGAACCAAGAGAGAGGAACATCACATATTATTTATAATTAATTTAATTAAATAAAGAATTACCTTTATGGAATTATTTCTTCGTTGATGGATTAGAAAACAAATATGTGTTGTTCTGTCATTACATTGTAGGAATCAAAGTAGACTCCCTTTACTGGTGATCCACTAGTGTTCCAAAAATCTCTGAATGTCACCATAGGAATCTATGGGTGAGAGCATAGTATATCCTAGTGATTTATTTATTTTCCTTTGATCACCTTGAGAACTACTTCTGAAGTGTTCTCTCGGATCTCTCTTGAATCAAGAGTGGGAGGTGGAGGAAGATCACTCTCCATTCTTAGGAGTGTTCTTAGAGAAGGGGGATCTCTAGGTCTTGAGAGCATTATCCAAATTCATTGTGCACAACCAAAAAAATGAATTGGATTATTGAGAAAATAATAAAATTGGGTTTATATATCACAAGGGTTAAAATAATATAATTTCACAAGTTCCCTTTATTATTTATTTAATCCCTGCAGAAACCCATGTCAAATAATAGTAATAATAATATTATTTCTCGATATGCACTTAACTTTCAAATTAAATTAAATATTATTTAATCAAATAATATTCAATATTTATTATTTCTCACCAAACCACTAAACTAGATCCACCATTCCTCTATAATATTTATCATACCTTTAATAATGACTATTTATTTATTAAATAAATATCACTACATTATTCACCAATTAATATATAAATATTATATTCACTAAATAGAAAATAATTATTTATATGAAATCAATAATACATGAATAATTATTAAACTACATTCTAGAATAATATTTATTCAACTTTTTAAATAATAAATATTAATATATTATTTAACTGAGATTCTGGATACACTTAGTGTGTGACCCTCTAGGCCTCTTTATCAGTGGCATTAGGTGAAGCAGCCTAAAGTCCAAGGTTAAAATCCAACAACATGCCAAGGAACCCATAGAGAAATAAGTTAATGCCACAATGACATGAAACCTCATAAGAATACTTACTATATAATATAATCCCTTTATCATGATATCTCAAATCAAGAAGTTTGCATACTGGTGCCATCAACTTATGTGCTCGATGTATCTTTCTTTAAATTCCCAAAAATTGAACTTTCTTATTGTACATCATGGCCATGGATTTTTTTAGGCTATATCATTTCCATCAAAGGGAATTAGATATAAAATTATGTTAAAGAACAGAAGGAATAAATACTTTCTCACATTATTCATTAATACAATATTACTCGTGACACACCCAACATATCCTACCTCTTCGCAAACATCTTTCATCACAGTTTTTATCAATACATCAAAGTATGTGAATCATAATAATCATTAATAATATTCTTAAAGTCTATGGACCAATGGAAACATCCACATATAGGAACATCCAATGAAACATATAAATGTGGATTTCCTACGGGTGGGTTTAATTATCATAATATCCTACTAGATATTACCAAGGGAATACACAATGAGAGGGTGCCTCAATGTCCTATGAGTCTCCACCACTAATAGCCTTTATCATTGGTGTCCATTAAATGAAATAATTTGTCTATATAAAATATATTTAAGAATAGTGTCGTAGCACTTTTGGGTTCTCATCATAGCAGGGAACTGCTATGACCTTTCAGTGCAACGGTTACTCTTAGAACATTATCACATAATATGTTATGAAAAAGAAAAATCATTAAGTGATAAAGAGTTTATTAATATTTAAAACTATGAATACATGTTATCATAAAGTACACGAAAGTTGGTTCTAGGGCACCAACTCCAACATAATCCAACTTTCCCTAGAGCCAACTTCTAACAACCTTCAGTCCACTAGATCTCACATGATACTCATGATTATGCCGAGATAGGCCTTTATTCAAGGTGTTTTCCAAATTCTCTTCTATGGAAAATATTCTTACTACAAATTTACCCCTTTGATGAAAATCCCTTAAGAGGTGATAATTTTGAAGTATGTGCTTTGTCCGTTAGTGTGACCTTGTCTCTTTTACAAGAGCCACTGCTATAATATTATCTCAATACAATGTGATAATGTTTTTAATACTAGGTACAACATAAAGATCCTAGACAATGATCTGAATTCAAATAGATTCCTTGGATATATCATAAGCTACTATATACTCAGACTCCACTGTAGAATCAACGACGACTGGTTGCTTTGAACTCTTCCAGCTTACAAATCCTTATTTGAGATAGAAAACATATCCTAATTGTGACTTTAGATCATTCTAATCTATCTAAAAACTAACATCAGTATAACCCCTAACGACTAGCTCCTCATCTCCTCCATACACTAAGAACATATCTTTAGTTCTTCTTAGATACTTAAGGATAACCTTAACAATAATCCAGTGTTGTTATATTGGATTCAATTTATATCATCCCACCATGATCAATTCATAAGAAACATAAAGTTTAGTACATAACATGGAATACATGATTGATCCTATCACTGAAGCGTATGAGATCTTTCTCATTATCTATTTCTCTTGTTGTGTTTAATGACACATTTTCTTATAAATATGTAAACTATGTGACATTGGATCTAATACCATCTCATATTTTTCCATACTAAATCTCTTTAGTATCTAGTTAACACATGTACTTTGACTTAGTCCAATAAGAAACTTATATCTATCACGAATGATCTTGATCCCTAGAATATAGGCTGCTTCACCTAAATCCTTCATGAAGAAACACTTGTTTAACCAGTACTTAACTAACTGTAAGACTCGTATTTCATTTCCAATAAGTAATATGTCATCAACATATATTACTAGGATAATGACCGTATTTCCACTAAAACTCTTGTAAACACATGACTCACATTCATTCTTAATGAAACCAAATTATTTTATGGATTCATCAAATCAAATGTTCTATGACGTAGATTCTTGCTTCAATCCATAAAAGAATCTATGAAAATTTAAAATCTTATTAGCATCACCTGGAGTCACAAACCCTTATGTTTATGTCATATAGACATATTCCCAAAGGTTCCCATTAAGGAATACAGTTTTTACATCTATTTACCAAATCTCATAGTCATGGTAAGCTACTACAGTGAGTAGAATTATGATGGATTTAAACATAAACTGGTTAAAATGTTTCATCGTAGTCAATTCCTTATTGTTGTTTAAACCCTTTATCCACCAACCTTGCTTTATAGGAATTTACTTTACCTTCCATGTATATTTTCCTCTTGAATACCCATTTTCATCCAATGAGATTTATATCAACTGGTGCATCGACCAGAACCCAAACTTGGTTCAGATACATGGAATCCATTTCAGAATTCATGTATTCTTTCCATATTATAAATAATGAGATCTATACTACCTCCTTATAGGAGAGAGGTTTATCATAGTCAAATAATAATTATTCACCATCTCTAGTGCCTAGAAAACCATATCTCTATGGTTCTGTTACCTCTCTTATACTCCTACATAGTATTTCTGTTTCATGAACTACTTATTCCATGGGGACCTTTGGAATCTGTTCCTATACCAACTCTTATGTATCTTTAGCATCAACTTCATTGAAATCAATCTTTCTCTCACTATACTTTTTGAGGATGTGCTCCCACTCAAGAAATACATCTTGTCTAGTGACAATCACTTTCTTATTGGGGTTGTATAGGTAGTATCCCTTTGTTTCCTTGGAATATCCTATAAAGATACAATTTTTTCCCTAGGGTGATAGTTTGTTTCCCGAGAAGGACTTAACAAACACCTCACAACCCCATACATGTGTGTATGAAAAAATGGTTTTCTTTTCTCTCTATATATTAAATAGAATTTCATTTTCTACTTTAGTTGACACTCGGTTTAATGTGTATGACAAAATTTGTAATAAATATCCAAAAAAGGATAATGGAAGATCCACATGACTCATCATTGACCATACCATGTCTAACAAGGTATAGTTACTCCTTTCAATAATACCATTCCACTATGGTGTGTAAGGTGGAGTGAGTTGAGATATAATCCCAAAATCCCGTAGAAATTTGATGAAATCTTGGTTAAGATATTCTCCACCTCAATACAATCAAAGATCCTTTATCTTATTTCCAAGATGATTCTCTACTTAATTATTTAATTCCTTGAATTTATCAAAGGACTCAGACTTATACCTCATCAAGTAGATATATCCATATCTAATCAAGTCATTAGTAAAATTTATGAAGTAAGAATATCCAAATCTAGTTTTTACTAGAAATGGTCCACACACATTAGTGTGAACCAATCCTAGAAGCTCTGTGACCCTTTCACCATTTCCACAAAATGGCGGTTTATTCATTCTTTATTATAATCTAGAATAATATCTTTCAAGTGGTTTTAGCTCAGAGGAGTCTAAATAATCATCTTGATAGAGCTTTGTAAAATTCTTCTCATTTACATAACCAAGACGGTGATTCCAAATCTAGGTGTTATATGAGTTGTGTGAACATGATTCACTATCAATTTTCAATAATTGGTTTTCATAATTTAATACATGAAGACTATTATTTAAATGTTCTATACCATAACATATGTTTTACTTATAAAATAAAAAACTTTAATTTACAAACTTAAAAATAAACCTATCCACATATAGGCATGATACAAAAATTATGTTCTTGGTAACCGTAGGTAGATAATAACAATATTTTAAAACCAAAATCATCACTGTTGGAAATGAAAGGTGGTAGTCACCAATGGACAGATTAGCCAGCCTCACACTATTAGAAGCTCTTAGATCCACCTATCCTCTAGAAATCTTTTAGAATCTACTTGGTTCCTTTATGTGGATACAAATGTGAGCACCACAAGCTGTATCTAATACCCAATGTGTATATATGGAAAGATTACACTTGATAATGAACACACCATTGGATTCCACTAGATTATGGGTGCAGTTCCTCTTCCAGTGGCCTATATTTCCACACATAAAACATATTACCTCATTTTCCTTTCCTTGCCTCTATATCTTCCTCTTCTTGGAAGGATGGTGCTCAGGATATTTAGACTATTTATAGGTCTTTCCCCTTATTTCATAGTTCTTATTTTTCTTATTCACCATAAGGATTGTGGGTTTATCATTCCCAATTTCCTTATCCACTTGGAAAATCAAATTAAGAAGTTCCGAAAGAATCTTCTCATTATTGATCATGTTGTAATTAATAATAAATATGAAGAAGGTCTTGGGAAGTGATGAAAGTATGAGATCTGTACGGAACTCATATGGGAATTTAATCCTTAATATGTATAAGCATTCAATGTAGCCAATAATATTGACTACATGAGTCCTAGTTGGTGAAGACTCTCTAAGATTATTTGTGTATAAAGCATTGGAGATCTCGTACCTCTCTTGTCATGCCTTCTCTTGATAGAGATACCAAAGGAAAGCATCATGATATATGCATCCATGTACTCATGTTTCTTCAAAATATCTTTGGACATGGATGATAGTATGAAAAATTGAACATATGTGGAATTGTTTAAATATTTCCCATAGAGTGATAGCTCTTCCTCACTTTCCTCATTACCAAGTGAATTGGGAAAAGTTTCTTCCAGCATATACAATTTTCTTTCATGAAAAAAGATAACACATAGGAACCTTTTCCACTCTTCAAAATTTGTGCTGGTGAGAAGGTTTTCCTTATAAAGTATGGATCACAATGATATGTTTTATGTCATTTTATTACTTATTTTTAAAATAAGATAAGTAGAATTTTAGTACTTTATCTGATTAAATTTTGAAAAATAAATAAATATTATATTTATTAGCCTCCCACTATTTTATCGAAATCCAATATCCCTCACCATTAGTTTCATAATTTCATGTTTCTTGGAAATATTAGTGGGAATGATTCATATTCCACTTATCATTACCCCAATTTTGATTGGTCAAGAAGCTTGAATGGTTTTAGGCAGGCATTCCAAATTCCAGCTATATTAACTCACAGTTCCTTGATCCTCTTAGTAGACTCCCCAATCCTGAAATCCTTAAATTGGATTTAGTCAACCTTTACCTATCAATTACACCGCAGTCATTCCAAATTCCAACTACATTAACTCACAGTTCCTTGATCCTCTTAGTGGACTCCCCAATCCTGAAATCCTGAAATTGGATTTCCTCAACCTTTACCTCTCAATTACACCAAGTCCTGCTTTTCCAGTCAAACCTTAATGTGAACTAAGTTAAGTCAACCAAAAACTTCAAGTTATAATTACATGATAATTGAAAGCACTACAACTTTGGCTGGTCAAGCACTTTGAACTATGATTCGATTTTAACTGAAGTAGTTGAAGGCTATACCGACTTCATATATATAATTGAGGTATTTTAACCCTTTATGCATAAATTTATAATTATTATCTTTACTACATGCTTGTTAATATTAAGTGGAATTACTTAATCGATTAACCATATCTTGGGTAATATTGACTATAAGCCAATTTATTTTAGTTATATCTTGCATGCTTGTTAATTTAATTAAATTATGTGATCAATAAAAAACATCCATAATTAAATAACCATTAAACTTGACAGAAATAAAATAATAAAGTGGTATGATCATGATCATGATCATTTACTAATGGTTAATTTATCCAGCGGTTGATAAACTATCAACTAACCTAGGTGAAAAACACCTTGAACCAATTATGGTCTGTGTAAAAGCTTTCCACCTATCCACTAATGTATCTCTCTTGGATTTGTTTTTCCTTAGCCCCAAACTTGAACCGCCTCCACTAGCTTGAGAGCTTCATACATTACATATGATTTTACTCAAACAAAAGTGAGGTAAAAGGGTTTAAATAAAATAAACCATGGGCACATAGGCTCTATACAATAATAGGAGAGAAGGCATGTAGGCTAACAATTTAATTCAATAATAAATTAAATGAAAGCTATAACATACAAAGGTCTGGTCTATGCTCATGATCATCCACATATATGAAACGAATTAATCATTTAATAAAACTAGCATTAAATTCTTAATTGTTCTTATTTAAGATAAATCATGCTTGAATCAGTTAATTATTATCTTTAATTAATCAATTATTTTATCTTAATTCTCATCTGAATCTCCTCTAAATTCTCATCCATCATAATTTTAAACAAATTTAATAAATTTATTTAAAATTAACCATGTACATTAAATATACTTTGGAGGAAACATAGTGAATACCTATATGAATCCACCCAACATGCATTATAGTCACATACAATTTTAATTTTTTGACATATAACATACATGAATTATTATGTACTTTCATGATGTGTACTATCAACTTAATGATTACATGAATTACATAATTTTTTAGTTACGTGTTATGATTCAATGCACATAGAGTAAAAATTTTAATACAAATAATACATGATATGCAGATCTAAACACTTTGAAAATATTAATTAAACACACACACAAACACACACACACATATTAAAAACCCATCAAATGGAACGTCCTATCAACATAATGACTAGACACGAGAACATGTCTCAAGGTTTAAACAGTATAATAAATAAATTTTAAATCCATGTAATTCGGTACAAGTGAACATTATGTACAAGTGAGCTACATGCCTAGGGACTCAGTGTGTAAATCGTACCTTGGAAAAAATGGAGTACACGACATGTAAAAGGGACTACATGGCGTGTAGACTCCAAGTTACATGGTCACCAGTCAGGTAGGCCGTGTATAAAACACATGACCTGCCTGTGACTCAAAGGGACTACACACCGTGTATGTAGGCTACACAATGTTTACTCTATATGATCGTGCACCAGGATAGCCCGATCAACATGTGGTGTAATAATTAACTACACTACATGTCATTAATGCAAACACATTGAATTAATTTCCAAATTAATTCTTGATGCACTGAACACAAGTACACAGCATGTAACTCTAGTTACACGGTTTGTTCTCCTGTGTTATCCATATAGAATACTTGGAATCTTCAGATGAGTTCTTCAATTTTACTTCATTCATAAAATTAATTTCATTGATTAGATCTACGAGAAACGAAGGAGGAAGAAGCAGATATCACAATTTAGATTAAAAGAATGATTAAACTTGAATTGAAAAACTAAATAAAAAATACATAAATCATCAATGATCTTTAAATAATTATAAATAATTATTTTACCCCTCTCATACCACTTGTAGGTTCCAGGTGCAGCAGAAGGGTGCGATGAGTCATGCCCAAATTTTCTTTTTTCCATGATCGATGATCAATCTGAGATTTGCACAATGATCAACATCATGATATATGAAATTTAATCAAAGAATACAAACAAGAGATAGAACATCAAAGAAATAGAGGAGATCATCACATATTATTTATAATTAATTTAATTAAATAAAGAATTACATTGATGGAATTCTTTCTTCATTGATGGACCAGACAATAGATCTGTGTTGTTCTGTCATTTCCTTATAGGAATCAAAGTAGATTCCCTCTAGCGGTGATCCACACATGTTCCAAAAAACTATAAACATCACCATAGTAATCTCCTAGTGATAGAACATAATATCATAGAACTTGCATCACCCATCTTTGATTAACTCAAGAACCGATTCCAAAGTGTTCTCTTGGATCTCTCTTGACTCGAGAGTGGTAGGTGGAGGAAAATTGCTCTCCGTTCTTGGGAGAATTCTTAGAGAAGGGATCTCTCTAGGTCTTGAGATGATGCTCCAAATTCATTGTGTATAACCAAACAAATGAATTGGCTTATTGAGAAAATAATATAATTGGGTTTATATATCACTGGGGTTAAAATAAAATAATTATACAAGTTCCCTTTATTATTTATTTAGTCCCTGCACAACCCCATGTCAAATAATAATAATAATAATAATATTATTTCTTGACACGTGCTTAAATTGAGAATTAAATTAAATATTATTTAATAAAATAATATTCAATATTTATTATTTCTCACCAGACCATTAAACTTGGTTCTCCATTCCTCCATAATATTTATCGGGACTTGAATAATGGCTATTTATTTATGAAATAAATATCATTGCATTATTCTCCAATAAATATATAAATATTATATTCAATAAATAGTAGATATATATTTATATGCGATCAAGAATACCTAAATAATTATTAAACCACATATGGGAATAATATTTATTCAAATTTTTAAATAATAAATAATAATATATTATTAACTGAGATTCTAGATACACTTAGTGTGCGACCCTCTAGGCCTCTTTCTTAGTGGCCTTAGGTGAAGCAGCTTAAAGTCCAAGGTTAACATTTAGAAATATTCCAAGGCACCCATAAAGAAATAAGTTAATACCAAAACAACATGATACCTCATACAAATGATTACTGTGTAATATAATCCATTTATCATGATATCTTAAATCAATAAGGTTTCATGCTGGGGCCATTAACCTATGTGATCGATGTATATTTCTTTGAATTCCCAGAAATTGAACTTGCCTATTTTACACCATAGAAATGGATTTATTTAGGTCATATAATTTCTATAAAGGGGCCTAAGATATCAACTTTCATTAAAGAACATAAGTTATAATTTTTTTCTCACATTATTCATTAATGAAATATTACTCGTGATGCACCCAATGTATCCTAACTCACCGCGAACATCTATCATCATGGTTTTCATTAATACATCAAAGTATGTGACCCATAATACTCATTAATAATAACATTAAAGTCTAAGGACTGATACACACATCCACATATAGGATCATCCAATGACACATATAAATGTGGTTTTCCTATCGGCGGATCTTGCTCACATAATATCCTACCGGATATCACCAAGAGAGTACACTATGAGAAGGTGCCTAAAAGTCCTATGAGTACCCAACCTTGATATCCTATATCATTTTTTCTCTCAAATGATATAATCTGGCTATAGAACATATATTTAAGAATAGTGTCATAACACTTTCGGGTTATCATCATAGCAGAGAAGTGCTATGACCTTTCAGTGAGACAGCTACTCTTAGGACATTATCACATACTATGTTATGAAGAATAAAAATCATGATGTGATAAAAAGTTTATTAATATTAAAAACTATGAATACAGGTTATCATAAAGTACACCGAAGTTGGTTCTAGGGCACCAAATCCAACAAGTTCATGGTGGTCTTTATAGATGATATTATTATCTATTTAAAGAGTAATTAAGAGCATTAAGATCACCTGAATATTATACTAAAGATCCTAAGGAAGGATAATATATATAAAAAAATTTAAAAACTATGAATTTTTTCTGAAGAAAGTTTCATTTTTCATTCATATAATTTCAATAGAGGGTATATTGGTGGATATATCAAAGATGGAGGCTATTAAATGTTGGACCAGACCAACCATAGTGAACGAGATCCCAATTTTTCTTGGTTTGTATGAATATTATAGATAATTTGTGGAAAATTTCTCATGGATATCCAATACACTTATTAAGTTAATTTGAAAGAGAGACAATTCTCTTTGGATATAAGAATGTGAAGGAAATTTCAAGAAACTAAAGTAAAGATTAGTCATTACACCTGTGCTTACATTACCCATGTAGTGGAGAAGGGTATGTAATCTATAATTATGTATAAAAGAAGTTATTATGATGTTTTATTTTGAAGAATAATATGGTGATATATTATGCCTCATGACAATTGAAAGTTCATGGGAAAAATTACCCAACTCATGATTTGGAGTTAGCTATGTTAAATTTTTCATTAAAAATATGGAGGAATTATCTTTATTGAGAAAAGTGTGATATATACACTAATAATAAACGTTTAAAGTAAAAAAGTAGATTAACATTAAACAAATAATATGGTTAAATCTGATTAAAGATTATGATTTCTCAATACATTAACACCCTAGGAAAGAAAACAAGGTGGCCTATGCTTTGAGTCAAAATGATCATTCTAGATTATCTATGATAAGGATTACAAAAGATACAATATTTATGGACTTTAAAAGTATGGATCTAGTCATCTAGAAGAAAGGAGATAAATCTCATCTCTCTCAAATAAGTGTTCAACTACCTATCCAATTAAATATTAAAGAGGAACAAAAGGAAGATATATAGCTACAGAAGGTCAGAAATATTCCAAAATTTAACCTTGATTATGATAGAATGATAATCTTGATGAACCATGTATGTGTTCCATCCATAATATATTTTAATAAGGAGTTTTTAGAGGAGGTTCATAGTTCTTCATTCTTTCTTCATCCTAAAAATACAAAGATATATATAAATTTGAAAGAGTATTTCTGGTGGGATGACATGAAGAGAGATATTACAGAGTTTGTATCTTATTGCTTGGTATGTCATCAAGTTAATGTTGAGAGAAAAAAGTATAAGGGTATGTTAAAACCATTTCCCACACTAGAATGGAAATGGGAAAACATAACTATGATTTTTTTGTTGGACTCCCCAAAACATCTAAAGGGAATAATGATATATGGGTTGTAGTGGATCACCTTACAAAGTCAACACACTTCATCGAAATCAGAGATTTTTTTTCTTAAGATCCTAATTTTAGGATATAAATTAAGGAAGTGGAAAGTTAGTATGGAGTACCACATTTCATTGTTTCTAATTAGGATTTTAGGTTTACCTCAAAGTTTTGGTGAAGTCTTCAACAATATCTTGATACAAATTTGAGTTTTATCACTACGTATTATCCTCAGACATATGTTCATTCTGAGAGAAAAATTAAAACCCTAGTGTATATGTTGAGATCTTATTATATGTATTTAAAAGGTGGTTGGGATCAACACCTTCCTCTGGTTGAGTTTTAAGACAACAATAACTTTCACTTGATCATTTAGATGGCTTCTTATGAAGACCTCTATGGAAATAAGTGTACAACTCCAACATAATGGTATGAAGTTGGGGAAATAAATCTATTGGGACCTAATATAGATGAATAAATGATATATAAGTTTATATCCATTCAGCAACACATAAGGGTAGCACAAAATCGCCATAAACGTTATGCTGACAATCGCCGGTGTGATCTAGAATTTGAAGTTAGTGAAAAGGTGTTTCTAAGAATTTCTACATGGAAGAAGGTAATGAAATTTGGAAAGAAGGAAAAACTAAGGCCTATGTACATTATACCCTTTGAAATTATTGATCTTATCAGGATGATGGATTATCAATTGGTGCTTCCACTAAACCTATCTCAAGTCTGTGATGTGTTCCATGTATCTCTCCTGAGAAAGTACATACCTAATCCTTCACTTGTACTGAACTCATAGGTTGTAGCAATGGAACATGATATTTCATATGAAGAACAACAGGTGGATATTATAGATCATATAAATAAAGTGATATGAAACAAGAATGATCTCCTGGTCAATTTTTTTTGGTAAAACCACCAATTTGAAGAAACCATGTGGGAACCTGAGGATAAGATGAGACAAAAGTATGATCATCAGTTTTTATCATAGTTATGAATTTCAATGGATAAATTCATTTAAGGGGGATAAAATGTAACACCCTGAGTTTTTATGTTTTTTTCCAACTAAGTTAAATTTCTTTGATAACTTACGTTACACGCAACACTGAGTTTTATTAAACCACAATATACTATTAATATTATTATTTAAAATATTATTATTTTTATTAAAAACTGCATTTTATTTTAAAGCATTTACAAGATAAATTTTATTTTAAGATAGTTTTAAAAATAAAATTAGTTTTATTATATATTTATTAATCCAATTTTGTTCATTGGAATCAATTTCATATTTAATTTTGATATTAAAACATTCTATAATTATGAAAATTTTATCTTTGGAAAACCGTCTTTTCATCACGTATGTGGGTTTAATTTTAAATTAAATTTTGCCATTTATATAAATATAATTTGAAAAAATTTATTCCATATTTTGAAAAAATATAATTAATATTATATAATAAGGTCAATTTAATTTTTGGTCAAAATGAATAGTAAAAATAGTAAAAATTAATTTTCGTAATTAAGGTTGAAATGAGTTTACTGGGGGTTAAAATAAAAATTTAAGGGGTAAAATGACCAAAAAACTTATCTAAATCCCATTATCTAGACATATTTTGAACTTATATCATATAATGTTTTAGAATGATTCATTTTGGAGCCTTGTGGAATGTTTAAAATGCGGTTACACCTTTTTTTCCCAAAAATTACGAATGTGTGCTCTCAACCACTTATAAAAGGGAACCCCTCTCCTCTCATATTCACACTTCTGAAACCATTTGGTTCATCTAATACCTTCCCAAATTCATTACTTACTTCCATCCTCACATCCTAGAGGCCTTATTTGTATTAGTAAACCCTATTTAGACGGATTTAGGTGTAAACCTAACGGGGTTATTTGAAGAAGAGGTATAGTCCTTAACCATGCATTTTAATTTTATTTATTCCTCTAACTCATTAAAATATTTCTCAATCATGATGATATAATAACATAATTATCTAACATATGATAAGATTTTATTATGTTAATATAATTTCCTATATATATATATATCTCATCTTCTATCAAGTGGGAAATGAAATCATCAATCATGTGTACTAGGGATTACCACCTCATGAACAAATGTAATTATTTTTCCATCACTGAATCTCACAGAAGGATATTGTTGGCACCGAAAAATGAATTTCAAGAACTTCTCCACTGAATTCATGATGTGATCCTCACTTAGACATCAAATGTCTATTTTGAGTGGAATTTGTCTCAATTCTGGAAGAATATAAAGGATGGATTTCCATGTACCATAAAGACACTCCAAAATGAGGGATAAGTGGAAAAAATCCCCCTACAAGAGTTGTATTTGGATTTCCAAGATCAATGATAAAAAGGCATCGAATCATTAAAATGAAACTTCTGCATTTTCTTCAAGAACATTTGATGTATTCACCATATTAAGAAGTGTATATATCTTTGATATATTCGATTTCATTATTCATAAAGCCCAAACAGACTAAAAAATAAAAAGTTATGGATATTAGAAGTTGGAGATTATTTTATAAAGGAATGTGCGTCACCGCACAAGACATCCACATAGATCCATCCATGCAAGACCATCCACGTAGGCTATCCACACTGGCCATCTGCACAAGCCATCCGCACAGGCCATCCATGCAGGCCCATCCATGCAGGCCCATATACACAGGTCCGTGCAAACCCATTCATGTAGGCCCACCTATAGGTCTATAAATATACCCCTCCTCATCAAATTTTTGAAAGACGACCGAACCCCCGGACTGCGAATCCAGGAGATGGTTCTAGCCACACAAATCCTTCACCCAAGTAGTCCATCCCTACTTGGGCAATTTTCCATGGCCTGCCCTCACTAGGGCATGGCCCTCGGTCTAGCACATGGGAGACCAATCTAGGTGACCCATACCCAGGAAACCCATACCTGGGCGATGCATAGCTAGGAGACCCATACCTGGGTGAAACATTCCTGGGTGATGCATAGCTGGGTGACACACCTGGGCGACCCACCTGTATGATCCTACTGGTCCATATCACGGGGTCTTCACCCCTGCACCCCCACTCGAACTCAGTTTCGGGTTGTGGTCATATCCCTCCAGGATAGTCCCTTCACTACCTTCATTGACCCCCATGGAAAATGGAGAGTCACACCATGAACTTTCAGGTTGGGTCAAAGATATTTTGGGTTGCGCCATATACAACCTTAACATCCACCCCAAGAGTACCCTGATTTAATATACTCTTTCACACTCCTTGAAAATTCCTTTAGTCATATACTCCTTTTGGTTATTTTCCCATTTTACGAGTAGATATTATCTTCTTGGATTACTCAAGTAACTTGAGTCGATAAACTCCTTAAGAAAATACTTAAACCTAATGGGAATCCTCCTTAGGATTAATCCCCAACCAAACCCAAATGGGAATCCTCCTTAGGAGTAGCCCCCCAAAAAAACCAAATGGGAACCCTCTTTAGGAGTAAGCCCCATTCAAACATAATGGGAATCCTCCTTAGGAGTAAGTCCCAAACAAACCTAATGGGAATCCTCATTAAGAGTAAGCCCCAATAAAACCTAAAATGGGCATCCTTCTTAGGAATATGTGTTAACCAAACCTCAAATAGGCATACTCTTTAGAAGTAAGCCCCAAAAAAACCTCAAATGGGAATCCTCCTTTGGAATAATCCCCAACCAAACCTCAACTGGAATCCTCCTTAGAAGTAAGCCCCAAACAGTACAAGTGAACCCTCCTTAGGATTAATCTTATAGCTTTTAAATCACTCATCCATGAGGGAAAATCAGATCATGTGGTTTCATGGATCATCCACTTCCTCTTGTTTCTCACACCAAGCAAGACTCACATGGGCTTAGAGGTTAATGGTGATCATGACATCTGCACGATCCATGCCACATATTGAACTACGAGAACTCTGATTCCTACCAACCAGGAAACATAGGAATCCTAGATAAGTCTTGAGATCAATGGGATTCCTCCTTAGGAGCAGGACCCAATCATAATTACCTTAATCAGAGCATCATATTTAGGAGTAATCCCCATGTTAAGCCCCTAAACTACCATGAGTTACGAAATTACTCATGGTTCTCTTTACAAGGAAATCCTCTTTAGGAAAAAACCCCAACTTAATTCACTCAAAAGGATATACTCTCTTGTGATACATACCTTTAAGGGCCTCCATAGTCATGGGTCCTCATAATTGAACTATGTGAGATTTTATTCCTATTCAAATGGGATACATAGGAAGCCTCCCTGAGGTTGAAACCCAATAGTCTAATTAACCCTATTCTCTATAGACTATATTCCCGACAGGGTCAAAATACAACCTAAGAATCCATTCCTTCTAGGTTCCTTGGGTAGATTCATTATATGTCTCACACCAAACTTTGACTAGGAACCTTCTGCCGAAACATCCTTTCCATATGATGTTAAACTATATGGTTAGGTCCTTATCACATGACCTTAAATAGTATGATGTTTCCCATTAAGCGTAACTGAACTATGTGGGTTCTGATTCCTTTCACAAGGATATATAGGAAACCCATTCATGGGTCCGATACCAATATCAAAACAACCCCCATCTCCCTGGATTATAATAAACTCTAGAGTAACCTTCATCTACCTAGATGATGATAAACTCCAAAGTGCCCCACTATACAGCTAGAAAACCGGTATAATCATGTTAATGAACAAAGAATATCTAAGTAGTATATAAGAGGATACCATTGATAGAGAACCTTAGATACATAAAAATATCTCTATTGATGAAGAACCTCAGATACATATAGATGATTCTATATTCCCGATATTCTAATAACTGATTGTTAATTCTTGGGTAATATACATCATACTTAGGAACTAATAAAGGATTCATGAATATGTATTAGATCTATAAGAGAGTCTTAGAGTTGGAAATAATTACCCCCAAAAGGGTTTGATGAGCCCAAACTTCCATTCTATCGACCAATGTGATTTCTCAAGCATCGTCGGCCAAACCTCCTGATGAGTGTCTGCCTTTGAAAAGTAGGCCCCTTGGATGTAGAGCCATTGGGTGTTTCCAATTCCACAAAAAACTTGTTGGAAACCATTTGGAAATGATTATTCCTAACCTGAACACATGATTCTGAGGGAAAGGAAAAATGCTGAACTCGATGTGAATCCTTAACCAAGATGATAACATCACCTATCTGTTAGTCTCCTCTCACTATCAAAGGGAATGAGGGCCAAGTAAGACAATCAATCACACATGTATTTGAGATGATGATTTTATGAAGTTTATTTTTTGTGTTTTTTGTATATACATACACTCTTTTTCATAACTCCCTTTGATCCAATGTCATTATTCAATATCTCACCAATGAAATCCTTGGCTTCTGCATGCACTAGGTATTTGTCCACATAGAGGATGACATCACCAACCCAACATCTTTAATGCTGGGTCTCAAACTAACTAGTCTGGGAGTACCATAAAAATGATACAATACCAACCTTGTAGTCTTCCAAATAGGCCCTCCAACTCAACCAACACCACTGATCATCCAGTCAACGATGTCCGTTGGTCCTAAAGTAGACGACGCCAACCTCCATCTTCAACTGTTTCATAAGCTTATCCTAAAAAAAACAACTAATCCCTCATGTATCTTAGGGAGTTGGATAGAGAGGCCATATAAAACATCATCTGGGAGACATAGGGTTCCTTATCAAGGGATATTTCTAGTAATCGCCACTTCCAACACCACGTGACAGTTACCCCTCAACATGATGAGGGTGTTATCCTCAACTGACCGGCCCAGGTCCTTTGGAACTGGTCACACAAGATGGACTTATGGGAATGAAAAATGGCCAATAGGGAGTAGGGTCACACCTCTTCCCCCTCCGGAGAACCCTACCAACCCAGTTTGGTGGAAAACATTGAGCGAGCACATACACCCATTCACCTTCATTCAGCCTGCTAGAAGACTCACCTAGAGACATCAAAGGGAAATTGACACTCCAATTTGGTGAAGTACCATGAGTAAGAAAATAAATCTTCTTAAAATGATCAATCCTATCAGCAGACTCTTCTGGAAGCATCTAGAGATGTCAATTGGAAAGTCCCGACAACAAGTAGAGGACAAACTCAACTCTCTACCACCACACATGAGTACTATTAGTACCCACTAATAGGAAAGGGAGGGTAGGAGTAGATACATACACCTAATATAGATTCAGAATGAGCACATATCCCCATTCCAATTACTAAATTTACCAAGCATATCCTGGAAATTGTAAAAGGATAGATGCAAATTCTTGCTCATATCCTGCAGACTTGCTGGGATATCATAATGGCGATGACAGTAGTTATTGAGGGATAGACACACAACTCTATCCCCAAAAATGGGGTGGCTCATCAGTATAATACCTAGAGAATAAATAAACCCTTTCTCTTATCCATGAGAGTTATGGGGAAAACTCCTTCATACTATACATACAACCAGATCAGGAACATACACCCACTCCAATCGGAGGCAATTGACCTATCCCAATGACCACTCCAGGGTAGACACAAACATCTTCCCATGAAAACCACTTCTCCTAGCACATGTCCCCAATCATTCATAAGAAGGCTTCTAAGAAGAAGCTTCATCAAATATGATTGGAAAATAAAGAGTCGATCTACAACCAGGCTTTGCTTAACACTGGATTTCTTGAATAACTTAGACATTTATTTATCACAGCTCAAGATCCTACCCTCCCATTACCAAATTACAGGAGAAGTAGTAGTAATTCCAAAGGTCCCCATCAAAATCTTCACCGTGAAGGCTTGCTTCCTGAAAAAAATTCAGTCTATCTCGAGATCCTATCTCTTGATGAGAGACACAACGACCCTCAATGTAGCTAAAAGACTAATGAGGAAGAGGATATTTCATTTACTGTAATTTACCATGGTGTTCCTCCCAATGATGGAATTTTCTACAAAATTTATATCCACAGTAGTGTTGCAAATTGTCATGATAATTTTACAATTTGAAATGTAGTGAAGAGAAATAACTCCTATCACGAGGCACTTATAAACACAGGTCTAGTAATGTATTATGCTTATTCATTTGCATGTGAAATCCTTTCTTAACTAGAAGATATCCCAAGGTGATGATCATTCTACAAAACACCCTTGGGTCACTTTTCTTCTAACATAGTATAGGAAATTCCAACCAATATCATTGTTTATGGTAAAACATTCAGGAAGCGTCCACTATGGTCAGACCTGATCGAGGAACCTCTAGTGAAAGATAAAGATCTACTAATCATGAGGAAAAAACTATCTAAAGATGATATACCAATAATATTATGTCCTTTATCAACCACTTAATATAGTGTTCTATAGGTGTTGGTGGAAGATTGTATGCACGAAATCCACATCAACATATGGAAAACTCTTCATCACCTAAAAAAATGCATTACCTTATGCTGAGTACCAAACTCATGTAAAGGTAATAGAAGGGTTGAATCACAAAATTGACTTAAAATATCTCCTAAAATTAGGAAATACAAAGATTAATAAATAACAAGGATCCCTTAAATATGCATGCCTCGATGCATTAATGAGGCCGTGACAGCTAATTATGGGTACCCCATATGGTGTTCGTTTTAGAGGATGGGTTGCACATGAAGTTTTGAATTTCACTACACTCCTTAACCAAAAAAGCCAACAAAAATTTGTAACATGCAATGTTATAAATTCAGATTGGATTAAAAAAATATAATTTGTTCATGACTAAAGATATTATCTATAATAACAGGCCCTAACCAAATCTTACCAACGTCAGGCCAGAATACAGAAGGATGTTGAAATAATTTTGTGTCAAGCATCTAAGAATATTGAGAAAGCCTCCCATTTAGAGAATGTCAGCTATCAGATAGCAAAAATATCAGAAATAACACAAAAATCTTCAGAAATGGTAAATTTAAGTGTGTACCAAATGATGCACCCTTCTTATGTTTGAAAAAAACTTCATAAAATTAGAAGAGAAGCTGTGGTAATTTCATCCACGATAGTTCGGGAGAAACACCAGCCCGTAGGGCTGGTTTTTTTTAACCCAACCCTCGAGATTAGCTAACCATGACCAAAGGGATGTGAAGGTAGAAAAACAATAGCCTCATTCCTCATGGATGGTGGATTTTCCACCTCAACAATTCCCTCCTAAAAAAGAATTAGTTTTCTTGAGATTAGGGAAGATGATGTAGAATGAATCCTCTCCGTTTTCCCATCATTTAATCAGGTAAATTTACTTAGAAAATGCATGAATAAACTATATGGATATTCCATTTAGGTTACTATCCACTAAACATATCCTAGGGAATCAACAAATAAGAGGACAAGGTCTCCTGAGGGCATAAAATAAGGATATGTCACAAAAATATTGATGGAATTCATATAACATGTTACACATCAATTAATTTCATCAACACTTACATTGAAGACCCTCCATAACATGAGAAAAATTTAGAGAAATCAGAAGATGAAGTTATAGCTTACAATAATTTCCACACTAAAACAAATGATAAAGGTGTGCGTACTTGAAACTAGAGGCCTAACCAAAATTTGGGAATTCCTCTGAATAATCCACCTATACCTCCTCAAAAGAAACCTAATAGGGAAAATGGTAAGGTTATAACTATATCTCACCTTCCCCTAGGAGAGGGTAAATTCCTTTTACTAGAGTAAATATTTTATTAGAAATAGGTGGACATGAAATAATTGAGAATACTTAAGGAAAAGTTACTATGAGGCAGTATTCTTGTCAGATATGCTCCATAAGAAGATCCTTGACTTTCAATTTCAGTTAGTTCACCTAAACAAAGAGTATTTTTTACAAAAACTGAAGTAGACTGGGAATGTCCGCTCAATATGGGATATCATACACCAATATATTTGGATCCCACAATAGAATATCAAGAATTATCTCCATTGGGTGAATAACTAGAGAAGGGTTAGTAACATCTTTACTGACCTTACCTTATGGGTTACGCATGACAGATCCCAGTGGTGCCACTACAAGTGGTCCTACAGGCCACTGCACCTGTACAGGCTCCGACTGCCATACCCATTCAGGCCTCATCCGCCATATCTACTTAGGTCCCATCTCAGCCAAACATTCCTCAAATGGTTATCGATACAATTTAATCACTGATGACTCGATTGAAAGCTATAGAAGGACATCACATGCTGATATAACAAGAAAATAAATCATACCCTGAATGAGTGGATCCTACCCCTCCCCTAAAAACTTAAGGAATCCTATATTCCTGATCTTTAATGAATCAAGATACCTAGAGAATCATTTAACACACTTTTTCTCTCACTTATATCTCATAATGAGTACCCCTAAAAAGAAAGAGGCAGTGAAACTCAGGTGTTTTGTGCAATCACTACAAGGTAAATCCTTCACGTGGTACACAAATTTACAGTTTTGGTCGATTAATAGATGGGAAGATCTTTATAAAAAATTTATCCTCTAGTTTAGCTCAACACAGCAAAAGACAGTAGACTTTGACCTCAAAAATTTCAAACAACGTGAGAATAAGGGTCTCTAATTTCATTGCTCAGTGGAAAGGACTAACATACTCCTTAAACTTACCACTCCCTTAAGAAGTATTGTTGCCAATTTTTGTAGCGAATCTTTGCGATGAGTTTCACAAACCATTGATCCCTATAAAATAAATAGGAGGGTTTTGAGATCTTTCCATAATTTATCACTAGGTAGAAGACTCAATTGAAAAAAAAGTAAAATTTTGAGTAATCCCATCAACTCAGGGAAGGAGAACAGGAAAAGAAGAAACTTATACAGTTACACTTAATCACCCCCTATACCTTCTCCCACCTCAAATTATAAAACATATTGTATGACCCAACCTACTCAGCGTCAGCAAAAATGCCCGCCTTTCTAGGATGATGAAAGAGACTAGAGGAAAAAATAGTTCGAGGAGATAAAAAACAGGGTCTATTTTTTTCAAAATGACCAAGCCCCCAACTATTTCATTTCAGAATTGGAAAACAACTTAGTTAAGTTTCCAAAGACCAAGAATTACAAAAAAGAAGGTGAAAAAGATCTACAAAACTATTTACCTTTCAATCAGATGTTGGGTTAGCATATCCAATATGTTTTTTTATTTTCAAAGACTTCCTGCAAAAGATGATGGAATCTAGGAAAGTAAAGTTGAAGAATTCACCTGCTCAGGTGGCGTATGTTTCTGCCACTAATCCAAAGGAGACAGGTGAATAAAAAGAGGTTAAGATAAAGAGTATGCAGAAGTTTGGTGATTGGATGTTCATAAAAACCATCAAATGAACTCATACCATCCTCTGATCATAGCTGAAACAACCAACTTTATCCTCAACTTCTTCCACCATAGCACAACCAACTTCATCAATAACACAGTACTATGAAGGAAAATCCTAAAAAATGTGACATAGTAGGAAGGGAAAGAATAAAAAATAGTAATACGATATTTTTATGAAGCCAATGTTATCTTTAACTTTATTAGAACTCATGCCTACAGTCCTGAAGACATGGGAACTACCCCACCAAATGGTACAACAAGAGTCCACCCATTAGGCTGAATATTTATCAGATGAGGAGTTGATTTTAAGTTCCGTTAATGTTATCCACTTAACATATCCATTCACACATGATGATTATGATTATGAACATGATTTCCCTACACTTTATTGGGGAACTGGGGTAAGAGGTAATTGAGGTCGAAGATATAGGGGAATACGTGGTCATACTAGGAGCCACTACATCAACCAAACCCCCACTCGAACCATTTACATGATAAAAAATCGTGGGAAAGATATCCAATGATCCCAATAGGAAAAAAGGGAGTTCTTTCTCCACACATGAAGAGGTCTACCCCGACATGATCATCCCAGAGGACCACTTAGAGAACACGCCATCACCTTCTCAACAAGTTGGAAGACCTATTCAGCCAAATCCACCAAGATCAGAATTGATCCTAGATCCTACCTCAAAGGACAGTCCATCCACATAAAATGCTTTGGGTCCAAAATCATCTTCAAAAGAGAATCCACATGTAGGTAAGTGTAGATATATGGATCATAAGTACAATGCTTTGAAGCATCTGGTCCAAGTGACAACCAAATTAACAATCCTAGATGCTTTGAGTTTATCAAAAGACCTCTAGGAAGCACTTATTGAGGCCTTGTTAGGGCCTCAGGAGCTTGAAGTTGAGGTTTTTGCTGCTGAAGTGTATCATATAGAGAACGATCATGAAGAATTCCATGCATTCATATCTTTCACAGATCAGGATGATATCATACAAAGACACATCAGACCCTTGTATATATCTAGCTGAATAAATGACATTGATATCTAATGATCCTTTATCGAAAATAGATTAGGCATCAATCTTATTATAGTCAGAAAACTTCATCCATTGGGTCTCAATGAATCTCATTTTTATCCACCCACTTTGATGTTATCGGGTTATTATAATAATGAGAAAGATTCTCTTAGAAAGATCACACTCAGAACTCAGTTTGAGTATCTCATTTATGAATTAGAATTCATGGTCGTTCGACAGGATACGTCCTTAAATGTCCTTATAGGAAGGCCTTGGATACATCATCATGAAACCATCACTTCTTCATACAACCGGTGTCTCAAATATTTTATCAATGGTCAAATTGGGATGGTGTATGGTGACAAGGCCCCATTCAAATTTTGTGAGTCATAGTACATTGACATAGGGTTATACCACAAATGAGGAAGACAATCTATGGAAGATGATGTTACTCAAAAAAATTCCATGAATGGTTTATAAATGATTCAAAATAACCATTTCAAGAATCTAAATGTAGAATACGTGTTACCTATTAATCAAATTGAAGGGGTGGTCCTGGATTCAAGCACTTTTTTAGTGACTTCGGTTATGCATTATGGAAACTGAATCTGATGGTGCGGGGGAAGTTACCAACTCTCCAAATAGTGATAAGTGTCTGGATGAAAATGTCTTAATTCCATCCCCAAATCTTCAAAAAAACTTAATTCCATCAATTGGACTGGAAGAGTTTGTCACACTAATGGAAAAAGATAGGGATGATTATTCTTAATCCCCCACTTTCCCTTCAGATCTCCAAAAATGCCCTTCATTCTAGATTAAGCCAAGAATGATTGCTTCATTTTCTGGATGTACAAATGATAATTCCAACCTTAAATTAGAGATTCTTGATTCATCACCTATCTCGTAGGTAAAAGTGAAAGAAGTCAATAATAAGGAAGATTAATAAGAGGAATATCTCAGGGATTCTACTCAAGCATTTGAGTAAGGTGTCTCCATCACCGTGGACAAACTTAAAGAGATAAATCTAGATACAAAAGAAGATCCATTTCCCACTATGATTAGTGCAGCCATGAATCCAAAATAATAAAAGGTATATAATTCCTTCCTAAAGTAGAATCTATATGTGTTTTCCTAGAATTACACAGATATTACAGGCCTTGACCTCGAGGTGTCCACCCATCACTTGGATTTTCTAAAGGATTATCAGGGATACAAGTAGGTAACCAAAAGGACACACCCAACTCACACATTTAATATTGAGGCTGAAGTGGAAAAGATCATCAAGGATGATTTTATCCAATAGGTACAGTATCCAAAATGGCTATCCAACATTGTACCTATGAATAATATGGATAGGTAAATCAGAGTTTTCATCAATTTTAGAGATCTTAACCGAAATTTTCCCAAAGATGGTTTCCCAGTTCCAATCACAAAACCCCTGATTGATGCAACAACCATTTATCAATCCCTATACTTCATGCATGTCTATTTAGGGTACAAACAAATATAAATTCTCCATAGGATGAAGAAGAAACAACTTTCAGATACCCCTAGGGATTATTATGATATCAGGTAATTCCCTTTGTATTGAAGAACACCGGTGCCACATACCAATGTGCCATGCATCACATCTTCAAACCTTTATTGGGGAAGTTTGTTTAATACTACATTGATGATCTAGTTCTCAAGTATAGAAAATGTTCTAACCACTTGGATGACCTAGTTACAATATTCAGTAAGATTTGATAGTATAACCTGAATATTAACCCTTTGAAATGTGCTTTCGGGGTAACCTCATGAAAATTTATTGACTTCGTTGTATACCACCATGAAATAGAAGTTGATCTTGATAATACTAAAAATATCTTTATCATTTCACATCCTCGAAACCTAAAAGAGTTGAGAGGAATTCAAGGACACTTTTACTCTATTCGGTACTTCATAGCTAACCTTGTAGGAAAGTGTTTACCCTTCACCAAATTGATGAAGAAAGTGGACATATATTAGTGGACCAGTGAGTACCAAGAACAATTTGATAACCTCAAGAAATATATATTGAGTCCACTGATATTAATTTCACCTATTGAAGGAAATTCACTCATTCTATATGTGATTACCTCTGAGTTATCACCGGGTGCCTTCCTTGTATAGAAGAACAATAATAGGAATGAAAATAGCCTTTATTATCTTAGTAGAACCATGATTGATGCTGAGAATCATTATTCAGATATTGAGAAGAGATTCCTGGAATTAATCTTTTCCATTCAGAAGGTGAGGCACTATCTGCAGCACCCTGAGATCCATTTGGTTTCTTTTAATAACTCACTCAAACTCATCATCAGTCATCCTATGTTGATTGGACATTTGTAACTATGGGAAGTTATTCTACAATAGTTCGATATATATTTCGTGCCTCAGAAAGCAGTGAAAGGCTAGGCCTTAGTATATTTTATCACTAAAAACTCATCTGTCGAAGAGAAACCATTAAATAATAAACTTCCCAATGAAGAGATCTTCTCTATTCAGGAAAACCCCTAAATATGGGAGATGTATTTTGATGGTGCATCCATAATACCAACAGTAAAGAGAATGGAAGACCCTAAAATCAAAAAAGCAGGGTTAGGTATTATTATTATCTCTCCAAAGAAGGAATTTTTACCATACTAATTCCTATTATCAAAAGGTTATACCAAAAATGAGGTAGAGTATCAGGCTCTCATTAGAGGCCTAGAATTGGAACTTTATATATAGTTGAACCACCTGGAGGTGAAAGGTAACTCAAAGTTGGTAATCAAGAAGATAAATGAGGATTAAGCTATCAAGAAAGAGAAGTTAATTACTCTATTTGAATATGCCTCAAGGTTGATGGAATAATCCCCCTCAGATCCAATATTGACTCACATCCCATGATCACAAAATGCCTAGGAAGATGCATTGTCAAATGTAGCTATAACTTTGGTAGATCCAACTCAGTAAAAAACAATCATTAACATTTCCCACTATTGAATGGTTTCACCTTTTGTTCAGATCATAAAAGAAGAGATCAATAAAATTAGTCTCATCCCTGAGCTATATAGTCCTACAACGGGATGGATTATTCCCATCATGGAATACCTTTAGGATGGGGTCCTCCCACCAGATAGAATTGGTCGAGAGAATATTTGGTGGAGAGTAGCCAATTTCACTCTTTATGATGACCCAAATCACCAGAAAGTCCTCTATAAATGAGGATTTGATAGAGTCCTTATTAGATGTTTTGATGGAGAGGAGACTACAACTATGATGGAATAAGTACATGTATGAGCCTCTGGTTCCCACCAATTAGGGTACAAGCTTTATGATCAAATCTAAAGGATTGGATACTTCTGGCCTTTAATGATATAGGATTTCACAGAATTCACCAAGAAATGTCATTCCTTACAAGTGCACACCAAATTTATCCACCAACCCCCAAAGTTGATATATACAACCAAATAATCCTGGCCATTTACTATATGGTGGATGGATATTCTTGGGCTATATTCTCTAGCTAAGACCAAGCAGTTCAAGTACATACTTACTACTACTGATTTCTTCTCCAAATGGGATGAGGCAATACCCTTAAAATAAGTCGGACCAAACCATTGTTAGATTCATAAATGCTAACATAATTACTAGATTCAGTGCCTCTCATACAATATTTATGGAAAATGGCACCAATTTATTCTCCACTGAAGTGGAAAAGCTGTATCATAAGTACAACATCAAATCCAACCATTCATCTCGCTATCATGCAGTGAACAACATACAGATAAAGGCTTTCAAAAATACTATATAGAATATACTCTAGAATATGGTGTATAAAAATATATTTTTTATCCTGGAAAGATCTTACATGCCTTGTGGGCCTATCGTACTACAACTTGTACTGCAACACGGGAAACCTTGTACTCATTGGTGTATGGAAAAGACGTATTCCTACCCATTGAGGTTCAATTTCTATCACTCCGTATTTCCATATGTGACCAGATATCCATTGATGAGAAATCCCAGAAACTATCAAATAGCATGATATTTTAACAAGAAGGTATGTCTCTGTTCATTTCTCCAAGGAGAGTTGGTATTGGTCCTGAGGACTCTAATGATACAAGGAAAGAAGCCTCCAAAGCTTGAGATGAAATGGGAGGGACCTTACTTTATACACAAGGTCCACTCCAATGGATCCTATTCCCTAATTTCACTGGATGGAGATCTCATCATGACTCTAACTAATGCAAGGTTCTTGAATAAATATTTCATGTAATAACATGACTATATGTCCTAGCTGCAGGACGTTAAACTGCATAACACCATCATATATCCCCACTGTAAGATGTTAAACCGCACAGTTGGTCCAAGTCATATGATCCAAAACTAAAAGATATCATTCATCCTCACCACATGATGTTAAAATACATGGCTAGGATCCCCCTCATTTGATGTTAAGAAACCCCCAAGTACCCAAGGTTCTTACCTTGTGATTCCTCAAGTATGTCTCCATTTATAGGTGTAAGCACCAACATTATTATATCCATGCTGCATGATATTGAAATTCATGGATTATATATAACTACATGTAGATTGACTTTCATTTTAATGAGATATGTAGTGATACCTAGGTCTTCTATCATGGGTCCAGCCACGTTTAAGTGGTCAAAATCCCCTTCACTCTCTATCTATATGGATCCGCCCCACACATGGAATATTGTCTAGAACTATGTGTGGCTTGATTCTAATTATAATGTTATATGTAGTGATTCCTAGATCTCCTACCCTGGGCCTAGCTACAGTTAATGGAAGAAAACCCCCTCTTATTCCCTGTGCATGAATCAGATATACACAAGGAATATTTCTAAGACATATGGATTGATCCCCATTACAATGGGATACTTAATGATGCCTAAATCTCATATTTTGAAACTAACCATCATCCTATAAAATTCAAAATCCCCATTCCCCATATCAAAACACAGTCGGCGTGGGGGAACCATTTTCAAGAACTATGTGTGTCTTGATTATTTCTCTAGCAAGATATGTAGTGACACCCAGATCTCAAATCTCAGTTCCATCAATAATACAAAATCCACCATTCCCTATGTATGGATTAGACCTACGTAGGGAAATTTTTTGAGAACTATGTGTGGTTTTGTTCTTTCCCTAGAAAGATATGTAGTGACGCCTGAATTTCCATCTTTGGGCCCAACCACAACATTTCCATCCTTTCACATCAGTTACTTTGTCCTTATCTCATGATATTAAAATGCATGGGATTTTAAGAACTACATATGGATTGATTCTCTTCCTAATGAGATATATAGTGATGCATGGATATTATCTCATGGACTAGACACCAACTAATTAAAATTCCCCTATCCTTCACACTTGGGTTACCCTTATACTATAGAAGAAACCTTTACCACTCCTGGTTTCTCACACTGAGAAAAGATCACGTCATCTTAGGACTTTGATAAAGAAATTATCCACACAAATAAGGTGTATCAATTCCCATTGGGGTTATCTTGGTCTTGGATACAAGAGCCTAAAAGGCATACCAAATGTCCTCACCACATGAAGATAAACCATATGGTTCTTCAAGAACTACATATGATTTGATTCTCATCCCTATGAGATACATAGTGATGTTCAGATATTCTATCCTGGTCCCAACTATAGTTCAATATGGGAAACCACCCCCACTCCTCCTTGTATGAGTTAGATATACACGAGAGGATCCAATATAGGTTCTCACCCTATGCATGAACCTATATTCAAAAAAATCACCATTTTCTCCGCATGTGAATTCAATTAGTACATGGAATCCTTTTAGAGATACATGTGGCTTGATTATTGCTTTAACAAGATACTTAGTGACACTTGGGTATTACACCCTAACCCATTCACAATATTCCTTTGTTTTTTATGTTGAGTAACCTTCATCCTTATCACATGATGTTAAACTCGCTGCATAAATTTAAAATGCATGGTACCAAAAGAACTACATGTGGATTGATTCTTATTCTAATGAGATATGTAGTGACACCTAGACCTCATGTCCTTGTCCCAACCATAAGGTAAATAAAAATTCCCCCTCTTGTATACAAGCAAAGGTCCATGTAGAAGCTTTGATTTTGGGTCCCCACATTAGAAGACCCACCAAGGAAATAGGGATCTATCACTTCTACATATGAGTCATATCTATATAAGGAACTTCAAAATCATGGACAATATCAGTCCAAACACTTACTTTTGTGCTTGAACATACTCCTCCTGAACTCCATACTCCTAATATTGAACACTTTCATATATTTATAATCTTTCCTTTGCTTCTAGTGGTAGAATGTATAATACCTGAGAGATCTTTTTTATGACTATACAGTATGTCCCTCAGTTTGAATTTCATAAAATATCCCTTATAAGAAGTTCATTAGAAAAAGGATGCCATTGTTTGACTATTTTTTTTCAATCAATAGCAATTTCACCCTTAGGAGAAACCTCTTTTGTTATTTCAAGATTTGATGAAAATAGGCTGGAACCTATGATTTAAATTCAGTCTATGGCCATCTATCACATTTTTGTCCCTGTGTCTTTTCTCCTAATACAAAAGTCTCTAAGTCCATGGTTTAAAATTTACTCCCTCATGTATAAAGTATATAGGAATTAACTTCATCTGATAAGGTCACATGTGCCATGTTGTTTCTATGATATTATGGTCCTAGTCGTATAACCTAAATCTACAAACACTATAATTCTTACACTTGGATCAGACCTACATAGAGGACATAATTCCCCATTTATTTGGAAAATTTTGACTTAAAATACCCCTTTTATATTCATGCACTTTTCTATACAAACCAAACTCTATGCTTGGGGAGATCCGAACCTCTATAAACTTTCACCGGATTTTAGCGATAGAATGTCAGAATTCTTGAGGACATATTTCTCTGACTATGTTGTAACATTCCCCAGTTGGATTTTCACAAGTCACCCACAAAATGGGGTTTTCATCCAAATTATGTAACAATTGACTATGAATTATGTGCCTTAACTGACCTTGCACAAAACATCCCACAAAACATGGTTTTCAAGTAGCGGTAACTTTGTCCTCATGATAGAAATACTATAACACCATACGACCTTTTCCACATACCACTGTTTGGATCTAGGAATACATAAATAATATCTTACAACTCTCTCATCTCACACCTGAATAGGGTAACACATTTCCAAACAAATTACCAATAATAGTAGAATCATTACCTATTTTTTAAAAGCTGAAGATCCTAAATTATAGCCCCCCTAATGTCCTTGCAGTATTACTTTAAACTATATAGCATAACTTCCTCCCTGTAAGACATTAAACTATATGGTTAATGTCTTAGTAACATGACATTAAACAACACAATGCTTTAACACTTGTTAGAAAGGGGTCTTACCCACCTAATGTTGGTTATTTAACAAAATTTACCCTCCTACACTTGAGATAAATTCATATAGGAGTATTTTACCATTCATAGACTTTTCCAATACAGATGATACCTTTATTCTTAGAAATATTTCCTTGAAAAAACTACCCCTTATGGTCTTGAGAAACCTAAATCTCTATAAAATTACTTCACCCATGTGCAATGGAATGTTAGAATTATTGAGAATTCATTTTCCTGACTATACAGTGTGTTCCCCAGTTGGATTTGCCTAAGCCTCCCACATAACAAGTATATCATCCTAAGGACACCACTACTTAACTATAAAGTACGCACCCTAGTAGGACCTACATAAAACAACCCTCATAATGTAATTTTCACCCACTGGAAACTACGTCCTTAGGAGAGACTTACTATATTCTTTAATATAATGTTTTAGATTCAGGAACACCAAAATCATGGCTCAAGCTTCCCCAATAGATATCTAAATAATTTCAGAACATTCTCAACCCACAAGCCCTGTTTGGGTCTTTCTTCCAAACTTTACAGTCAAAGCTATGTGACCTTAAACACTACCATTATTAGTCCATCTTGTATGAATTAAAAATGACTAAAAAAAGAGACATAATAATCACTAGATTGAAAACCCACAAAGGTCACTCTGGACAGAAGTTGAGTTTCAGCCCTCTAGACCTTCACTCTTTACGGTTTAGGAAATATTGAGAGATAAAAAGATAAAAGGCAAAAAAAATGTTAAAATAAAAACCTAAAAAGGTCAAACGAAGAAAAATCCAAGTCTCACCCACTAATACTCCTTTATATCGAGATTAGGAAAAAATTAGGGTGATGGAACAAAAGACACAAAGTTTGTAGGGTTTTCCATAAGACCCTAGAAATATTACAACTATTCCCACTAGACCTCATGGATTAGAAAACAAATTAGAGCATCCTTCCATACTTGACGTAGCTACTAACCTAAAAAATGATATTGGAATGCATCAAAGTGTTGTAAAGTTACCTTAAAACTAGATTATTTTTGTTCTAAATGAATTTAATTATAAGGGGGGGGGGTTCTTTTATTGGCACCTAAAAATAATTTTTAAGCAATTTGTTGCTGAATTCATGATGTGTTCCTCACTTAGTATTAAAATTTATAGTTTTAGTGGAATTTGTCTCAATTATGAAAGAATATGAAGGATGGATTTTCATGTTCCACAAAACTACTCTATAATGAGGGATAAGTGGAATGAACCCCCCTCCAGGAGTTAGTTGTGGATTTTTAAGATTGATAAAAAAAAGGTGTTGATGAATTAAAATGAAACTTATGAATTTTCTTAAAGAAAATTTGATGTATTAAACATATCAAGAAACAAATATCTCTTTAGTATTTTTAATTTGACAATTATCAAGGCCCAAATAGAATCGCAGATCTAAAGTTATGGCTCTCAAAAGTCAGACACTATTTTATAAAGGAATGTGTCTCACTGTGCAGGCCATCTGTGTAGGCCAATCTGCTTAGGCCCATCTTCACAGGACCATCCATCCAGTCCCATTTACATAGGCCCTTCATGAAGGCCCATCTGCATAGGCCCATCCACGCAGGACCATCCGCACAGGCTCCCCCGCACAAGACCATCCAAATAGGCCCACCTACAGGTCTTTAAATTAACCCTTCACCTCATATTTTTGGATGAAAACCAAACAACTGGTTGGAGAATCCGATAGAAGGCTCTATCTATTTAGCTCTTTCATCCAAGTAGTCCTCTTTACTTGGGTGATTTTCCATGGATCTTCCTTAGTAGCTCATGGCCCCCGACCTAGCACCTAGGTGACCCACCTAGGTGACCCACCTAGGTGACCCGTACCTGCATGACCCATACCTAGGCGACCCATACCTGGGAGAACCATACTTGGGAGACCCATACCTGGGTGACCCATACTTGGGAAACCCATACCTGGGTGACCCACCTGCATGATCCACTTGGGTGACCCACATGGAGGACCCACCTATGCGACCCACCTGGGTAACCCACCTGCGCCCCATCCTCTCGACCAATGTGAGTTCTCAAACATTTTTACCAAAAAATTCCAATGAGTGTCTACATTTGGAAATCAGGTCACCTTGGATGCAGAACTATTGGGTGTTTCTAGTTCCACAAACAAACCTGTTGAAAACCGTTCAGAAATGATGATTCCTAACCCAAACACGTGATTCCTAGGGAAACTAAGATAATTATGTATTTAATATTTATATATGATATTCATGACATTATTATACTTTTGGGTATATAATATCACCTCTGACTTCTTACTTTCTATTCCACGAGAATTTGATAATGTCGCTTGTGTGTACGGTTGACTACCGCCTCGTGAAGTGATGTGGTTTATTTTTCACTTACGATTTACATGGATTGTAATAATGAAAATTTTAATGAAAATATGTGATATATATTTCATAATAATTATTTTTTAAATGTTATTTATTATTTTACTTTATTTCATTCCATTCATTGATAAAATGGAAATAGCGTTCATGCGTACGTATGACCTACCATCTCCATAAACAGTGTAATTCATTTTCTATATATAAATTTAATAGATTACTATAAATAAATATATAATGAATATATATGATATTTATATTATGGTTAATATTTTGGAGATGATTTAACCATGATCAAAGTAAAAGGAAAAAAAATACCAAACCAAAACATACATAAAAAAGTGAAGCAATTATTACCTAAAACATGATTTTAACGAAGAATTATTAATTAATGTATAATAAAAGGTCATAAGTAAATAATATATCATATTATATGTATGAGTATGGTTATATAATATATGTATAATAAATATATATTTATTATACATGATTTTTGAACATGTGAAAAGAAATTCGATACTTGAGGTAAGAGAATTCCATCTCACTTTTATTTATATGAGACAAATGCCTTATACACCAAATTTTTATTTTGCGTGGTGTATAAATACTACTCATGAATATATTTTATGATTATTATCATGAAAATTATGTTATATACATATCTATATATGGTTATTTCTTTCGTGGGGCTTATGATTCAAACATTACCAAAGTAGTGAAGGTTTTGTGATACAATCTCATTATTTATCAGCATTGTTTAAGATAGTGTTTTTGATGATGAGATATTATGATCTATATATAAATAAAATAATTTATTTTATTTTACTCTGGTTATTTATATAGAATAAAATTTTCCTTTTATTTTCCTCTCTTTAAGAACTAAAGATACCAAAATAATGTTTTTAAGAGAAAAAGTATTTGTTTCTCTCTTCAGTTGAAAATACTTTTTCTTCAATGTCCATGTTTTATAAAAATGTTTTAAAGGAAGTTTTTAATATTATCCAATTATTTTTTAAGGAAATTTTTACCCATGTTTGAATTTTTTTAAAAATGTTTTAAAATGAATTTTCTTTTTATTTTCTGAATGAGGTAATTTTGACTTTTTACTAAAAATGTGAAAGAAATATATTTTTTAACATGTACGACATTAAAAATGTTTTCCAAAACCATTACCACTAAATTATTTTAATATTAATTTACAAGTTTTCAAGGATCCTTTCAAATAAAATGTTTTTTTAAGATTTAGTAAATTTTTAGATTTTAAATAGGGATTTTAAAGTGGAAAGTATATTTTCTTCAATAATATTTTAATGATTTTTATATTCATAAATGACAACAACCTTTGATGTTGCTTATGTTTTACTGGGGATATGATCCAATAGAACCATCCTTATTCTTTCTCTAGATGGTTTATTTTTATTATTATGATGAATATATTTTTATGAAACCCATTTCTTTACCACATTTTATAATATGATGAAATATTTATGAAACCCATTTCCTTTTCATGGGTTATGATATGATGAATGTTTTTTGATATTATGGAACAAAAATGTATGTATTGTGTGATGAGTGGGACCTACATCTCCCTCCAATGCATTGGGTAAAGATTAATGTTATATGATCTCAAAGGGTACATGGGAGGTTATCCCAAGCCTAAAATAAGAGGGCACACATGAGGTTATCACTTTCCCTAAACAAGAGGGATATAGGAGGTTATCCTAAGATATAAATAAGAGGGTACATGGAAGGGTATACCAAGACAAAAAGAGGGTACACTGGAGACCATTCCAAGCCCAAAGAAGGTAGATAGGTGGTTAGCCCAATCCTAACATGTTATGAATATCTTGGTGGGTAGCATTGAAACATGACTTTCTATGCCTATGTGTATTCCACAAATCCATGTCTTATGCCAATGTTATGCTCTCATGGATTATTTTATTTGATTCCTTTATGATTCATGTCTTATGAACTATCAATATTTATTCCATGACTCATGTTTTTGATCTATGATATACATTTTATGGTTTTTAAATTCTATTATCATGTTCTTATACCCTTATACTCACATTATGTTAATATCTCCTTTCTTTAACATTATTGAGAATCTAAGCTCACCCTTTATTATATTTTTTTACCTAGGCCATGAAGAAAGTTATTATGTATTATATGTCTAAGAAGTGTGCTAGTTATGAAGAACCTAGTGGGAGATGATGTATTTTACTTATGAACTAGTTGTTTATGTATCAGAGTTTTCAAAGACACTAAACCATTATGGTCATCAATATTGTTTTTGTATAATGAAATAAATATTCATATTTTAAGATGTAATATGTAAATATTGGATCATTATAATAACCACCACTTTAGGTAAACTTGATCCCAATCCAAAGATCTATCAAGAATTATTTCCCTCTTCGAGCCACCAAGAAGGCACTTAAATCCAACTACCAACCCACTAGGGTCTCCAAGAATCCTTCAAAAAAGGGTCTAAATTTCCATTACTAGAGAAAATATAACCACAATATCTACAAGAACTTTTATTAAAAGAAAATATATACCATTGGTTCAGTTCAATAGAATGTGACCAAGTACTTATACAAGAAAACACCATATGAGTAGTTGCTAACACTTTAAAAAACTGAACCTCCATCATCAATAAAACAACATATAAAACATATGTCATGTGAATTCTACATGACTATAATGATCTATAAAAACTAGACTCTTTCCCATGGTCTAAGATCTGAAAACCAGAATAAACCATAATCCACAAACTCAAGTGTATCACACTAGGTAAAATCATGCAATCATAAAAATGAAATACATGAAAAACAGTTCCATGACCTAGAAACTTAGAATTATAACCAATAAATGTGTTTGTGAAACACCAATCCAATATCCATCATAAGTTCCAAAACATTCTGAGAACACCTATCTACCAACTCCCCAAATCACAAAACTAGAAATCTCTAATACTATTTTGTAATGAACCAACCCAAGTCTACCTAACATGTCACCCAATATAGCTCACCACAAGGCCTCAAGAACTTCTTCTTGCATTACATAGGCTATAAAATAGAGGTTAGGGTCTATAATATACAACAGGGAGACCAGACCCTCTATTTAGAGTAAAATAAGATAAAAAATAACCAAAACACATACACAAGGATAAATATCAGAGTACACACAACTAATGAACTATAACAAAGGCATGATATGATAAATGGAATGTGAAATACAATCATATAAACTCAAATAAATCAACACATACAACTGCCATTCTCCCACTGGGATGACCACATATAAAAAATAAACAAATTGAAAATATGTACATCAGACTCTACTGCTAACACCAAGCTAAACCACATACCTGGTCTGCAAAATGCTCAAGCTACACCGGCCCAATATTGAGACTCAACATGAGTAGATTCTCTTGATTAAGGAACACTGGGTCTCAACCCCATCCAACACACAACCTATGCTCTAACTTGAAAGTATAAGTCATGTTTGCATTCACATTGAGGTGATTATAAAAGGGGTGAGAAATAAATATTAGTAGGCTACCCACAATGGGGATCCTATAATCATTTATTAACAAGTGCATACACACATGATATGCCCATCCTAGCCAAAAAATAATAATAACTAACATAAAAGAGAAACTATATAAAATAAAGGGGGAAACAAAAACAAATAAAATAATCAACCATGATTTCTAGTCTAACACCCGAGGTAAATCTACCCCTGATCTAGCCCATGATAGAGGATTTATAACACATGGCTCACCCATCCACACAACAAACAATGTGTCCACCAGATCCATATAGGATATCCAAGATGTCAAAATGAAACATGCATGAATGATGGATCCCAGGTCTTAACCATAGGTTTCCATTTGAAAAAGTGGATCTACCAGTCTCTAGAACTATAATAGCATGATCTAAACTAATGAAATGAACATATAGTTCGATACAACTAGAGAAACTATTAGTCTTGAAGGTCCTACAAAAGAAATCAGGTAGTAACTATGGACCCAAAAATAGATGGGATCCATACAAAAACCCCGCAACATAAAACATCCCTGACCCTGGGAGCACTCGACATCCACCATACACAAAACCCACTCCATGAGTGACTTGACACCTCATGAGCTTGAAGCCAATCGAGCCAGGGTACACACTAAACTAGAGGGGAGGGGGGGGGGTTACACTTATACATATCGTTTATTAGATCCCTAAGCTTTTATAACTACATATATCCAATGACAGAGATAACTAGATCAAAACTTAGGGATAATTCCTGAACTAAGATTTTCCAAGGGTCTCCTCCTCAAACAAAATTTCTGATTAGAAACTACCTCAAATATCATGGCTAAAGGCAAAATGAACATAAGGTGATCCAAATATTGAACCCACCATCCAAACAGCTGAACTAGAATCATAGATCAACTCTAATCCAACAAATCATGAGGCCTCTCTTGATCATATAGAATTAAATATCTAATAAAAAACCACCATGGGATCTCAATGAACCTCCTCAGGGCCAAACCAAAACTTGAGGCTCCCATAATCCCCAGGGTCACAACACAAAGGTGACGTCCTACTAGGGACTACCATGCTACACCCAATCTATTAGGAAATGTCCATCCAAAGATCCTAAAATGGACCAAAGGCTAAAAAAATAGTAGAAAACCCTATAAGAGGTTCCTCTAGCTCATCTAAAGCACGATACATGCCCAATGCAGAAACATACCAAATGACCCTCACTAGCCTCCAACTGATCCTCAATCAAAAATTCACCCAAAGGGAATCCAAAATAAAAATCATGCCTAAAAATACACTCTCAATTGTCCTCATGGTGACTTCAAAAGTAGGACCCTACAAGGGATCCTCAACATAAGACAAACCATTCCACATAGGCATTATCAACCATTGAATACAACTACCACTGATCACTCGATAAAAAAACATCCCAAAAGGGAATCCTAAAGAGTCCCTTAAACTCATCTCAAAAAATCATAATGACACGTAGACATAACCACCATCCATGACATTGGACCCACCCAAAGGCTCCAATAGAGCCAAACCTAAAACATAGGAATTATACCTCAACTTATCTAACCTTGAGTAACTGTTCCCAAAATGCAGGGACAAAACAAGATATCCTTAGATATACTTCATGATTATTAATTCTAAGATCTATCCAAATAAACTCAAACATATTGATAAGGAACACTCGATCTTGGACAATCATCGAGTTCAAAACCCTCAACTGGGCCTCATATCTCACAACCCAACCACTAAGAGGATTCTAGATCTAAACCTCAAAGAAATCCTCCAAAAAATGACCCCCATCCATAAAACCATAAAGATGGACAATAAACACTAAAAGGATTCAACCATAATTATCTATGTGAAAAAATAATCAGAATGGACTACTCACAAGTCCAATTCTAACCCTAAGGTAAAAAATAGGTAAAATACACCAATGGGAAAAAGTACATGAAATGCAATTTGAGTACACGACATATACCCTGAAAGTCCATCCTTGTTCACGTGGATTAGGCCACTAAACGTGTAATTTTACATAGTATATGACATGTTTATCCAAGTACATGATGTGTAACCCACATAGGTACTTTCCCATGTACCTTGGACCCACTCAGTATGTACCCCTCCTGAGTACATGAAATGTTCCCTTGGTACATGATGTGTACTCCCACATGGGGTGCCTGGCCATATACCACACATGGCCTAGAAATCTGATCCACTTGGCCATGTATGCCTACATGGCATTCATTCCACACGGGGTCTGGCCATGTACCCTACATTACCACATACCCCCACATGGGGTTTTTGGACAAGAACTCAGTGACAGATCTAGAAGCACAATATATGGAGTGTACTAAAAATTACATATTATGGAGTCCCAAAAATTCATCTTCCTCGCATAAGAATAACACACAACATGTTTTCTCTGAACCACACACTATGTACATGAGTTTTCTTGAATGGAAAACACCCAAAACAACCCAAAATGCCTGATTTCTTCCCAAAAGCCATAGATCGACCCTCACAGGTCCCCAAAAATCAAAAAAAGGTGTAAAAACTTGAAAAAGATTAAGGTATAGGGATTTAAGAAGAGAAATTAAATATGAACATACCTCTAGGTGGAAACTACAGATGCTTCACACCAGATCTGCATCACACACTTGTCGAGCCTCGATCTACCTATGGACAAGCTCCCTGGGCAGTGCCAACTCACCCCTCTCCCAATTCTCTCCCTCTCCATATCTCATTCATTCAATAAAAAATAACTCAATGGAGTTCATGGGAATCCAAAGGGGAAAGGATAGAAAATAAAATGAAAAAATAAAAATAAAAAGGGAAGAAAAAGAGAAAAATAAAATGAAAAGAAAAGGTGTCTGGGCCCAACCCTGATACCAAACACAAGGTTATGCCAAGCCTAAAAAAATACCCTATTATGGGCTCAAATATAGGGAAAAAATATTTTTTAGATGCTCTATTTAAAATATATCACTAAATGAACGCACACAAATAAATTAATATTTAATTAATTAAATATTAAATATTATTTGAAAATTTGAATGCCTCAGATTTCTATAAAACTCCCATCCTAAGATAAAACCCTTTTCTACGACCAATAGAGTGTCCAAAAAAATTATCCAAGATAATCTTATAGAATAATTTACCATTTTCCCCTAAAACACTTATGGGAAAAAATGTTCAAATTTCCCTCTATTTTCATAATCTGTGATGATGCAAGGTGTCATAGGCATAAAGGCCTAGTATATAACCCATAGGCCCAATTTTCAATACCCCATTAATGAACCTCCACATCCAAATATCACCAAGTCCTACTTTTTCATATTCTACTCTCCTCTGGTCAGGTATTGCTACAACATGAAGTCTTTGGGTTATCTACGTGGTTTGGAGGCCCTGTGGCCCAAAGTCTTGTGGTGTCCCAAAGGACCTATGTCCTTAAGATCTATTTTTTGTGGCCTGGAAGTCCATTCATGATGAAGAGTAATACTGCTATAGTACCCCACTACAATACCTACTATAATACCCACACCACTACAATACTACTGTTGGTACATACATAAATTAACTCCCACCAAAATTTATACCAGATATAAATTTGTTTTATTACATTCACATAAATTATTAGTGGTTAGGTTATATTTTTTGTTTCTAGTTAAAAAGGAGAAAAATTTCTTATAATCACTATCTACAGTAATCATGGAGGATACTTTTGAGAATATTGAGTTTTAAACTTTTTATTTTGAGAATTACATTAAGCATATTTCTTTGACATTAATAAAATGTCAAAAAAATATATTTATTGAAAGAAGAAATATAAAACTTCAATAAACAACTTGATCTATATTGTGTTAATATTAAATTCATAATTATTTTTGGTCTATAGATACCAAAACCTCCTGCTACACTATAAATCATATTTTTCTTCATCCAGTTTTAAATGAATCTTCTTAAGAATTGGGGAATAAAAATAAACCAAATGTTGGTTATTTCAATTTTTTTAAATGAAAAGTATAAATTTTTAATATAGAAAATAATCTTTCAAAATTAGATAAAAAATTTGATGATGGAATATTTCTCAGTTATGATACCGCTAGTAAGGATTATCCTTATTTCAATAATCATATACTATTAAAGGAATGGTACATGTAAAGTTTGATGAAACCGATCAGTTTGAAAATTCATTTTCTAAACATCTAAATTATAAAAATGATTTAGAAGAAAAATTTTAAACCTCCTTTATTTTAGATCTGATATTTTTACAAAAAACATTATAAGTCACTCAACTAAAAATAAACATTATGGAAGGTGGTTATCAAGTAGATAAAAAACCACCTACCTATTTGCGTAGAAGCCAAAAAATGTTAAAATATAACCCTATAAACAATTTTATTAGTGATGTTGATCAATAGATCAAAACTAGAATTTCTTCAGGGAATGAGTGTGAATATCTTTCATTCTTATCTCAATATAAACAAAAAATGTTAGATAATTCATTAGGTGTTGAATGTTGGATAATGAATATGGAATAATAACTTAATCAATTTAAATGAAAAAAGGTTTATTCATTAGTTAAACATCCTGATAATCTTTTGGTTATAGGAACTAAATGGGACTTTTGAAGTAAGTGTGATGAAAATTAAACTATATTTCAAAATTAGACAAGACTAGAGCATATATGAATTCTACCACCCATTACAACTCATTTGAATTTAATTTTATTTCAAATGGATATAAAAATATCCTTTTTAAATGGATATGTTAAATAGGAATTTTATGTTGAGAAACCTCTTGGTTTTGAAAATCCATAATTTTCACATCACTTTTTTACACCCTGAGATCCTAATATAATTGTTAAACTAGATTCCTCATTCAAAATAATTTTACCAAAGAAATTATAGATCCAAATATTTTCATTGAGAAAATATTAAGTATAGTGTGATTATATAAATCTATATTGATGAAATTATTTTATGATATACTTAAATCACTTACAATTTTTTTCTCCAAACTAATGAAAAGTGAATTTGAAATGAGTATAATGGGTGAATTTACATTATTTATTATTTCCCAAAAAATATAAGAAGCTGGAAGGAATAATTTTATCTCAATAAAAGTAAATTAGATATCTACTTAATTTTTTTTTTGATAATTAAACTTATATTAATACTTCAGTTATTACTTGTAAAATTGATCTTGATAAATCTAGGAAATAGACTGATCCAAATATTTATAGAGGAATGATAGAAAATTACTATACTTAACTACTAGTAAAAAAAATTTTATATTGTTTATGTATTTATATAAGATTCAAATCCAATAAAAAATAATTCCATTTAAATGTAGTAAAACATATTTTTTGTTATTTTAAGTGAATTTCCGAACTTGGACTTTTCTATCCTTCCAGATACAACTTCATACTTAAAAGTTATTAAAATTTATATTTTAGAGGTTTTAGAATGGTTAGAAAACGTATTTCTAGAAATTTTCACTTCTTATGTGAGTCCTTAGTTTCATGATCCAATAAGAAGAAATATTTGGTAGCACTATCCACTTCTAAAGTGGAACATGTAGCAACTAGAAGCTGTTGTGCCCAATTTCTATGGATTGAACACACACTCACATATTTTGGAGTGAGTTTCACCCAAAATCCAATTGTGTGTTATAACCTAAGTTCCATTTATCTTTCTAAGAATCTTTCACATCACTCACATGATAAACACATAGATACAAGACATCATTTTCTCTAAGATCATGTAAAAAAAGAGATATTTGTCTCAAAATTATTTGAGATGAAAATAAGCTTACTTATAGAAAATATTTTAAGTTTCTCATGAATAATATTTTAGAATAAGAAAAAACATATTTTGGAATCTATATTTTTAGACAAAAAATACATTTTTATAATATGTGATTTTATTTTAAAATTTTAGAGTCAATTTTTGGATGAATGAAAAAAATATTAACATTATATAGACACACACACACATATGACCATTAGAATAAATATTTTGGATGGGTGTTTCATTTTTATAAGTTTGGATAATGGGATGATATTTAAAAAACATTAATTTTGTTTACTATTAATTTTAAATGTTGAAGGTGACCAACATGCCTTAAATTTTGAGATTTATATTTTCAACAGAATTCATAAATCTATCTTCTCAGTTTGGAACGATATACAACTATTTATTCAATTTTATCCAAATAATTTAGAATCATCTAATTTTTTATATAAAGGGTAGATGGATCCTTTTTCTACTATATTTATTTTGTTGTAAGGCCCTGCCAAAATCTCTCTAGTGCCTTTTGTTTTCTAGTTTATGTTTTTAGAATTTCAAGTTTTCAAAATCAACCCGGATCATATTTTTGTAAGAGATAAATCAATTTGTTTATCTATAAAATTCCTAGACCAGACACTCAAAGAAACATGGATTCAAAATAAATTAGTTACTAAAGATTTATATTTACAAATTGGAGCAACCGATATGAGTCACTTCTGAAGAGAGTTATTTAATTCTATAAGTGGGAACCAATAGATTTACATGTAAGAAATTATATCTATTTTAAACATTAACCATTAATTAATTTAATATCACTTTAAATAATGAAGTTGTAACACACCAAGATTTTAGAATATATATATCCTTAATTAATTCAATGAGTTTGATTGCTTGTGATGTATGCAACATCAAACATAAGTAAATAATTATTTATTAAAATAAAAAATTAAAGACATTATTAGATAGTTAAATCAAATTGGTAAAATAAATGAATTTGTAAAAATGGTCAAACCCACTCAAGGAAATACCATTAATTATTATGAGACTATTTTGAACCATTTTGTTGAATTATGCATTTTTGTTAAATTTAATATTTTTTAGGAATGATACACTGTTGATTCTTAAGTTGTTTTAAACTATTTTGTTGAATTATAAATTTTCATTAATTTTAATAATTTTAAGGAATAGAATAAATAAAATTTATTGATAAAATTTATGTAATAATTAATAAAATAAATTAAGGATATCAATGAAATGATTAAGTAATGATAGGGAATACTAGTATATTAATTATTAGTTAAATATAAATGTCTTGTTTGAAAACATTATTTTATTATATACATTTTATTTAAAAGTTAATTTATCTTATTTATAATATTTAAATTATGTAAAAATATTGTTTATATATGTATAAAAATTAATTATTATTCATGCATTGATTATCAATTTTTTTATAAATTAATATAAAATCATTTGAAGGTAAACAATTATATTTTTTAGAATAATTTTTTTATGTGCACAACATATTTTTCCCTAAATAAATTAAATTAATCACTATTTATGAATGATTTTAATGATTTTTTTAGATAATATATTCAATAAAATAAATTTAAATTCATATAATGGCTATTACTAGGTACAAAATGAGAATAAAATCATTTTTATACTTAAAGATACATTTGTTTAAAAAATGGTTTTTATGCGTTTTTGTGCGTGAATATTAGAATAAATTTATAACACATTTAGACATTGAATATTATAAAATTAATTCAACTTCTAGAATAATTTATTCCAAATTTTTTTACCAGGGTAATTTTTTTAGTCATAAAGAATATTTACCATGGTAAAAGTTAAGCTATCACGATAAGGGTTAAAATGGGTTAAACTAGGGGATAAGATTTCAAATATCACAAAATTTTTTTATTTATTTTATTAGTTAAGTGGATTTAGACCTAAATTTATACTATATTTTAAATTAATCTAAACATAAGCCACTCACCTTGACAATGACATTTATTATATTTAAAATATCTTAATATTTACAAGGGCGCCACTCCTCTGACTTATAAAAGGGAACCTTCTCTCCTCACTTCTCCACACACTTTGAGCGTCTTATATAAAATAATATCCACCAAAATCACTTACAAAAACCAATATAAAATATCTATAGGTTCTTATCACACCGATATACCAATTCAAGAATTATTGAGGTGTAAACTAAATGAGGATATCCAATGAAGAAGTAATTGTCTTAACCGTGTCCTTTAAAGTTTATTTCTTCTTCCAACTCCTATAAATATATTATATCAAACCCAATATGAAAAAATTAGTATAATAAATATACTTAAATGTTATTTTTTTTCGGAATAACCATTATCTACTTCCCATCCATCCAATAGAAAATAAAAACATCACCCGTGTATATGTGTGGACTGCCACCTCCATGAAGTAACATATTTATTTTTTCACAATCACTTATCATAGTAGGTTATAAAGATGTATTTAATTAATATATATATATATATATATAATATTTATTAAATATTTATTTTTATTTAAATAAATACTATTATTTAATTTCCTTCACCTCCATCCATTGGAGAATGGAAACGTCTTCCGTGTGTACGTGAGAACTATCACCTCATTGAACGATGTATCCAATTTTTCATCACCACCTAAAATGGATGGTTATAAAAGTGTATATAATGAATAAATATGATATTTATAAAATTATTAATATTTTAGAACCATGAAAAAAGAACAAGGACCAAAACTGTTGAACTAAAACATGCATAGAAAACAGAACAGATAACAACCAAATACTGACTTTAACAAATAATTTTTAATAAAAGTGTAATAAAAAATTATAAGTGAATAGTATATATTAAGATAAATATAAATATGGATATAATATATATTTAAAATAAATTTATATTTAATATTCAATAGTTTAGTTCATGTTCAACTAAGAAGAATATCGAGGTAAGGGTTTATGTCACAATCTCAATTTTAATCAGGATTGTTCATGTTTAAATTTACATTGAGTAAATTTTATAATATATCTACTAAAACCAATAAATTTTATTATACTTTAGTTATTATTGTGTTTCACATGTCTTCTTATAATTTCCCTCTCTTTTGGTTCAAAAATAAATTGAAAAGAAAGTTTATATGAGAATCCAAACTTATCTCTTCTTTTTGGTTGGGAATCTTTATCCACCACATCCACATTATTTATTTTGTTTCAAGAATGTTTTTATTTATAATAAAGTAAAATTTTAGAGTTATTTTAAATTATATTTTACCTTATTTAATTTTTTTAAAATTAATATTTTCTATGTTTTCAATATGATTTATTTTTACTTTATTTGCAAAGGTGCGGAAAGAATATTTTTTTAACATTTAACACTTGACTTACTTTTCAAACTATCATGATAGTTATTCATTATGAAGATTAATTTCTAAGATTTCCTATTTTTTGAAAGAAAATCCTACACCCATTGTTTTGATAATTTTTAGTTTTTCTAAAAAGGAACCAATACAAAAAAGCAAAATATTTCTTATTATTTTTAGAACATATTTATAATGCTTTTATAAAAGTATTTTTTATATATGTAAACTTTTTTTAATTATCATTATACTTAAATGGGAATATAAACTAATTATACCATCCAAATTATTTATCTATATGACTTATCATGATGTTTTTGGGAAATTTTCCCAAAATATGTTTCTTTTCCATGAGTTAATTATTCTTTGAAAGAATGATTAATGCTTTCATGTTCTTATGGAATACATATAAATATTATATCTCTATATGAAAGATGGTTTCATTATAGACCTCCAATTAATTAGGTAATGTTTTATATATCATGATATTAAATGGTACATGGGTGGTTATCCTAAACCCAAGAGTGAACATAGGCGGTTAACTCAATCCCAAGAAGGTATATGGGTGGTTAGTGAAAGCCTAACATATAATGAATGTATTGATGGATAAACTTGAAATAAAATTTATATACTTATGTTTATGCCACAATTTTAATCTACACTCTTATGAAATATTCTTATGCCTATGTTATTCTCTCATGGCTCATAATTCTTTGATTCTCCATACTCTTATGACTCATGTCTTGTGTTATGCCAATTCTGTATGCCATGAATCATGATTTGAGATTTATTTCTTTGGGTATGATCTTTATGTTTTCATGCCCTTATCCCCATATTATGATCAATTATGATCTTAAAATATTATCACCAATGTTTACCCTTACCAAGAATTTGAGATCACTCCTTCTTATATATCCATTTTCCCAGGTTATTAAGAAGGATATTAAGTATGATATACCTAAAATTGTACAGTGTGAGTATAATGTTTATGGGAAATATTTAATATTTCTTATAAATAAGCTGTTTATGCATCTAGTATTCAAATAAACTAAACCTTTACAGTTATTAGGCATGTATTATTCTAAAATGTATTGAATATTCATATAAAATGATATAATATTTATGTATGTTATGCTCAGGTCACCTCAATTAGTATCAAAGTAGGGTTTAGTTTGGTGATTAGGTTATAAGGAATGGGGGTATAGAACCTATGATAACCTATGATAAACCAAAGTTATATAAGATAAACCTAAATTTTCATAGGTTGATAAGAATGTGTCATAATTTAGGACATAATATAAATTATTTTCATTATCATAATATTTATTACTTTGATTAAAGTTGATTGATACTCATAAAGACCATTTTGGTTTTAGTCAATGGATGGAACCTAGAGGAATCATGTAAATAATGAATGTGATGACCAATGCAATGAACGTCCTTATGAGAAACCAAATAGAATGGGAGTTGGGATGAAAAATCTTATTAATATACTCACCCAACTCTCTCAAGATATAAAAAACAATGTGAACCATATTTATTTTTCAAACGAATAAAGGAGAAACTCACCATTGAGTCTTTTATATGGAAACATCCATCTTCCTTCATTAGATCCTCTGATCCACTAATTTCCGAGTGATAGATTAATGTAATATAAAATATATTTTCTATACTCTCATGCCTATACCATGATAATTTTGTTTTGGATGTGTATCATTTGGAAGGTGAAGATGATCAATGGTGGAATATTATCAAGAATATGAGGCAATAGGAAGAAATTGACCCCATGAAATGGGAAGAGTTTAAGAATGAATTTTTAAATAAGTATTTTACTATAACTATACATATTAAAATAGAGTGGGAATTACTAGAACTAAATTATGAATCCATTGGTAACTATGAGGAAAATTTTAGTAGACTTTAAAGGTATGATTTTGGTTTTATTGTCTACACTGAAAGAAAAATTGATCGATTCTTTAGAGGATTTAAACCAAGTCTCGAAAATCCATTATCTATAAGAGGATTTTATAGCTATGAAGAAATCATTAGATGCACTCTCAATGTATAAATGGAGATTAGTGAAATATATTATTCTTTTATTTTTGGGGATAAGAATATAAAGATGGAGTTTTGAGGAAATACTAATAATAAAAATCATGGAGGAAAGAAAATTAATCTTCCTTCATGCCAAAAATGTAAAAAGAAGCATGTGTGAAATTTCCTTAAGGGGACTGGTAAATGTTTTAAGTATAGAAAATAAAGACATTGAGTAAATTAATTTCAAATTAATGTAAATATATCAACTAATGAAATGAATATAGATAAATATCAACCAAATATACTACCCACACTCTAATGCTTCAATTATAAAGAGTGTGGTAATTATGCCAACAACTACACTAAAAAAATGGTTAATGATGAAAATGAATGCTAGTAACCCCCTTAGACAAAGGGTAAATGGAATGTTGATAATTCCTACACACCTATACTTTTGATAAAAAATTATATATAATCATTATGGAGTCACTTGGAAGAAACAGATTCTGGATGGAACTCTTTGACTTAATGTTTCAGAACATGGTAGAAACAAAGTTCACCCAAATCACCACAAAAAAGTTAAAACCGAATTCAACACTATTCACTCTAAAAAAAATTCAAAAAATGAAAGTAAATGTAAGAAAATAAAGAAAACTTTGGTTTTAATTGATTTAGACTAGAATTCCTATGTCCATGGGAGAAACATTGTAGTATTTCATTTCTCCAGAAAGAAAAATTTACAACTTACTAACTTAAGAGTCACTATGTATTATTGGATATAATTAATCAAAATCAGTTACAACACATCATATAAACCTAGTTGGACACAAACTCTATATATATAGAGTAATGTTTGGTCATCCAGTTGCACAGACCTATGAAAAATATAGGAGTCCATCGTTTCCACTATTCCCATAATTTATATCCTGTAGTAATCTTCATTGTGACCTCCCCTCTCAATAAACCAACAATCCCAACAAAACTGAACACTCACCCACTTTTGGAAGTAAAAGCTAAAAAATATTTAGAATCAAACTACCTAAAGCTGACCACATCATAAGAATACCTTTCAAACCATCATACTTTTGGAAAGTCCTTCTATAACATTAAAAGTAGAACACTACCGCTAAAAAAAATTCAAAAAACTAAAGGTATTCTGGAACCACTCATTCCGGTTAACTAATTCTGATCAACTAATGTAAGCTTCACATAATCCCAATAATCACCCACTTGAATACTAATTTAAATAAAAAACCATGAATCCACCTTTAGGTTTTGCATTATATCCTTTTATTTCTACCGTATACAATTATTCTCCACCTCTTTCCGTTCACCCAAGCCTAACTGAGGCTTTATGTTGCCTTAGTATTTCTGGACCTAAACTATTGGTAAACATATCCACAGGATTATATTTCATAGAAAATTTATGTAACTTCAAATCATGATCTTAAAAGATCTTTTAGATATAATGTGGATTTATAATAATGTTTTTAGTTCTTGAATAAAACATTAGTTTTTTATCCCAATGAATTGCACTATGTCCATAAAAAAATAGCAACCCTTTCCTCTGGATGAATTTGAGTTCTTAAACTAATCACCTTAACTATACCATCTCCTTTTTTGATTATGTAATATCCAAATACTCTGATTCTATTGTAGAAAGTGAAATCAATGGTTTTATCCTAGAGATCTAACTAATCGCAGTTTCAAAATAGTAAACATATTTAGTTATGATCTTCTAAGAATTAGAATCACCCCCAAAGTTTTCATCCACAAACCCAATTATTAGATCATCATATCCAAAACAAATAGCTACACCTTTCATTCCTTTAAGATATCAAATAATTTACTAAACATTTTCCTAATGGACCTTACCTATATTTTCAATAAATTAGCTAACCACTACAACTATATGAGTAATGTTGGGACATGTAAGCACCATATTATACATCAAAATTCTGACTACTGGGGCATAAAGAACTTTATCCATGTATTTATTTTCTACTTCCTTTCTTGGTGCCTGATCATTTGATAGTTTAAAGTGACTAGAGAGAGGAGTTGAAAATATAATACCAATCATTATAAATATCTCAAAGATCTTTCATATGTAATCCATATATGATAAAACAAAACATCAAGTTTTCCTATCATGTTGAATCCTTATTCTCAAGATATTATTTTCATTTACAAAATCTTATATCTCAAAATTTCCTAATAGATTCTACTTCAACTTCTAAATTAGCTAAATATTCAAACCTACCAAAAACATATCATCCACATACAAAAGTAAGATAATGAAGTCTTTTTCTCTTAAATATTTTTAATAACAACATTTATCAAAATTATATCAAGTAAAACCTTTCTATTTTATTAAGGAATCAACCTTACAGTTCTAACACCTTAGTGCTTTCTTAAAACCATAAAGAAACATTCTTATTTTTCACACCACTCCCTGATTATAATTTTCCATGAAACTAATAGGTTTATTAATATAAATTTCTTCCTATAAATCCCCACGAATAAAACAAATATTCACATCTACTTGTTCATAGTACAAATTTTTATAAGAAACCAAACATAAAATAGTTCATATGGTTGTATATTTTACCACCAGAGAGAATATTCCAAAGTTAATACCTTATTTCTACTAATAACCTTTCATAACTAGAATTTATTTATATCTCTTCATTCTACTAAACTATTCATTCAACCAGAACACCCAATTTTTTTAAGATATTTCTTCCCAAGTGGTAGTTTCATTAGCTACCAAGTGTAAGTCACTCATAGTGAATCAAATTAATTCTACATTGATAACTCCCACTTTCTAGAATTACCTAGAGTAGCTACTTCTTACAGACTCTTTGGTTCTCTTACATCTATTAAAATTAAGAAACTTAGATCATATCTATACCTATGCACTAACCATATGATCCTTTAAGATCCTTGGAAATTAACCTATGATTTTTCTTATTTCGAAACTATAACTCTCAGAACTTAAAATTATATAAATCTTGACTGAGCTTCCTTAATTATCAAGATTTTAGATATACCTTTTACTGTCAAATCTTCTAAAAATTATACACTACCCTCTAAAATTTATTTCAGAATTCGGGACCTTATATTATATTCAGATACATCTAAGTGTTACAAAACATGTGATCCTCCAGAACTTCCATTTAGATCAACTTGAAATGAAGTTGAATCTTTATCTCAAATATATTTCTCCTTCATGTTGATCACTATATCCTATTAAGAAACATACCACATATTTTTCTTCAAGATTATATTTATATTTTTTTATCAATATTCATATAGAATAAAATTATGAAAACTTTGAGGTGAGAAACTTTTAGAACTTTTCTGGACCATAGTTATTCCAGTAACCATTGTCTGACTAGTGCTAATAGATTTATGTTGATTAAGTAAGTTTTTTATGACACCAATTCCACCCAAAAATCCATAGTCATTCTAGAATGTATCAATATAAATTTTTTCCTCTCTATCAATATTCAATTCATTATATTAGTTAAAAAATAATGTTGATGTATTTCAGGAATAGTCTTATCATATTGTATTCCTATTTTCTTATAGTAATTTCTTAAACTCCTTCCATTAAACTCACCATTATTGTTTAATATAAAAAATTTCAACCTTCTTCTGGTTTCTATTTCTACCATACCATTCCATTGAAAAAATATTTCAAACACTTCAATATTTTGTTTTAGAAAGTATACCCATAATTTTCTTGTGGAATCATTGATGGAGGTAAAAATGCACCTAAATTTTCCATAATAATGAACTGTGGTAGGTCCCTAAATATCTATATGAGCCAACTATAGCTTCCATAATTTAGGTGTTCTTTTTGAAAAATTGAAAGACGCCTTATAATTCTTCCTGATTATACAAATCTAACATCATCTGAATTCTAATTAATCCAACTCCAACATGACTTTATATGATAGAATCTTCATAACTTTCTCACTAAGGTTCCCAAACCAATTATTCCAAAGTTCTGAACTTCTAGAAGATTTCATTCTATAAAGTGTATCTTCCACTACCTTTCCAATCAGATATAATGACCCATATTTTACACCTCTATCTATGAAAAGAGAACCCTAAGTAATATTCCACACTCCTTCCTAAAATTTCATTCCAAAAACTTATTCAACTAGATGAACCACTAAAATTATTCTTTTTTAAAGTCCTAGAACATTCTGAACTTCCTTTAGTAGAATAATAATCATCATAATCATCAAGATATAATCTACCAAAACTTCTAGATACACAATTTTATATGCATCATTTTTCCCATAAAATGGAATGAAGAGTTGAAATCTATAATATAATATTCCACTTGAGTATAAATGTTTTAAAGTAGATTAACACTAATAGATATTGAAACATATAGATCTATAGAAGAATTAATTTTGGAAATTTTCTTTTTATCATGAATATATTTCTTGAGGTGACCTCTCTTTCCATAGTTTCAACAAACATGCTTGCTTCTAGAAGACTTCCCTATAATCTTATCCCTTGATTTTTACTCCGATTTCTTTTGAATCTTCTAATAAGGTGAGCATATCATTCCTTCCATATTCAATATATCATTAGAAGACGATTCATTCTATTTCCTTTAGTTATCCTAATTGAGAATAAATTTATGAACATTAGTGAATAAAAAATAATTTTTACACTTGAACTACTCAAATATACAACCATATCCTCCCAAGATTTTGGTATAGATGATAAAAAAATCCCAAACATCATCTGTAAATGTTACCTTTATAGACTCCAGCCCACTCCAGACTAATTAGAATTCATTCAACAAATCGAAGATATTTCTTTTGATAACCTCATACTGAATAACCTTTTGATCATGCACACTTTTTTCAGTGCTGTAGGTTTCTCGTTCATATCTAATAGGGCTTCCATCAACTTTGATATGGTTTTATTGTCCCAAAATTTTAAATCCACATTCTAGACTAAATAAATTCGCATCAAACCAATATAATTTCGATTGAGCTTTTCCCATTTACATTTTCCCATTACTTTCAGTTTGAAACCGTTCAATGTAAGATATAGATATTTACGAATGAGATAGTCTTCTATTTTTATTTTCTAGAAAATAAAATTTTCTCCATCAAAATTATTGATATGGAACTTTCCTTATTTAGATAGAATACTTATAGGAAAAATAATGTTACCTAAACTGGTAAGTGAACAACTAAGCCTCTTAAAAACCAGTCCCTTTGATACCACTTGTTGAGAATTACTTCACTCCTATCATTCTAATAAATAATCAAAATAAATAATTCTAGAGTCACCTGGATGAAAGAGACTCTAGATATAACTCTCTGAATTAATATTCTATAACTTGGTAGAAAAAAATTTCACCCAAATCACCACCACTAATTTGAACCAAATTCAACAAATTCATTCCAATAAATATTCATACAGTTAAAGTAAATGTAAGTAGACAAGTAACACTTTGGTTTTATATGTTAAAAATTGAAATTCCTATGTATAAGGGAGAAATATTATATCATTTCATTTATATAGAAAGAAAAATTTACAACTTAGTGGTTTAAGAGTTACTCTGGATTACGAGAGACAAATAATTACAATCAGTTACAACACACTATATCAAAATAGGTGGAACCACCCTATATATATATAGAGTAACTTTCAATCATCCATTTTCAATGATCTCAAAAAAACATGGTATTCCATCCATTCCACTATCCCTATAACTGATATACTATAAAAATATTTAGTGTGATTTATCCTCCTGGTAAACCAACACTCACAATAGAACTAAACACTCACCCACTTTTGGAAATACAAGCTGAAAAACTTTAAAAATCAGACCTTCTGAAGTAGAGAAATTAGAAGAAATCCTTCCAAACCATCCTCCTTCCAAAAAATACTTCCAGAATAATGAAAGAAGAAAAATTCCACTATAATAAATTAAAAAATATGAATGTCTTCCAAAAACACTCCTTCCAGTCATCTGCTTTTAATCAACTATTGTAGGCTATACATAATCCCAACAAGGAAGTCTTATGAAAACACAACTGCTGAAGTGGGTCATGATAATGAAGTGGTGAAAGGTAAACTTATCATACACTCTAGAACTATAAATTTATTATTTTATTAAGTTTATAACTCCAACACCTTTATATTTTATGATGTAGTTCTATTCAAATAAATTTAATTTCTTTGATAGCTTTCTTTACACTCAACACCGAGTTTAATCAAACTGTGATATACTATTAATTTGTTATTATTTAATGTGATAGTTATTGCCTAGCCATTAGACTGGTGAGTATAAATAGGAATAATTAAATTATTAAAAATTATTTTTTACTTATGTATAAAATGAATTCATTGGTAATAATATTTTTTTTAAAATGAAAATAAAATCATTTGAAGAAAAATAGAAATGTTTTTCTAAATTTTTTATAAGAAAAATGTTTTTTTATCTTAATAAATTAGATGAATATATATTAATGAATTATTTTAATGAAATTTATATAATATATATTCAATAAAATGTTTTAACATTCATATAATAGTTTTTACTAGGCATGAAATACGAATAAATCCAGTTTTATGCTTAAAACTACATTTTCTAAAAATGGTTTTCAATGTGTTTTGCACACTTATTTTAAAATGAATTTCTAACACTTATAGAAATTTAATACTGTAAAATGGATTATATATTTTTAATTATAATAATTAATATAATTTAATAGGGTAAACTTAATTTTTGGTCACAATGAATAGTAAAAACATTAAAATTTTGTAACCACAGATAGGCTTAAAATGGTTTTACTGGGGGGTACCCTAAGATAGAAGGTTTAAAATATCAAAAAACACTTTATTTAATTTTTTATGGTATTTATACCTTATAATTATATTCAAATATTTCTCATTTTCGATCCATGTGACTTGAGTAATACATTAATATACTTTAGTCCTTTGAAAAATTCCAAGTGTGTCTTCTCCCCCCTTATAAAAGGAAACCAAATATCCTCTATTAATAACACTTAATGAGAATTATAGTTTTTAAAACCCTACCTCAATACCTTCCTAAAATCCCTCTCCATGTCCTAAATGTCATAGTTTTATCAGAATACCATCCTTTCAAGGTTTAAGGTGTAATCCAAAGGTGGCTTCTCAACAAAGAGGTATAAATCTTAATTGAGGGATTTCAATTTTATTTATTCTTCATACCTCTATAAATAAATTGAATAAATTATAAAATAATGAATTAAATATATCAAATATAATTTATTTTTATCATGATTATGAATCAACCATGTTCCACCTCCTTTCCATTAAATGGTAAATGAAAGTATTGCTCATATGTACGTATGGACTACCGCCTCCACATAACGATATGATTCATTTTCCATCACTATATCTCATGGTTGGTTATTATTATTGATTTAATTTTTATATATGATATTTATGAAATAATTATTCTTCTATAATTATAATATCTTATCTACCTTCTTACCTTCTCATCCATTGTAAAATGATAATGCCACTCATGCGTACGTGTGGACTACCACCTCCACAAAGGGATGTGATTCATTTTTCATTAACCTTTACATGGATGGTAAAAATATATATTTAATGATTATATATTATTTAAATGATATAATAATAATTATATAAAGGTTAATTATATGTTATCTTTCTTATGTTCCACCCATCAAAAAGTGGAAACATCACTTATGCGTACGTACAGACTACCATCTCCATGAAGTGATATAATTTACTTTTCATCATTAATTTCTATTAATGATTATAAAATAGTATATAATGAATAAATATGATAATTATTTAATTATTAATATTCTATATATTATGAAACCATGATCAAGGTGCAAGTACTGGAACCATCGAACAAAAACATGCATGGAAAACAAATTAGTATTCACCCAAATGTTAGTTTTAAGAAAGAATTTTTAATAAAAGTATAATTGAAAATTATAAATGAATGATACATATTAAGTTATTCATTAATATAGTTATAAAATAAATTTATAATAAATATATATTTATTTTACATGAGTTTTGAATGTGTGTGGAGTAAGATGAGACATGATGTAAGATATTTATGTCATAATATTATCTATTTTTGATATTTTCTATGCTAAATTTTTGTTGAAGGAAATTATATGATTTAAACACATATATTTTATTATCATATAGTTAATTATAGGGTTTTTATGTTTTATTTTCATTATAATCTCTTTGGTATATAATATGATTGATAAAATATTTTTAAGAAAATTATACTTTATTTACTCTTTAGTTGATAATATTTTTATTCCAGGTCCAAATTTTATTTAAAATGTTTTGAATATTATAAAATTATTATTATGTTCCTTTTACCCATATTTTACTCTCTATAAAATGGTTTAAAAAAATTATTCTTATCATTTTCCAAATGTGGTACTTTTTACCAAAGGTGTGAATGAAATATTAATTTTAACGTATAATGTATGAATGAATTGTCCCTACATCATGGATACTATTTGATTTGAAGATTCCATTAAAATTTTACTTGTTTATTTTCAAATAAAATATTTTTCCTAATATTAAGGGAATTTTTAGATTTTAAATAAGTGATTTCAAAATGAAAGGTCATTCTCCTCAAGAAATGTTCCAGTGATCTTTTAAGGGTATTTTCATCCATGAAAACATTCTTGGATGTTACTTATGATTCACTGGGGATATGATCCAATGATACAATCCTTATTTTTATTTGGATTATTAATTATTATGATGATGAAATATTTATGAATCCTATTTTCCATTCTATGGGTTAATCTATGAAAAAATGATAAATGTTTCCATAGACTTGTGGAATATATATAAATGAATTATGATTATGTGATGGTTGGGTCGGCTATATCCCTCCAATGAATTGGGTAATATGATATTGGTATCTCATGATATAATGATGATAAGTTTGGACATTATTATGAATATATTTGTTTTCATTTTGATGTGTGAGTATGATTTCTTATATCATTTCAAATAATATTTTTCATGGACATGATTGCGATTGTTCACACAATTATGATTTCCTATGATTATGATGCCACATGAATATGTTACAACTCTTGAATTATTATTATTAATTTTATACCTTTATTTATCATGCTTATGGACATGACTTGATTTTGGAATTTATATTCTAATCTATTCTAGGTATGAATCTTTTATATTGAGATCATGCACTTGATTAAGTTATCATAACATTATAACCATATTATGATTTCTTATGATTGATATCTACCATGTTTACCCTTACCAAGCATCTGAGATCACACTTTATTATATTTTCCTTCCCTAGGTTTTGATGGTAGGATTTAAGTGTGATGTGTCTAGAAAGGTACCATATACAAAGAAAGATGTTTGATATGAAGGATATTGTACGTAAATAATATATTTATGTATCTATTATCCAAGTACAATAAACCTTTAAGGTTATTAGTAATGTTTATTTGGGATATATATTAAATATTCATAAAAAATATGTAATATATTTATATATTATTCATGGATTTCTATATTCAGTATCATAGCATGAGTTAGTTCTTTTTGGAGATTAAGTTATGGGAAATATAAGGATAAAACCTAATAAAACCTATTGTAAACAAAAAGTGATATAGGATGAACCTAACGTGTCATTGGTTGATAAGAAGGCATCATAAATGAGAAAATCTAAATAAAGAGTTTATTATGATTTCTTACTCTATTTTTTTGTTTCTTAGTACTTATGTTAGTTGTTTTTGGTTCTATTCAATGGATGGAACCAAAAGGAATCATGCTAAAAAAATGTGATGGTCAATGCAATTAATATCCTTAAGATGAACCAAATGTATTTGGATTTTGGATGAAATATCTTATGAATATGATCATTCAACTCTCTATATATATGAGAAATAACATGAATCATGTGAGCTTCCAAATTCACCAAGTAGGGAGCAACAAGCCATTGAGTCTTTTATGAAACAACATCCACCCACCTTATATAGATATTCTAACCCAATAATTTATGAGAAATGGATCAATGTGATGGAAAATATATTTTACATTATTCATTTCTCAAATCATGAGAAGGTTTTCTTATCAGTGCATCAGTTAGAAATCAAATCTAATCAATGGTGGGATATTATTAAGAACACGATGCAAGAGGAATAAATAAACTTGATGGAATGGGAGGATTTTAAGAGGGAATTTCTAAATAAATATTTTACTCAAAATATTTATACTAATATGGAAAGTAAATTTCTATGGTTGAGATAAAAGGATGATGTATCCATTGGTACCTATGAAAAAAAATTACAAAACTTTTAAGGAACTCTTCTAGATTTATAATCAACCATGTGAGAATATTGATTGATTATTTAACATATTAAAACTAATTATTTGAAATTACATTTCCATAATAGACTTTGGTAACTATGAATAATTAATTCAATGTTCTATTAAGGTAGAAATGAAGAGTGGGAACTCCAATTATTCTTCTAGTTATGGTGATAAGAAGAGAAAAACTGGATCTTTAAGGAAACTTGAATGGTAAATCCCATAGAAAAAATAAATTACAACCACCTATATACTAAAAATTTTGGGGAAACCACTTAGTAAATTATCTGAAAGGAAATTAGAAAAATTTTCAATTTTATAAAGGATGATCATCGAGATAGTGATTGTCGATGGGGGATGAAAAGGTCATAAAATACAAAAAAGGATAAGGAGGATGAAAAAAATGAATTTCAATGTTTCATTTGTATGAATATTAGTAATTATGTGAATAAATTCCCTAATCTAAGAGCAAATGAGGATGGTAGGGCTCAAAACCCCCTAAGAAAATGGACAAAGGTAAGGAATTTTTTTATCACAAATGAAATGGGTTAAGAGAATGATATGGTAAAAGGTAAACATACCATCCAATTTACAACTAAAAATATCCAATTTGACCATGTATGTACCCACTCTTTTATATCTAAATAATTTTATAATAGTATCACATCACCACATCAGTGATTAGATGTTGAGTTGGTAATAAAAAAATCTAATGGAATGATGACCACATCTTAAGTCTACAACTCCTCTCCGATAGATGTTTGTGGGAATATGATTCCTAAAAATATTGTGATTATTCCTCTAGTTGAATTTGATATGATTTTGGGAATGTATTGGATTTATCTATATAAATCCCACATTAATTTCCAAGGAATTGAAGTCACATTTTATATTTTGAATCAACCTATGACTGTCTATCACTGTGAGGATAAACAGAAAATTACAATGAAAATTACTTCCATTGTATGAGGCTTACTACCTATTCATAAGGTATATTTATCTAAAATGGATGGGGAGAAACTCAACATTGAAGATATTTATATTATTTTAGCATATGTTGATATATTTCCTAAATAATTTCCAAGTATTCCCAATGATCCAAAGGACAATACTATCTTTGATAGGATAAAGAGGGATTTACAGGTGTGTAGGACTCCAGGGGAAGATGCTATCCAGGGTGTTGTGGTGGTGATTGACTCTCAAGGTGGAGCAGGTGGTGTGGAGGATCATCCTATTGGGGATCCCTAGGCTGGCAGTGGGTCCAGTCTGCCTCTAAGGGTGACAAGCCCCTAACGAGAAATGGCTACCATTGAGACGGGTAATAATTTTGAACTACTTTTAATGACATTCTGGTATGGGAGACTGAGGATGCTAGTTATAAGAAGAGGGAGGTGGGGGAGGAAGCTTTTGAGGACACTGATACACTGCCTCATTCCATGGGCTGTGGGTTTGTGCAGTCAGCTTGCTTGACCATGACAGTGTAGGACATTGGAGGATGTAAAAACTTCATTCCAAAATGGAAGTGAAAATAGGTCGGGTCTAGATAGTCGGAAGACGACGAACCAAGTGATGAAGATGGGGACTCTCAACCCAAAATGGACTATGAGCAGGATGTCTTGGTTGGGACTGGATCAAGGAAGGGGAAACAAGGGAACATTCTGACCGGGAATTTTCTGGTTTACAAGGGGGAGAAAAAATAAAGACCTCGTAAAGACTACTAAAACACCCTAAAGACCATAATAACTATATTGTCAGACAAATCACTATTCAAGGGTACAAATATAAAGTCTAGGGATTATTCATTGTCCAAAAGTGTGAAATCGGCCTCTAGAAATACATCCAAGAAGAAATCTGCAGAGGTTTGAAAATCTCTGAAGGGTGGAGCTGAGGTGCTGGCGTGTTCTATGCTAGTTGATGGCTCAGATAGGTAGGGATGCCTTTTGGGAGTGGAGATGGAAGAAACCGTGGAACCGGTTCATGATTCCAAGGTTGGATTGCTGAGGATGGGTGGTATGGAGGCTAAAGCAGGTGAAGCTTCTTTGGCTAGCCTTGCTGGACCGTAGTGGGCAACCGATGTAGAGGACTTAGATAAATCTTGGGACCTCCTTATGAACTATGATGAAGATATTTTGGAAAAGGTATTGACTATTCTCGCTTCTAGGGAGGATAAAAAAAATATTAATGATCACCCAATCCAAGTGGACACAAATATAGAGAAAAGTGACTAGATTGTCAAGCAACATTTAATTATGACCAGAGGCTTCAATGCTAATAAGATAACAATGGAGGAGTTCTTATAAACATGGGACCAACTGGTCCATCAATTTGAAGTTATTATCGAATGAGATGAGAACAAAGAGGTAAAAAATCTTTCCTGGAAATTATATAGGGAGGTTGGGGCTAATGGGTTTAAGGTGGTCTTTAATAATTTTGATTCCTATTATTGTGTTTGATGGATTTGGTTGAACCATAAGGTTTATCAATTTTTCCTTAAAATTTATTTTTATAAAAATTTATCTTTGGATTATATATAATGGATTTGATTTAGTTATTATAATTGAAGAAGAAACTATAAGATAATCTTGGTAAGGAATTCATGTGCCTAAGTGTGTCACCAGGGAGTGCACCTATTCTTTTTCTTAAGAAGAAATATGGGTCAATGCATATTTGTATTGATTATAGTGAACTTAACAAGATCAATATTAAGAAAAATTATCCACTACACTGTATTGATGGAGTTTTTGTTCAACTTAATGGAGCTCAATATTTTTCTAAGATTAATCTTTGATATGGATATCATAAAATGAGATTCAAGAAGGAGTAAATACCCAAGTTATATTTCCATATGAGTTATGATTATTATAAATTTATAGTAATTCCTTTTGGGATCACCAATGATCCTGATATCTATATAGATTTAATGAATAGTCTTTATAGATCACCTTTATCAGTTTGTGGTAGTCTTTATAGATGATATTTTTATATATTCAAAGTGTAAAGAGGATTATGAGGAACATTTTAGGATTGTAATAAATTCCCTGAGTAAGGATAAGTTGTATAATAAACTTAAAAAGTGTGAATTATGTATTAATAAAGTTTAATTCTTAGGTAATATATTCTCAAGTGAGGGTATATCAGTGGATCTTTCAAAGATCGAAGTTATTGACCAATGAACAAGAAAAACCATGATAACCGATATCCATAGTTTTCTTGTGTAGGATGGATACTACCAGAAATTTGTGATGGATTTATCATGACCATATAATCCAATAACCAAGTTGAATTTAAATGGATATAAATTCATTTGGATAGATGAATGTGAGGAAACTTTCATTGAGCAGAAAAGAAGGTTAGTAAGTGAACTTGTTCTTACACTATCTTGTAGTAGAGAATGGTTTGTGAAATTTAGTGATGCATTAAATAAGGTACCATGATGCACCCTCATGTAGAATTATACGACGATTGATTATTCCTTATTCTAATTGAAAATTCATGAGAAAAATAATTTGACTCATGATTTGGAGTTAGTAATAGTAATGTTTTCCTTGAAAATATGGAGGAATTATATTTATGGTGAAAGATGTGATATATAAACTTATCATAATAGATTGAAGTATATATTCAATTTTTTTTTGAAATGAAACAAAGGAGATGGTTGGAATTAATTAAAGATTATGACTTCTCAATGCACTACCACCTTGGAAAGGCGAACAAGGTGGATGATACTCTGAGTCGAAGGAACCATACAAGTTTACCCATAATAAGGATCTAAATAGATATAATATATATGGAGTTAAGAAGATTGAAATTGAAATAATAATTAAATGTGAAAAATTATATCTTTCTCAATTGAATGTTTAGCTATCCATCCTTTTGAGGACTAAAGAGGCACCTATGATGAATGTGGAATTGTATAAAAAGATGATAAATTTTTCTGAGTTCAACCCCGATTATGATGTAATGATAGGGTTTGGGAACTATGAATGTGTCTTGTAAAAACTAGACTAGAATAAGGAGATAATGGATGAAGCTCATAGTTCATCATTCTCTATCCATCCTAGAATTATGAAAATGTATAAAGATATAAAAGAGTATTTCTAGTGGGATAAAATGAAAAGGGATATTACAGATTATACATCTTGATTCTTGGTATATTAGAAAGTTAAAGTTGAGAGATAAAAGTCTTAGGGAATGTTACTACCATTAAACTAGCTAAATGTAAATGTGAAAAAATTACCAAGGATTTTTTCATCTGATTCCCAAATAAATATAAAGGGAACAATGCTATTTGGGTTGTATTCAATTTTCTTATGAAATAAAAACATTTAATTTATATAAAATAATGTTTCTATTTTTATGATATTTATAGTATATACATTATGTAAGTGTTAAGGTTTCATAGAGTACCACATTCTACTATATATGATCAGGATTTGAGTTTTTCCTCGAAGTTCTAAGGATGTCTTTAGTAGGATTTGGATATAGATTTGATTTTTAGTACTACATATCATCATCATAAATATGGAAATTCTAGGATCACCAAAAAAATTTATAAGATATGTTGAGATCTTTCTCTATGGGTTTCAAAGGTGGTTGAGATCAACACCTTACTTTGGTTTAATTTTCTTACAATAATAGCTTTCAATCAGACATTTAGATGGATCCTTATGAATCTATCTATAACAAGATGTATAGAAATCCAATGTGTTGGGATGAATTTAGGGAAAAAAGATATTGGGGACTAATATAACTAAGGCAATGAAAGATATGGTTAGATCTTTTCTGTACCACATCAAGATAGCTTAGAGTTGATAGAAGTGTTATCCTAACAATCATTGGTGAGATCAAGAATTGAAAGTTGGTGAAAAGGTCTTCCATGAATATCAACTTGGAATAAGGTTATGAGATTTAGAAATAATGTAAAACTGATCCCTAGATATATTAGTCCCATTGAAATTCTTGTTTGTATCAATATGGTTTCTTATTGCTTGGTGCTTCCATCGAATCTCTCTCAAGTTCATGATTTGTTCCTTGTATCTTTCCTGAGTAAGTTCATATCCAATACTTTACATGTAGTGAACTCAGTGGTAGTACCATTGGATAATGATCTCACTTATTAGAAAAAATTTATGTAGAATCATGATTGAATAGAAAAAGTGTTGTGAAACAAGATCACTCACTTGATCAAAGTTTTGCGGCTAAACCATAAATTTGAGGAATCCATGAGGGGACACAAAGATGTGATGAGACAGAAGTATCCTTAGTTATTTTTATTAGATTGATCTAATTTAAATGGATAAAATCTTATAAGGGGGTATAATTAAACACCCTGATATTTTATGACATATTTCTCTTAAAATTAATTTAATTTCTTTGATAGCTTTCTTTACACTCAACATATAGTTTAAACAAACCACAATATACAATTAATATGTTATTATTTAATGTTATAGTTATTTCCTAGCTTTTCTATTGGTGGGTATGAATAGGAATGAATAAATTGTAAAAAACTATTTCTTACATATGTATAAATTGTATTTTTTTGGTTATCAATTGGTTATAAATTAATATAAAATAATTTGAAGGACGATAAATATGTTTTCCTAAAAAACAATTTTTATGTGCACAATGTGTTTTTATCATAATAAATTAGATTAATATATATTTATGAATGGTTTTAATGATATTTATCAGTTATATATTCAATAAAATGACTTAATATTCATTTAATAATTTTTACTAGGCATGGAATAATAATAAATCCAATTTTATGCTTAAAAATGCATTTTTTAAATAGTTTTTGTTGTGTTTTTGCACACTTATTTTAAAATGAATTTATAAAACTTATAAAAATTGAATATTTTAAAATGGATTCCATATTTCTAATAATAATAATAAATATTATTTAATATGTATAAAATAATTTTTGGTCATAATGAAAAGTAAAACTAATAAATTTTTTTCACAAAAAATAGGGTTAAAAAGAGTTTAATGGGGGGAGGGGCTAAGAGATAAGGTTTAAAATATCAAAAAATACTTGATTTGATTTGATTTTTTATTTAATTTTGAATTTATTCTTCTTTTATTCTAATATTTGTAATTTTAGAGCCACTTTACTCGAGTAAGTCATTAATATATTTTAATCTTTTGAAAAATTTCAGGTGCATCCTATCCCTCCCTTATAAAAGGATACCAATTATACTCTATTACTCACACTTTATGAGCCTTATATATCATAAAATACCTACCATAATCCCTTTATAAAATTCCTATACATTCTCTATATGTCTTATTTTGATTATAATACCATCATTTCAAGGCTTAAGCATAAGCCAAAGGAGGTTTCTCAATGAAGATCTATAAATCTTTCCAATTACTTTCAATTTTATTCCTTCTTAAACAATCTATAAATATATTTTATCCATTATAAAATAATTAATTAAGTATCTTAAATATAATTAATTTTTATTATGATGATTTACCAACCATTTTCACCTCATTTCCATCAAATGGAAATGAAAGTATCGCTTGTGCGTACGTGTGGACTATCGCTTTCACATAAAGATGTGATTCATTTTTCATCCCCATATTTCATGGTTGGTTATTATTATGGATATAATTTTTATATATTATATTTTTAAATAATTATACTTCTTTTATTATAAAATATTATCTACCTTCTTACCATTACATTCTTTGGAAAATGATAACGTTGGTCGTGCGTACGCGTGGACCACCACCACCACGAAGTGATGTGATTCATTTTTCAATTTTGATTTATATGGATGGTAATAAAAAAATATTTAATGGATATGTATTATGTTAATGATATAATAATAATATTTTATGGTAAATTATAATTTACCTTTCTTTTGTTCCACCTATCGAAAATTTAAAACATCACTTGTGCGTACGTACCGACTACCATCTCCATAAAGTGATGTAATTAATTTTTATCAACACTTTATATGAATGATTATAAAATATAATATAATGAATAAATTTGATAATAATTTCATGATTAACATTATATATATTATTAAACCATGACCATGGTTCAAGGATTGGAACCATCAAACCGAAACATGCATGGAAAACAAAAAAGTTTTCAACTGAATGTTAATTTTAAGGAATAATTGTTAATAAGAGGATAATTGGATATTATAAAGGAATTATAAATATTAATTTATGCATGAATATTGGTGTATAATAGATTTATAATGTAACTCCCCGACCCCAGTTACCCAGATTCGGTGCATTGTTGTGTAACATTGGCATGATCACAAAAGATCAAGTCTCAAAAGACCGATTAGTTTAATAGCCTTGGAAACACTAGATACATTCATAAAAGTTACATTACATCATAAAGTGAAAAACTACAATAACATGGTCTCCATAGTCCACACTCATATCCCCTTCTGACTATCCCTGCGGGTCATTCATACAATACTTCTTCACATCCTGGAAAATATTAAAACATTGAAAGGGGTGAGCTCAGATGCTCAGTAAGGATAACAATATAGCGGAAGCTTTCATAAATAAACATTAACATTTAAGGCAATGTATAACTAAAACAAAAGCCTTTTAAACTTGAAATTCAACATCATATGGCAAAATTAAAATGAGATAATTCCATTTACTTATTCACATGGATATTCTACTGGTCAAATAATCACATGCAATATCAATAACCACTTTCATAATGATGGAATGCATAATTCCAGACTATCATACCCACATAGCCAAGGCCTCATGCCAATACTACAAATAAGATTTTTTCCAGGCCTCGTGCCAAGACACTAGTTTGTCTCATGAGACCTGCCGATGCATCGAGGAGCTATAGTGGGCTCCACCCGTCACTTATTAAGTCCAATGCATTCCTCATATGAGCAGGTTTAAACATATCATAAACCATAACATAATCGTATCACATAAAACATGCAAAAAGGAAACATAACATTTCCACATTTCAATCACAAGATATCAATACAACACATTGATATAATAAAAACATTATCAAAACCATTTTCAATACCAAAATAAAAGAAAATTAAAATTTGGTATTTATTTTTCATTTAAAAAAAGTTATGGCTTGTAGAGGAATCCAAAATTCAAATAATGGTCACGGCGGCAGATAAGTCATTTTCGCCGCATATGTACGACAAAAAAAACATTCCCTTTTGTCGTTTAGTAAAATGCTTCGTATAAAAAAGATTCCTTTTGAATAAACGTAAAAGTCAAAGGGGTTTATACACCGTATAAAAGAAATTTGTGTATAAAACAAAATATGCCTCAATGAATGGAGATTGAGACAAGGTCCTTTACAAAGATCATTTTTTAAATAAAATAGATCTATTATGTGTATTCACTATAAGTACACATAAAAAAAAGTACAAATACAAGATATGACATAATAATATCATGACATAATTTGAAAGTAGGAGATTAACCCAAAGAACTGAAATTGGGTTAAGAAGTTCCCTTACAAAGATCATTTTTTAAATAAAATAGATCTATTATGTGTATTCACTATAATTACACATAAGGAAAGTAAAAATACAAGATAGGACATAATAATATCATGACATAATTTGAAAATAGGAGATTAACCCAAAGAATGGACATTGAGTTAAGAAGTTCCCTTACAAAGATCATTTTTTTAAATAAAATAGATCTATTATGTGTATTCACTATAATTACACATAAGGAAAGTAAAAATACAAGATAGGACATAATAATATCATGACATAATTTGAAAATAGGAGATTAACCCAAAGAATGGAGATTGGGTTAAGAAGTTCCCTTACCTCGTGTCCGACTTGACTCGATCGCTCTTTAATCTCCTGAATAATAAACTAGAGTTAATTTCTACTTTCTTAAGATCATTTTTCAAGTTAATTATTCCTTTTATATCACTTATTACCATGTTATGAACACTATGTAATTATGTAAGTTAATAACAGTCATTTTGTCGATATTTGGTACTTGAGTCAACAATAAACTTCTTATAATTACAAGTTGTTTATGTGGTAGAATATCCATTATCTCCAGAATTATATTCATGATGTAGATATCATATATATAATATATATCCAGTATATACATTCATTCATAATATTACGTAACATTTAGAGGTAAGAAATGAAATGCACCGTTCATGGAGACAGTAATCCGTACGTACGCATGAACGCTACTTTCATTTCTATTTCATATTTAATGGAATGAAATCTTAATTATATAAAGGTATATTATAATTCCAGTATAATATAATGTATAATACCATTTACTCCATCCTTTATACATCACACATATGGAATTAACGATTCAAATCACTTTGAGGGGGCGGTAGTCCACACTTCCTAAAATGAAAATATCGCGTTTACCCATAATGGAAACCATAAAGGTATGCAATAAATGAAAAATACAGAAGCTTAAGTAAAAAAATAAACATATTATATATCATATATAAATATAGTGACATCTTAATGGCCACCGTTGAAGGTGTTATATGAGTGTTGAACAATCATCGTTTCGTGAGGCAGAAATTCTCTATCCACAGAAACAGTATGTTCTTTAACCATTAGATGTAGGTGTGTGTAAGTGTAGCTCGAATCATTATTATAAAAACATACTAGTATATTGATTATACTGGTTTTGTTACAAAATAAATGAATAAAAAGAGTTTAGGGGGTTGGAGAAGCAAAATAAAACAAAAGAACACAAGAGAAAACACTACCTTTAAAACAGGTAACTCTTTTTGATTTGAGCTCAAAGGCTTCCTTGGGAAGACTTCTGCCAAAAGTAAGGCTTGTATGAGTAATAGTGGGATGTGGAGAGACAAAATGGGCAGGGTTTGGCCGAGCCAAATGATTGAGAGGTGTGGGTAAGGTGGTAGAGGTGGGGGCCTTTTATAAGAGGAGAGGAGGGGCACTCTTGGAAAGTTATAAAAGGTTACCTTATCATAAAATGCTTTTCGAATTTAAAAGGTCCCAAAATTATATATTTCGAGGATAAGGTAATAGGATTTCTAAATCCACCCATCCAATAAGTTTTTGACATGTTTAGGTCTTATATTTTATATTATATTTTCATTTTATTTAAATCGATAAATAATGAGGTAATCGCTGCATCATCATGGTGTCATAAATAATTTAATTTATTTAATGTCTAAAAATTATAAACAAAATATCATGATGTAGTAAATCTTTTTATATTTATAATGAATATTTATAGTAAAAAATATGACTTGTATAGCCCCATTTAAAAATTGTTTTAGTAAACCAACTCATGTTTGTGACATTTTTATTTTTACTTTAAATAAAAAGTTATTATTGTCATTTTGTTACCCAAGTGGCTCCATGGGGTCCCCAAGTTGACCCATGGATTGTATTGGTCTGAAATGACTCATACAATAAGGGTAGGACAAGTGTAAGGGTATTTTCATATTTTTATAATATCATTTTTACCTTAAATTTCACTAATTACCTTTAATCGCGATTAATTAAACTTAAAAGCTACTATTCACCAAAAATTATTTTAATCTCATTGAACCACATTTTACTTCCTAATTACAACCATGTATGTTGGATTTTTGAAAATCAAATCACAGAAGTGGTAATGTTTCATTTAAATGAACAATCAGTTTTGTAACTACCACTTAGTGGTTTCACTATTCATCAAAAATTGATGTTTTTCAGAACAATGCCAAAATTTCACCCTAAGATATAATTGATATTCCGAATTAAAAAATGATGTCTATTTTAAAAAATTCCAAACATATAAGTTGCATTAATTAATTTTATAATTAATTCCCGCTGTCACAACAAATAACATGTTTTTAAGAAACAATATATATCAAAAGATTGACAATTGTTTATGTCTAATTTCAAAGTGAAATTAATTATAATGAACACCATTGGATAAAATGGTAAAAATATATTATAATTATACTTTAAAACCACTCAATAGTATAATTTATCACTATAAATTATTTTGATTAAAAAAGTTGTTTTTAAGTATTTTTCACTATTCATAAAAAATTGGAAGTTCTCAGAAAAATACCAAAAATTCAACATAGGCTAATTTCGATATTCTAAATCCAAAAATTAAGTCCATTTTGAAATATAAAATATATATAATTTTAAAAAGTGGGTATTACTATTCATAATGGCTATTTTTATTAGTCACGGTGTGTTAGAATCTCGAACTTGCGTACAATACAAGCTATTGCATTATTGAAAGAGAAGCGTATTGTGGAAGCTCGGGGTGTCATATATAATAAATATATATTTATTATAAATTAGGTTTGAACACGTATGAAGAAAGACAGTACTTGAGGCATGAATTTTATGTTATAATCTAATTTATTTTCAAGATTGTCTATGCTAAATTTCTATTGAAGGTAATTATATGATAATTATCCTTTAAACCCAATATATTTTATTCTACTCTATTTATTTCTAGGGTTTATATGTTTTCTTTTCATTCTCCTCTCTATGTTACATAAAACATTTAAGAATTTTCTTAAAAACAATCTACCTTATTTCCTCTTTGGTTGGGAATCGTTTTAAATCCATGTCAATATTTTATTTAAAATGTTTTAGGAATTTTTTTACTATTATAAAATGATTTATTAATGTATTTTTTACCCATATTTTATTTTCTACAAAACAATTTAAAAATAATCTTCCTGTCATTTTCTAAACGAGGTACTTTTTACTAAAGGTGTGAATAGAATCTTTGTTTTAACATCTACCGTACAAATGACTTGTCCCTCCATCATTACTACTCATTTATTTAAAGATTAATTTTCAAGTTTTCATGATTATTTTCAAATAAAATGTTTTCCTAATGTTTTTGAAATTTTTAGATTTTAAATGGGTGATTTAAAAATGAAAATTTATTCTCCTCAAGAAATGTTCTAGTGATATTTTAAAGATATTTCCATCTATGAAAACATCCTTTGATGTTACTTATACTACATCGGGGAGATAATCCAATTATAACATCCTTATTTTTCACTAAATGGTTATTTATTACAATGAAGAAATATTTATGAAACCCCTTTTATTTTCCATTAGTTAAGCTGTAAAGAAATGATAAATTTTTTCATGACCTTGTGGCATATATATAAATGGATTATGATTCTATGATGGATGGGTCCAATATATCCCTCCAATCAATTGGGTAATGTGATATTGGTATATCATTAGATGATTATGATAAGCATGGACATGTTTTTAAATTTATTTTTTTCACATTTTTATGCATGATTAGGATTAATTCTAGTTATTACCCTAAGATTATGCATCAAAGTGATTAAAAATATCTTTGTTCAAATTTTGATGTATGATTATGATTGATTCTAGCTATGCTCATAAGATTATGAATGGAAATGATTAAAAATATCTTTTTTTCCACATTTTTATTTGTGATTATGATTTCTTCTATATTTTCTCACAAGATTATGTGTGGAAATGATTAAGAATAATCATGCTCACAAGATTATGATTTTCTATGACCATGATTCCACATGCCTATGTTATGAGTCTTGAATGATGATTACATATTTGAATCCATAATTGATCATTCTTCTGGATATGAATTTATTTTAGATTTTATGATCTATTATTTTCTGGGTATAAATTTTATGTTTATAACATGCCCTGGATTAAGTAATAATACCCTTATGATCATCTTATTCTTTCCTATGATTGATATTTCCCATGTTTACCCTTAATAAAAATTTTATCTCACCATTTTATATGTTTTCTTTCCCTAGATTTTTATGGAAGGATTTAAGTGTGATGAGTCTAGAATGGTACCTTATATAAAGAAAAATGTTTTATGTGATGAATATTTTACTTAAATAAGATGTTTATATATAGTTTACAAGTACACTAAACCTTTACAGTTCTTGGGCATGTTTATTTGGGATATATATTTAATATTAATAAAAAATACATAATATATACGTATGTTATTATTGGGTTTCTATAATACCCACTCTTTTATATCTGGAGAATTTACCAAGGGCATCACATTACTCACTCAACCATTAGATACTGAACTATCAGTGAAAATTCCTTATGGTACAATGATTTCATCTTAAGTATATAACTCATATTTGATATAATGTTTTGGTAATTTTCTTCCTAAAATTATTATTATTCTATATATATTTGTATTTGATGTTATTTTGGTCATGGATTGGATCTCTCTATATAGATACCATATCAATTTCTGAGGAAGGGAAGTCACATTTGATATCCCAAATCAACGTATGATCCTATATTAACGTGAGGACGAATATAAAATTACAATATAAATTAAATCCATTATATGGGTTCTAATACCTAATAATAAAGGGTATCTAGAACAAATGGTCAAGGAGAAACTCAATAGTGAAGATATGCCTACTGTGTGGGAATGTGTTGATGTATTTCCTAAAGAGTTGCATGTTGTTCCCCCGAATCATGAAGTTCAGTTTTCAATATAACTCATACACAGTGTTACACCTATTTCAAAAAATCCTTATAGAATTAAAATAATTTAGTTGCAATAATTTAAGAACCAATAATAGGAGAATCTATAAAAGGTATTTATATTCCCTAGTGCGTCACTATTGTAACACCCCAAGTTTTTATGAACCACTTTTTTGAATAAATTAAAATTTTCATTTATATCTTAAAATGAACTAAGTCAAATATTCCTTTAATAATAAATTGAATTTTCTTATATTACACACAACACTGAGTTGGTGTACGATACATACAACACTGAGTTGGTGTATGATACATGCAACACCAACTTGGCCTATGATACACACAACACTAAGTTTCTACAACTTATATCTTTGTATTGTTTTAATTATATAAATAATATAATTATAACTTATCCATTAAACTTAGTTATATGAATATTATTAACTACTATTCAAATATTTTTTATAATTTTTTTATATAAATGAAAAATATTGACAATAAAAGAAATATTTTTTGGTAAAGTCCTTCTATGTCTAAAAATACCGTTTTTAATGTCTTTAAAATAAAATTAATTTTAGAAACATTTAGAAAATGAATTTTATAAAATAAAAATTATTTTTAATTTATAATGTCTAAATTATCTTAGGGTTAATTTTTTTTATTTTTCTGACAAATTTCATTTTTGGATGAATAGTGAAAAATACAAGTTTTTAATTCAATAATTTTTAAATTAATTTATTTATAAGGTTAAAATACATTTTAATATAATTTAAGAGTTTAATTATATAATATTTTTATAAATTAATCCAATTTTGGTCATTGGAACCATTTCCACATTTAAATTGGACATAAAGACTTAACAAAATTCTGATCCTTTTTACTATAAAAACCCGCAGTGTCGTCCCGACAGCGGGATTAAATTAAATTTAATTTCTTTCACTTCTATGTTTATAATTTGAAAAAATTTATTCCATATTTGGAACTATAATAATTTATAATTTCAAATAAATTCAACTATTTTTTTGACAAAAAAATATTAGTGAATGTGATTAAAATTAATTACATCAGTTAAGAGAAAAATTAGGTTAATAAAGTACTAATCCTTAAATATAAGACCCCAAAAGGCCTATAAACATGTAAAAAACCCATTGTATATAAATAGTTCTTCCATAAACCTTAAATTATTGATTTTTTTTGTTTGGTATGACTTTTTTTAGGTAAGAACTTGTGCACACCTAACTTGTTTCTAAATATTCAAAGTGAGTCCTTTTCCTCCCCTATAAAAGGCCACCACCTCAGCCCATTCCTCACACCTCTCAAAACTTTTAAGTTAAAAAAATATATAGAAAAGTATCCTCACAAAAATACTCACTTTTACCTTGAAGCCTTTGTTTGGGTATAAATCTTCCAAGTAAACCTTTTGGCATAAACCAAAAGGAGTTACCCGATTTAGAGGTAACATCTTCTCTTAAGCTCCTTTCCTTTATTTTCCTTCTTCATCCCCTCAACTCTCTTTATTAAATTATTGTGTGAAAAAAATTATCCTACATATAATATGATTTTTTATACAAATATTTTGACCTAAACTTTTACAAACCCCCATCTAATGGATATTGAACATACTGTTTCTGTGTACGGAGAACCACTGCCTCATGAAACGATGATTGTTCATTTCTCCTTTTCCACCAATAATGGTGTACATTATGATAGAGAATAAATTTCTATATGTAATATATTATATTTATAATTAATTTAATCTTTTTTTATTCCTTTTACAACACACATATCTTTAATTTCCATTTGGTGTTAATATGATAATCTCGTTTGAGGAAGTATTGATTACCGCCCCCTCAAAGCGATGTGATTCACTCACACACCACATGGAATCTATTAAGGACGGGTTTAATGACCTTATATGATATATATGATACATTAATGATACTATAATAATTACACACACACACACACACACATATATATATATTTCATCTACATACTTTATTTCAATATGACAATAAAAATGGAAACAACATTCATGCGTACGTACGACTTACCATCTCCATGAACGGTGTATTCCATTTTGTAATTCATTATGATATAGATTATTATAATATACATATATTTTATATACATGATATTTATATCATTATATACATTCTATAATCATGATATAAGTATAGGGACCAATGATATAACAAATTAGGAAACATGCGAAGAACAAAGAGAATATTACCTGAAGTGAAACCTTAACACATGATAGTTAACAAGCGAGTAATATAAGGTCATAATAAAACCATATATGGTATTATATGTAAGAATATGATTCTTTAAAATATTTATAATAAACTTATATTTATTATACAGGAAGCTTGTATGAGTACGGAGAGAGTCAAGACACAAGGTAAGGGGAATTTCATCTCACTTTTAATTTCTGTGAGATACAAGCTATGTTCACCAATATTTTCTTTTGTGTAGTTTATGTACTTACAATGACTTTATTATATTTATATTTTAATTAAATTTATGTTTATTCACATATCCATTCTATGATCCTTCTTTCATGGGGTTTAACTTTCAAAAGTTACCAAATCGTTAAAACCGTTTTGTCTCAATTTGCCTTCTTTGAGATTCATGTTTTGTTATGAACCTAAGATATTTTTCGAGGTGTATATACTTATATTTTACATGTTATATCATTAATATAATTCTTTTCATGATATATTAATCTTTATTTAATTTAATTTTATTACATAGAGAGTATGATCCCAAGTTACCAAGTTATAAGAGTTTATTAAGACAATCTCATCGCTTTCCGAGATGGTTTATGTTTATGATTCCCTTGATGAAATCTTATGATTTAACTCTCAAGAATATTTATTATTTTAATTACCATATATTTATTCATGATATACTCTATTTTTATTACCATTTTACCACTCTTTGGTACTTAAGATAATGTTTTTTATGTAAAATATGACTATCTCTCTCTTCAATCAGAAATCTATTGTATTCAAAAACTATGTTTTCAAAATCATTTTCAAATTGATTTAAAAATATCCTTGAAGATAATTTTCAAGGAAAAATGATTTTAAAAATGTTCTATTTTTTTATAGATTCCTTTATAAGTTTTCAAATCTATTTTCTAAGGAAAATTTTTTCAAAAATGTTTATGTTATAAAAATAATTTTTAAAAGAATAATGGATATTTTCCTCAAGAAATGTTTTAAAAGATCTTTAAAAATTATTTCCCAACTAAGATAACTTTCATTGGTGTTACTCATGCCTTTATTGGGAAATTATTCAATGTTTCTATTCATATTATTTCTCTGAATGTATTATGTTTTGATGGTATGATGTTATGAAAACCGTTTCTCTTTCATGGGTTATATACTTTTGAAACCTGCTTCTTTTCATGAGTTATTTTTACGATGAAATGAACATGAAACCTTTATCTTTACATGGGTTATGATATGTTTACATGTTTATGATACACATTTCATTTCATGGGTTATGATATGTTTATTTATAATATTTTGTAACATATATGTTTGATTTCATTATGTGATAGGTGAGACATATATCTCCCTCCAATGCATTGGGTAAAGTTTTATATCTCACAAGATAAACTAAGATGGTATTTGGAGTGAAACTTGACTACTATTATGGTCATGAGAGTGAACAATCACTACTAATATAGTATGAGGAGTGAAATCATTATACTATGATGGCCATGGGAGTGAACCATGACTACTATGATAGTATGGGGAGTGAACCCATACTACTAATATGGTCTTGAATGCATGAAACAACTACTATACAAATCATTATATACTTATGTGTTTTCCACAATTCTATGTCTTACTCCTATGTTAATATTTCATGGATTATGTAATTTACTTCCTTTTTATTCATGTCTTATGAACTGTCAAGCTTTATGACATGATTCATGAATATGATCTTTTCTATATAGGGTATAATCATCTATTTTCATGATCACATTATCATACCCTTATTCTCATGTTTATGCTTACATTTCTCCCTTATTTACCCCTACTAAGAATTTTATCTCACCCCTTTTTATGTTTCCTTCCCCTGGTTGTGTAGATATGTATTATGTTTGATGTGTCTAAGAAGGGTTCTAGTCAAGAAAAACCCAGTGAGAGATAATATAGCTCACATATGTATCAGTGTTTATGTTTCCATGTTTCCAAAGGCACTATACCAACTATGGTATTTGGGAATCTGTTTTTATAATGTTTAAGTTTTCCACAAAAGTTATGTAATGTTAATGATAAGGTTATGCTGGTTTTGATGCATGTTCTTTATCTTTAGTACTATTTTTATATTTCATAAATTAACAATTTTGAATCAAGTTGGATAAAATAAATAATATCAAATAATATATTATCAATCACAATACACCTGAAATGATTTCTCATTGTGAATATTGGTGAGATAAGTCCCTGATTCCAGTTTTATAATGTCTGCATAACAAAGTGGTGGGTGGAGATTTATTTTACCCTCAACATCTATAAGATATAACTTCGTCAGAACAGTCCAGAAGCCTCTATGGAATTTTATAGTGCCCATTAGGAAAAGTTTTTTATGGTAATATTCTAAAATAAATGAAATATTAAAGGAATAATTAAAATTAAATCAATGTTTCATTATATATTTTTTGTAGTAAAATAGAGAAAGTATATTGTAACATTACTGTTATATCTTTCCAAAGGATTTAGTTCATTGCAGGTTGGATGTGGTGCCATGAGTCAATATTAATCGACACGTTCATCCTCATTGCAACCCCAAGATAACTAATGAATGTTGACTTGTTGGGGTAAAGAGGTTGGATGTTTTAATCCAAACCAACCTCAAATTTTATACCCTAACTTATTGTCTTGATAATTTTATTCAAAACTGTGATGCTGCATTGTTTTGTTTTTTTTTCAGTTTTTTCATCAACATGTTGTTGATCCCCTAATAATTCTACAGTTTCATCATCAATAGCCTATTCTTGCTTGGGATTTGAAACATCATCATGTTCATAATCCATTGTCTGCATGAGTAGTCAAACATTTAATTTGTCTTGAATAACAACAATGCAATACACTCTAAGGATAAAAGTCCACAATTGCATGCATCTTGCATGAAATATTAAACATATCTATAATACATAAATACTATAGTGCAACTAACCTTAATTACCTTTATTTAATCTGTCATCATATGCTTGATTGCATTTCATATCTTGATTACTAGAGGAAGGCTAGTTTGAAAGAGGGAGTCCAATCCCTCATCAATAGATGGAAGGCAACCAAGCGTCTAAGTATTAAAGTGTCCTAGAAAAATACACTAATGGAATCACTCAAAAAGTATCCTCAATTGATATATAATATCCATATACTATGGATGAAAAAATAAATCCTTACTATCATAATATATGATATTGACATAATACAATATGACATTTATTTATTTGAAAAAATAATAGATTAATACATTGTGTCCTTGAAGAAAAATTATCTAATACCACATATGAGTTTTTGGGTATCATCCTATGATCATTAGAGGGATAAAATAACTAAAAAAGGGACGATTTATCTCAAGGATAAATGTTAATGGAAATAAAGAAAAAACACCTATGACATACCTGTAATATAGTATCAGTGGAATCCATATTTAAGCTTCAATAGAATATGTTTGATTTATAACACTGAAGAAGAAAACAAAGTATTCTAGATTTTGAGCAGATTACACTAGCCTTCAATCACAGAAATATTCTTGAGGGCCCTCGATCACCGAAGGAGTGCTAGTTCCTTAACCTAGTGATAAACAGTGGTCAAAGAAGAAGAGAGGTTTGGATATAGAATTAAATAAAGATTTAATTACAATAGGGGGATAAAATCTCTATTTTTTTTCATTTTAGACATGGATAAAAAATTATCAGGACTTATAAGAAATAAATATCCTAACCATCAAAAGTATATTTTAATCAAATTTTGTTCTCTTTGTGGTTATTCACCATGTTAGATGGATTTTCAAATTATTTTTTATCTTATAAATTAATAATCTCTCTATTTTGATTAGTAAATCTATTAATAAATCATATCTCATAGTTTTATTTATCAATTATCAAACCATGGATAAATCACTTACTTTTTGGAAATACACTCTTTATATATTGTTGTGTATTTATAAGTCCATTTACCTAATGATTTCTCAACTCTTTCCAATCTAGTGAATTTTTAAAAAATTTGTTGAGCATACTTTTCTCACCAAAGAAATTCCCCATAACTCTTTGTAACCCATGGTTAAAGTTTAATAATAATATTAAATTAATTAGAAAAATAAAACTCTCACAACATGAATCACTAAAATAATTTTTGGAACGTGACTAATTAATTAAATATTTTTTGAATTCAATAAAAAATTATTCATTAAATTCATAAATATAAATAACCAATTTCATGGTTTAACAATTTACATGAATAACTAAAATTCACAAAACATGTTTTAATGATTTTTACACTTACCTTGGTCCTTATATGTTCATCTCCCATAAATAAGGGCCACAACATGGTATCCCCTAATCTTTAAAAACCCTCATAATTAATCCTTTAGAATATATAATATAGTATATAAGATGAATTAAATTTGAGAAACTACCTAGATTTTGGAACCCTATATTATTCAAATGAAGAGGAGACTAAGGGGGGGTGAGAGGTCTCCTTGTTAATGTCAATAGGAGAGTAAACCATATATGTGTGTCTCTAGGGACAAATGGGATGGACAATCAAATACATATGAAAGGAGAAAAATGATGAAATAGAACCACACTCATTGTATTTTAGAAGCAATGAGAAGAGATTTAGGGTTCATCATGTTTAATAACAACAAAAAAACACAAAAATCAGAACCCAAAACATCAAAAAATGATAGGGGAAGAGTTAAAAATAACATACATTAGATTTTAGCCTTGATTAATTTGAGGGAACATAGAGGACTTGCGCCGATAGTAGAGGAGTTCTGCGAGAGCTTGATAATTGTGAGTGACTGAGTCATGGTTTAGATTTTTTTAAATAGATCGGTGTCACTTTTAACAGTGCTTTCAAAAAAGTACTGACATAGATCCCTTTTATCAGTGCTAAATTTATAAGCACTGATAACAGACATATTTATCAGTGCTTTTTAGTGCTGATTAATCCCAATCTTTATCAGTGCTAAAAAAATGATTATAAAAGACATATTAATTAGTGACAATGTTTTGGCGCTGATAAATATATATTTTAACAATTCTTAATTAACACTATTTTTTTATAATTATAATTATTTAAAAAACTTTATTATAGTTTTATACTTATATATATATAATTATTTAAAATTATATAAATATTTATTTAAAAATAATAATTATTAATATAGTAAATATAAATTTATTATTTATTTATAAATATTTATTTATAAATATATTTTTAACATTATTAATGGAAATATAATATTAAATACATGTATTTTAAAAATGGGTGAAATTGAATAATTCAAAATGAGTAAACTTTAAAAATATTGAAAAAATGGATAAGTTTTTTTAATTAAATATGAGTAATTAAAAAAATATGAATATATATATATATATATATATATTGAAGTGGATGAATACATATTGAAAATATTAAAACATAATAAATAAATAAATATAAATAAATAATAAAAAAGGATCAAATTCAAAAATAAAATAAAAAATAAAAAAATAAAAAATGAATACCCTAACTATAGTATTAAAAACAAATAAATAAAATTGATTGATTGAAAACATAATATATATTAAATGCATCATGTTATAATGAAATTCTAAAATATAATAAGATTTGAATAAATTGCATAAATATTAGGTGTATGCGTTTCTATATATTGTGTAGATATATTTGTGCGTGCATTGTGTATACAAATGCATTAACACACACACACACACATGTGTGTGTGTGTGTGTGTATGTGAAATAAATGCAACACACAACATTTAATATAGGTTAAATTGAAAAATAAAACAACATTAAAAATGAATAAGACATTAATATGTTTTTAATTAACATTTTATATATTTATATCTAATATATACTATTTACGAATATTTATAATCTATATATATGTATATTAATTTTATTGATTTTATTAATAATTATTTAATTAATAAAATGTTTTATATTTTTCTTAATTTACTCATTTTATTTTTATTAGTTTATTTTTTCATTTTATTCTGGACCTTTATCAGTGAAAAAAAAGCACCGATGAAGGGAAATTTTTATCAGTTCTAAAAATTCACTAATAAAGGACACCTTTTATGAGACGTCCCAACCTGGGTGCCACTAAACAGTGCCCCGAGCCGGCTGGCCACATGCCCTCAAGTGTGCCTCCCCATACGCCAGAGGGTGCTGACTAGCAGTGAGGGTTTAGTAAGTCAGTCTTGGGGAGACTATACCCTCTTTTATCAGAATAAAACACTACCAGAAGCAAAAAACAATAACCAAGTGTGGAAGCGTATAAATAACCAGAACAATACCATGCCATATGAGATCAAAAACAAGAAAAATACAATACTCAATTGAAAGTTAAAACATACTATAACAATGCGAATGTCAAGTGTCTACAATGAAACTAAAATTAAAGACACAACGACTCCCAAGCGAGTCTCGAACCACATATGATTCCTTCTACCATGATCGAATCCCAAACAACAACCTATCCTAGGGCCTTGATCTTATCATATCCTGCAACAACAAAGTCTACTCAGGTGATGATCAGGAAACCCAAATAGGGAGTGAGTACGACTCAGTAGTCCACCACCAATGGTGTCTAAAACAAGTACAGTCAAAAGATGGTGCATGTAGTTTTATGAAGAAATAAATACAATGAATAATTAAATAGTTATCACATTGTTATTTAATATTTAATCATCACATTAGGCCCAGTTTCAATTCATGTTTCCCATCTGAATCATCATTCATTATTATCATTCATTTGATGTAGGTCACCATGACCAACACCCTAAAATCTTGTTGAGTGTAGGTCATCATGCCTAACACTCCTTTTCTCATTTAGTGTAGGTCGTTATGCCTAGCACCCCATAATCTCAAGCTTGGATAACTATTGGGGAGGAACTCTAAACTTCTAATCGGTCTAGAATTCCATGTTTAGCACCAAAAAAATCCCAGCCATTTAATCATTAATCAATTCACAAGAATTATCCACATAATTCAATTACTAATCCAACGATTAGTTAAACATTTCAAAGTCCATCAGTTAACTCAAAAATTAACTAAGAACATCACTCATTAATTAATTCATCAATTAATCAATCAATCAAAACACTTCTCTTTCCATAATTAATTATTCACAATTAATTATCCATATCAAATCTCAACTTTTCATAAGTAATTCTTACAATTAATTATCTTTGATCAACATCATGGCACATAATTAATTCTCACAATTAATTATCTTTGGTTAACATCATGGCACATAATTAATTATTACAATTAATTATCTTACATAACCAAACATTATTTCATAATTAATTCCCCCCAATTAATTATCTAAACACAACCAATTCAATATCTCAATTAGAATATCACAACCCATAAAAAATCTTCAAATTAACTATTTGGGAAACCCCCCTTCATTTGTTCTGTGACTCAATTATCAATTAATCACAAAGGAAATCATAAGTCAATTACACATTCTTAATTACTTCAATTTAGGAAATCAATTGTCAAGGGAAGCTAGAAAATCATAAACTCACATACACATATCAAAATCATGACCATTAGAGTTTTATTTATACCACCTACCTCGTTTTATTGATGGATGTTATCTAAATGGAAATCCCAAAAATCCTAGTGGAACAACATCATCGATCAAGCTCCGGATCTAAATCCCTAAACCAAAATTAAGATCAAAGGCATCAAGATATTTCAAATCTAGATCTAGATCCACAATACTAGATCCAGATCTCAACTCATAGATTTAGATCCATGTAAATGGTGGAGATATTCCATGAAAAGATCAAGGAAGGGTAGAGGAATGAATGAGAGAACCAACAGGATGAAATCCACTTATTGGGAAGAGAGAGGATCTTCAATTTTGGCTTTTGATCTCGAAGAATGGTGTTTGAATCACCTTGGATTCTATTTGGAAGGATTTGGGAAAACCTAGAATTTTTCAAGCCTAAGCCAAGGTCAAAATATGGGAGTCTCGAGGGGGGGGGGGGGCAGGTGGTTTTAAAAAGAATTTTTGAATATTAAATTCCATGTGCATGGTTTCCTAGAAAAAAGAACATGGTTAAGGAAAACCGTGCACCAACCATGTGGACCCGTCTGCCCAAGTTTTCACGATTGGCACAGTTCAGTAGAACAGTTTGTCAAACTGTGTGCAAACCGTGCAAACCTTTCTATTGGCATAGTTTAGCCACATAGTTTGTCAAAACATGCACAAACCGTGCATATCCCACTGTCCTTTAGTTTTTCTCAAAATTTCACCCAAACACACCCCAAGACACTAATAAAAAACGGTACTTAAAAATTTAAAAAGTACCTGAAAACGTGCTCAAGATGACTCCAAAAAAGGTCGGGATCTTACAATCTCCCCACCTTATAACAAATCATCCTCGAGCTACACTCCCGAACTTATCTAATATTATGAAACAAAAATATTGGGCCATTGAGCCCTCATGTATTCTTCCCATTCCCAAGTTTCCTATCAAACACTTCCATGTTTCCATAACAAATGAACTAACAACATGATGTTTCCCTGTAACACGTTCTCACTGCTAACCATCACATGTATCAGATGCTCCTCAAAGGATGAATATATCTCGAGGTCAACCTCTTCCACATCAATCACATGAGAAGGGTCAGGGTGATACTGACATAGTTGTGACACATGGAAAACATCATGTATAGCGCTGAATTTCTATTGAAGTTCTAATCAGTACGCCACTGGCCCAATTCTCTCAAGCAGCTCAAACGATCCTATAAACCTGGGTGCCAAAATGCCCTACCTCTATATCCTGTGGTGACCCAATCTAGGTGAAGCCAAAAGGAATACACAGTTAACCTATGTAAACTCTAGGGGTCATCTTTTTATATCAGCATACAACTTCTGCCTAATGTGAGATATAGCCATTTGTTTTTGAATCAACTGCATTGGCTCCGATGTCTCCTGAATGAGACTCGGTCCCAACAAATCTGACTCACCCACCTATAGGTAACATAGTAGTGATCTAAAAGGACTACCATAAAGTTCCTCATATGGTTCCATCTGCATAGTTTCCTGATAACTGTTGTTATAGGTGTACTCCACTAAAGCCAAGTGATTCTCCCAAGAACCACCAAAGTCAACCACACATGCCTGCAACATATCCTCTAACACCTGTATGGTATGCTCTGACTACCCATTTTTCTATGGGTGGAAGGTCATAATTAAAAAAACCTATGTACCAAGAACCTTCTATAAACCCTACCAGAAGTGTGAAGTAAAGCACAAATCTTGATCTGGAACTATAGTCCGTGGCACCCCATGCAAACGAACTATCTCTCACACATATAGTTCTCCCAACTATTCTACTATAAAGGTTTCCCTAATAGGAAAGAAATGTGATACCTTCATTAGTCGATCCACAAAGACCCAAATTACATCATTCTTCCTAAGAGTATTTGGATGTCCTACCATGAAATCCATAGTCATGTCATTCTACTTCCATTCCGGAATAGATAACGACTGCAATAGGCCTCTAGGTATTTGATGCTCTACCTTCACATAATAATTGGAAAAACATCTTGTTACAAACCCTGCTATCTACTTTTTCATTCCTGACCACCAAAACTATCGTCGTAGTTCACAATACATTTTTTTCACCCCAAGACGTACTGCCCATTTTGAGGCATGAAATTATCACATGAGTTCCCCTCGAATACTCATAGGCACAATAACCCGATTTTTCACATAGATGATATCATCGTCATCTATTATCCTATCTAAAGGTGTATCCTCACCTTCAAGGCTTTACCTTAAGGATAAACACTCCGGATCCTCATACTGCATGTCCTTGATCCGTCTCAAGAGTCTAGAATCCACATATATAGAAACTAGAGTCAACCTCTCCTGACTCTCCTGAAGTACCACATTCATCTATACCAGCAAAGTCATCATATTCCACTCTGCACTCGACTCATGTACCAACTAATACTGAGTTTTCCTACTCAAGGAATCAACCACACTATTCCCCTTTCTGGGTGTATATTCTAGTTCAAAATTAAAGGACTGTATATACTCTACCCATATTCGCGGTTGAAGATTCAAGTCACGCTGTGAAAAGATATACTTAAAGATTTTCTGATCTATAAAAACTATAAAATTTTCACCCAAGATATATTGTCTCCAACACTTAATACCATAAACCACTACTGCCAACTTGTGGTCATGCATAGGGTAATTCCATTCATGTGACCTTAACTACTGAGACCCATAAGAAATGACTTGATCCCTTTGCATCAACACAACTCTAGGTCTAATCCCAGAAGCACCACAATACACCATGTAATCCTCACCCAACTCAGGTAAGATCAAAATTGGTGTCAATGTAAAGAGCTTATTAAACTCCTAGAAAGCATTCTCACATGATTCTGCCCAATAAAAATTTACCCATTTCTTTGTCAAACATAAAAGCAGTGCTTCCAATTGGGAAAAGTCTTGGATAAACCTCATGTAATAACTAACTAATCCCAAAAATCTTTAGTTATCAAAAAAATTCTTGGGATGCTCTCAAGAAACCACTGCCTATAATTTTTTTGGGTCCACTGCCACAACTTCTTCCAAGATGACGTGCCCCAAAAAAGTGTACCCAGTCAATCCAAAACTCACATTTAGATAGCTTGGCCTAAATCTGATTCTCTCTCAATGTACCCAGGAAAATGTCAAGATGTTGGGAATGATCGTCATGAGTCTTAGAGTACACCAAGATGTCATCCACAAACACCACCACAAAATGATCTAAGTACAGATGAAAGAACTTGTTCATCAAGGCCATAAACACTACTGGAGCATTTGTTAACCTAAAAGGAATTATGAAAAACTCATAAAGGACATACCTACTTTTGAAAGCAGTTTTTGGCATATCAGAAGTCCAAACTATCACCTAATGATACCCTAATCTCAGATCAATATTTGAGAACACACAATCCCCCTTCAGCTGGTCAAACAGATCATCAGTACAGAAAAGAGGATATCAGTTCTTCATAGTCATTTTATTCAACTTTCAATAATATACACACAAGCATAAACTCCCATCAGCCTTCTTTAAAAAAAAGTTGATCCCCAAGGTGACATACTTGGATGGATAAACCCTTTCTCCTCCAAATCCTGCAATTGCTTTTTGAGCTCTTGAAGCTCAATCGATGCCATTCTATAAGGTGGAATAGATACCGGATCAACCTTTAACATGAGATCAATAGTTAATTCTACATCTCTCTCAGGTGACAACCCAGAAAAGTCTTCATGAAAGACATCCTGAAATAGTTATACTACTGGTGGAAGGACATCTTGCCTACCACTGCCATCATACAACAAAATACTAGAAACTTGGGCTGTGAGCTCTCCCAGTTACTAAGTAATTGTCCCTGCTTGGCCTGCATGGATATCCCATTCTCCATGATGAACATACTAGTCACCTTAAAGAGTTAAAAAGGTCACCCTCCCGTAGTAACAATCTATGTGGGCTTGGTATGTGACTAGCCAGTCCATACACATAATCAGGTCGAATCCCATTATATCAAGGACATCGATATCCCAAAGAAAACGATACTCTCCGATATATAGAGAACATACCTTGCATAAATAGATATCCCTAGACCGTGATGTATCAATATTCATCACCCTACTTATGGACTCCACCTCCAAGCTCAATACAATAACAATATTTGAAGATATAAAGGATTTTGAGGCACCAATATCAAACAAGGCAGTGGATAAAGTAGAAGAAACTAGAATAATACCTCTCACTGTCGATGGAAAAGCCTCACTCTCCACAAGTGTAGGATGAACTGCATGTAACTATCCTGAACCTCTTCCTTGTGGTGTCGTCTGACTCCCTTGAGTAGCAACACTCTAATGATATGGGTGCTCATAACTTAAAGCACCATGTACAGTAACTCTAGCGCCTCTGCCCTTAGATTTCCAACTTCCAGACCTATATGGTGTAGAATAACTCCTTCCCACACTCTGACTTTGAGAAGCATCTCCCTCAACACTAGCTTGTCGCTTCTTCCTACAGAACTTATGTACGTGTCCCATCTTACCAAAAAATTGACACTCCACTGGTGGTAGAGGACAATGTGTACAATAGTGTCCCTGCCTACCGCACTAGTGGAAAATCACATGAGTAATATAACAACCCTTCTCTTTATTACATACTTAAACATTATTTATTACATAAAACCTTCACTTGATACAACATAGAAGATCGAGAGGTCTAATGTCTTTGGGGATTAGGAACATTACATAACAACTTAAATCATAGAACATAACATCTTATTGAAAAATTCCTTTACATGACCACTACATTTCCTCATACTTAGCATTGCATAGGATAAACTGAGAACATGCATAAAAAAGGGTGATCTATAAATCCCGGTAAGGGAATAAACATGGAATAACATGGGGAATAAAATACATGAAAATAGGCATATTAATGGAACACAAGAGAAATAAGAACATAAAGGCATGATAAATCATGATAATCATAACATAGAAATGTGGCAACAACACTTAACATTTAATTAGCATGAGCCAAGGCTCATTGCACATGGAGCATGAGTAAACCCTCATTGCACATGAAGCACAAGTAAACCCTCATTGCACATGAAGAACAAGTAAACCCTCATTTAACTTGAATTAGTATGAGTCAACACTCATTGAACATGATGTATCATGATACTATACTATACCCAATGCATTGGAGCACTATCATGACACACCCTGGTTAAACATTTCATTTCATGCATAAGTTTTCCACATGGATCATAAAACATAGATTCATCATCATTTATTCCACGATAAAGGAATGAAGAATTCATACTTGAAACTCCATAATAAATAAGTAAATGTGCATAAATGCGAATACCCTTGATAGAGAAATGAACATGGTATTCACTACACAATGACTTTGGCTTGGAAAAAACGTGGTGCATTTTCGACAACATAACGATGTGACATAAGAATTCATAAAAATGGTTGATGAGAGAAAAAGGGGTGTATCGTAATATGTACATGAAATGGACAGTTAGGGGGTCATATATCTACATGTACCAACAATTTTAATGGAATTTATATTAATGATACAAAAGAATTACTTAAATGTAAATTAGGAGAGAGAAATTCCTTAAGAAATTTCAGCATTGTAACAGGTGTACATGGGAGGAATTAATTAGAGAGAAATAGGTCTATCATCATTAAAACATAAATAGGGTAGTATGGGGGAGGTTCTAAATCATACCTCAACATTTATAATTGAAAATAAAAGTTCATAACAATATAAGGAAACTTGGACAAAATTAAGGAAAGTGTGAATCCCTTACTTGGAAGTGTGATCCCAAAAGCTTGTGAGAGGCTTGAGAGAGGCTTCTTGGGAGATTGGGGTACCTTGGGAGGATTTTATAGAGAGGAGGGCAGGGATTGGTCGAACTCATAAGGCTTTGAGTGAAGATGAAGTGGGATCTTGGGTGGGTTTATATAGGAAAGGAGAAGGAATTCTTTATTATTTAGATTTGGGACAACTCACATTAAAATAATCAAAACCAAAAACAAGACCATGGTTTTTGCCCATGATATTTTCCAAAGGGGAGTGGAAAACAATATATTATAAGTCCAATTTCCTAAATTCTTAAATTAATAGGGCTGCTTATGTGGAGGTGAGTCACACTCTCAAGGAAAACAATTTTAAAAGACAAAATGTTTTATAAGTCTTTAAGGGTCCACTAAAGCTTTGTAAAATAAATAAAACAAACAAAAAGTCACATTATTTTAATGGTAAAACATATATTTTCCGAAAATAATGTTTATAGTATTTTATTACATCACTATTGGGTCATTATGATGTCATAAAACACATTATATATTTAAATGGTATTTAATTTTTACCCAAAAATTCGACTGTCTCAGAAAATTATGAAAAATTCACCGTTGGATAATTTAGAAGTCCTGATTCCAAATAATAATATTAATTTTATCTAAATAATTTTATAAATATGTGAATTTTTACTTTTAAAATAAAAACCGACATTTATCGAAAATTCATGGGTTTTGACAAAAAACAACTTTCAAACCTTAATAAAAATTACAATTGCATTCATAAAATTATAATATCATTTATATTTAATAAAAAGTAATTTAATAATAATAATAATATTTTATTAAAATATTATTTAATTCAAAAATCCATTAATTCATCAAAATAGATTTCTTATTTGAATATTAACTAAAAATACTATTTGTGCTTTAAAAGCTATTTACAAAGTAAAAATAATAAAAAGAATTTATATTATATATACAAGAATAATGTAAATAATCGTAGTACTAGGGTATTATTACATAACCTCTTAAAACACTCACATAAGACCTTAGGGTAAGGTGTGTGATGATGACCGACTCTTGGGGTGGCTCAGATAACATTTCTTGAGTGGTAATCTCTATCAACTTACACTTCTATTATAAGAGATTCCAATTGAGCTTAATGTATTCAAGCTTGAATTTCCATTGGTCAAGAGTGAAGCCCAATGATGACACCTCATTTCCAAGCTCTAACAAATGGGATTCGTATGGGGCAAGTCTACTGGATGAGGCCATCACTTCCTTTGTCTGAGTAAATTGGATTTGTTAAAGCCCTATATTTATACTAATCATGTGATCACTGTTCAATAGCTATATTAGAAACGATCACAATTCATAATGGTATTTTAAAATCCAAAAGATATAACCAAATAAGGGCATATGTTTTACATAACCATAATAATACATTTAAATAGACTAATATGATTTTTCATTAATAAATTTTTGGGTTGTTACAATCTTCCCCCCTTAAGAAATTTCACCCTTCAAATTTTCTTTTCCCACACTAAAAAAGATGTGGCTAACTATTCTTGATCACTTCCTCTGATTCCCATGTCGCTTATTTAAACTTTTGGTTTTTCCAAAACACCTTAACGAGGGGCATTGTCTTATTTTATAGAACTTTTTCTCTACGATCTATGATCTTCACTGGTTGCTCCTCATAAGAAAGATCATCCTATAACTGTACTAACTATGAAGAGAGTACATGTAAATGGTCTTTTATGTAATTTCTTAAGAGGGATACATCAAAGAAATCATGTACTTTTGCCATAGTAGGTGCAAGTGCTAGTCGATAGGCCACAACCCCGACATGATCAAGAATCTCAAAGGGCCCGATAAACCTAGGAATTAACTTCCCTTTCTTTCCAAACCTCATGACCATATTCCACGAAGATATACATAGAAACACCATGTATCCAACTTTGAACTCAAGGTCTCTTCAATGGTTATCTGCATAACTCTTCTGTCGACTTTGGGATGCCTTGATATGATACTGAATGGTTTTCACCTTCTCCGCCATTTCTTCAACCATTTTTGGTCCTAGCAGCTTATGCTCACTGAATTCATCCCAACATGCCAGTGTTCTACACCTTTTCCCATACAGGGATTCATAAGGTTCCATTTAGATGCTCGATTGGAAACTGTTATTATAGGAGAATTCAACCAGAGGAAGATGTTGATCCCAACCTCCTTTAAAGTCTATTGAACATAATCTTAACATATCTTCCAGTGTTTGAATAGTTCGCTCAGATTGGCCATCAATTTTAGGATGATAGGTCATACTGAAGTTCAGTTCAGTATCTAGAGAATGTTGAAGACTCTTCCAAAACTTAGAGGTGAATCTTGGATCTCGATTGGATACAATAGATAGTGGTACTCCATGAAACCTTACCACTTCCCTGATGTATATCCGTTACAATTGATCCAATGAGAAATCCTCCCAAATTGCAATGAAGTGTGAAAATTTTATAAGACGATCCACAAAAAATCAGATTGCATTGTTTCCTTTGGATGCCTTCTGAAGTCCAGCTACAAAGTCCATGGTGATGTTCTTCTATTTCCATGCTAGTATGAGAAATGGTTGCATCATCCCCTTAGACTTCTGCCTCTCTGGATTCACTTGCTGACACACTAGGAACTTTGATATATACTCAGCGATCTTCTTCTTCATATTATCCCACCAATAATGATATTGGAGATCTCGATACATCTTTATATTTCCTGGGTGAATATAAAAATTTGAACTATGTGCATCATCCAAAATTTCCTTCTTCAACTCCAGACTTGATAGAACACATAGTCTTTTCTCAAATATCACAATTACTTCTTCATTAACATTGAACTCCTAGGATTTCCCTTTTCTAATAGCTTCAAATTTATTTTAAATTCCCACAACATCCTTTTGAGCATCCTTTAACCTTTTCAAAAGAGACGGTTGAGAAATCATGTGTGAAAGGATTGATGATGTTCCCTTATTTATGATTCAAATGTCCATCTTCATAAAATCTAATAATATTGGATCCTTTTAAATTTTCACCAATGATATAATTGATGGGTCCTTTCTACTTAGAGCATCCACCACCTTGTTCGCTTTCCCAGGGTGGTAATAGATTGGGTAGTCATAGTCTTTTATTATCTCTAACCATCTTTGTTGGTGCATGTTCAAGTCTTTCTATGTGAATATATACTTGAGGATTTTGTGGTCCGTATATATTTCACACTTATCCCCAAAGAGATAATGCTGCCAAATTTTTAAAGTGAAGATCACCACAGCCAACTCCAGATCATGTGTTGGATAATTCTGCTCATGAAATTTCAATTGCCTTGAAGCATAGGCAATTAATTTGTAAATTTTCATCAACACACATCCTATTAACTTATTCAAATCATCTTTGAATACCAAAACAATTTCTTCACTAGTGGGTAAAGTGAGCATGAGAGCAGTAATAAGCCTCATTTTCAACTCTTTGAATCTTTATTCGCATTCATCACTCCAAGAAAAATTTACTCCCTTTTGAGTTAGCTTAGTAAAAGGGTTGGACAATCGTGGGGAATTTATCACAAATCATTGATAATATCCAGATAACCCCAAGAATATATGGATATCCATTACCAATGTTGTCCTCATCCACCCCTCTATTATAGTTGTCTTGGAGGGATCCACAGATATCCCATTTCTTGTGATGATATGGCCCAATAATGAGATCTCCTTTAACCATAACTCACACTTGTTGTACTTTGCATAGAGATTATCCTTTATCAAGGTCTCTAGTACAGTTCTTAGATTCTCTTCATGATCCTCCTTGGTTTTGGAGTATATTAGAATATCATCTATAAAGACTACCACAAATTTGTCGCGATAATATCTAAAAACTCTATTCATAAAGTCCATGAAGATTGATGAAGCATTAGTGAGTCCAAAATGAATTACTATAAATTCATAGTTCCCGTATCTTGTACGAAATGAATTCTTGGGGACATCTTTTTTCTTCACCCTTACTTGATAATATCCCAATCAAAAATCTACCTTGGAGAAGTATTGTGCTCCACTCAGCTGATCGAACAAGTCATAAATTCGTGGGAGAGGATACTTATTCTTTATCATGATTTTTTTAATCTCACGATAATCGATGCAATGGCGCATTGACACATCCTTCTTCTTAACGAATAGAATTGGTGCACCCCATGGTGAAGCACTTGGGTGTATAAACCCTTTATCTAGATTATCCTGTAGTTGTTTCTTCAGTTCCTCAATTTCCACAAAATCCATTATATATAGATTCTTAGATATTGGAAACGCACTAGGTATAAGATCAATTGAGAATTAAACATCTCTTCTAGGAGGAAGACCATCAAATTCCTCGGGAAACACTTCAGTGAATTCCCTCACAATAGGCATGTCTTCAATGATGGTTGCCTCCTTAGACTCAATCATCTGAGACAGATACACATGATCATAGGGAAGTGATATCCATACTTGAGATTATGGAGCTAAAGAAGATTCATCTTCCTCCTTTCACTTGTATAGAATAAGGGGTCGATTCTCCACTTGGAGAGTGATTTCCCTCTCATAGAAATTTATCTTCGATCTATATAAGGAAAGCCAATCCATGAAAAGAATTGCATCAAATTCCACCATAGGGAGTATGAAGAGGTTCTTCAGAATGTTCAATCCACATATTGTGACCGGGGAGGAGTTATATTCATGGGATGCAATGATTTCCCCATTTTCCATACTCAATGACATATTTACTTCCATGATTTTTGGTCGTGTTGGGATTGTTCTACTAAAATTTCAGGATATAAAAGAATGTGTAGAACCATGAACAATAACCCTACCTTTAAATTTTTTATTCAGGTTCTACCTTATCTGATATAGTCACGGGATGATTACTTTAAACTATTAAACACATAAATGGGAATCCAAAGGCAAATATGAATAACTTATAAATTACTTTTATTTCCTTAACTTATGAATCTATAAGATTCAATCTATATTGTCCTTGATGTAATTTCTAACATGTATTCTTAGAGGAATTTTTTTAATTCCCTTAACAATGGTTCATACCAAGCTTGTTTATTTACCAAAGCATATCCCCCGGGAGTGTCATAACAAAGAGTGAAACAAGGCTCGTTGTCATGTACCAGGATACCCCGGGTCAAGCTTGAAACTCCTTGTCATATTTTTCACTCCTAGGTGTATCTGTTCCAGAACCGCTTCTACCTGCTCATATCCAGATAGGGATATATTTTCTTTATAAACCAATTACTCAATACTCACCAAAACATAGATATGTTTTTATTATACTTAGTTTTATCCTTAAGCCTTTCACTAGGTTTTTCTAATCCAAATCCTAAAAATAACTAAACCTATCCTCTGATACTAACTATAACAACCCTACTCTTTATTACATAGTTAAACATGATTTATTACATAAAACCTTCACTTGATACAACATAAAAGATCGAGAGGTCTAGTGTCGTTAGAGATTAGGAACATTACATAACAACTTAAAGTAAAGAACACAACATCTTATTGAAAACTTCCTTTACATAACCACTACATTACCTCGTACTTAGCATTACATAGGATAATCTGAGGACATGCATAAAAGGGTGAGCTATAAAGCCCAGTAAGGGAATAAACATGGAATAACATGAGGAAAACAATACATGTTAGATAATAGGCATATCAATGGAGCACATGAGAAACATGAACATAAAGGCATGATAAAGCATGATAATCATAACATGGAAATGTGGCAACAACACTTAACATGGACCTCCTCAATCCAATTTTTTTGGTATTTTCAACTGACACTTTTAATGGTAAGTGTGAACTCAAACAATTTCAACCACATAAAAGCCATTAAAAAAAGTAAAAGACAAGAAAATCAAGACTCATTGCACTTGAATTATCATGATCCAAGGCTCATTGCACATGGAGCATGAGTAAACCCTCATTTCACATGAAGCACTAGTAAACCCTCATTTCACTTGAATTAACATTATTAAAAAATTATTTCACATAACGTATCATGATACTATACTTTACCCAATGCATTAGAGCACTATCAGGGTGCTCCCTTGTTAAACATTTCATTTCATGCATAAGTGTGCCACATGGATCATAAAACATGGATTCACCATAATTTATTCCACAATAAAGGAATGTGGAATTCATACTTGAAACTCCATAATCAATAAGTAAATGTGCATAAATGTGAATACCCTTGATAGATAAATGGACATGGTATTCACTACGCAATGACTTTGGCTTGGAAAAATGTAGTGCAATTTCGGTAGCATAACAGTGATACATAAGAATTCATAAAAATGGTTGATGAGAGAGAAAGGGGTGTCTCATTATATGTACATGAAATGGACAGTAATGGGTTCATATAGATACATGTCCCATCAATTGTAATGGAATTTAGATTCATGATACAGAAGAATCACTTAAATGTAAATGAGGAGAGAGAAATTCCTTCGGAATTTCGGCATGGTAACAGGTGTACATGAGAGGAATTAATGAGAGAAAAATGGTATATCATCATTAAAAAATAAATAGGGAAGTATGGGGGAGGTTCTAAATCATACCCCAACATTTTTAGTTGAAAATAAAAGGGCATAACAATATAAGGAAACTTGGACATAACTAAGGAAAGTGAGAATTCCTTACTTAGAAGTGTGATCCCAAAAGCTTGGGAAAGGCTTGAGAGAGGCTTCTTGGGAGCTTGGGGAAACTTATGAGGATTATAGAGATAGTATTTCAGGGTTTGGTGAAAATTAAAAGGCTTTGAGTGAATAGGAAGTGGGAGCTTGGGTGGTTTTATATAGGAAAGGAGAAAGAATTCTTTATTATTTAGGTTTGGGACACCTCTCATTAAACTAATCAGAACCACAAACCAAACCATGGTTTTTGCCGATGGTTTTTTACAAAATGGAGTGTAAAACAATATTTTACAAGTCCAATGTCTGAAATTCTTAAAATAATATGGTTTCTTATGTGGAGGTGAGTCACACTCTCAAGGAAAACAATTTAAAAAGACAAAATGTTTTATAAGTCTTGAAGGGTACACTAAAGCTTTGTAAAATAAATAAAACAAACCAAAAATCACATTATTTTAATGGTAAAAAATATATTGGCCGAACATAATGTTTATAGTATTTTATTACATCACTATTGGGTCATTAGGATGTCATAAAACACATTATATATTTAAACGGTATTTACTTTTTAACAAAAAATTCGACTCTCAGAAAATTTTGAAAAATTCACCATTGGATAATTTATACATACTGATTCAAAAAATAATATTCATTTTATCTTAATAATTTTCTAAATATGTGAATTTTTACTTTTAAAATAAAAACTGACATTTATAAAAAATTCATGGGTTTTGACAAAAAAATCTTTCAAACCTTAATAAAAATTACAATTGCATTCATAAAATTATACGATCATTTAAATTTAATAAAAAGGAATTTAATAATAATAATATTTTATTAAAATAATATTTAATTCAAAAATAAATTAATTCATTAAAATAGATTTTTAGTTGAATATTAACTAAAAATACTATTTGTGCTTTAAAAACTATTTACAAAGTAACAATAATAAAAAGAATGTATTTTATGACTGACTAAAAATGAATTTTTATTAATGATCCCACCAAGTGAAGGGGAATTAAAGTGGCACAATCCTATATAATCATAACTAAAAAGAAGGTTACATGTGTTGGGAAGAGACCCAAGGCTGTCATAGATAATACATCAGTTGTTAGGGATCCCCTTGCTGGAAAGACCATCAGCCGCAGAATTTCCCACCCTCCATGAATGAGTGATTTTAGTTCCCTCACCCAACAGGAGCCTGAATTTCCTGATAATTTAGTATAAGTACCACGGGGTTTTGGCTTGGTTGAGCAGGAAGTTGACCAAGAGGCGTGAATCCGATTCGGATGAGGTGATGGGGATGTGATGGTCGCGGTAGATGGATAAGCCATTGAGAATGGCTCTGGCTTCAGCTTCAAAAGGGGTGCCCTGGCCATAATAGGTGCTGAAACCAATGACCAAAGATCCTCTAGTGACTCGGACCAGCCCCCCTACTCTCATAATACCTTGGGCACATAATCCATCCATGTTAAGTTTGAGACCGAAGCTAGGAGGGTTCCACTTAACCCACCTCCCTTGCCCTGTGCTAGGACCATTTAGGGGAATAGACATCGTCAACATCCCTCCATGTAGGATAGAACTAAGCTCCTCCATCAAGGAAAGTAAGTGAACCTTGATAAAATTATAATACCTGTGGATACCTCCACACTCTTTGTTAATCATGTCCCAAATGATCCAGCAGATCGAAACACAAGCTATGTCACGAAGATTGCACGCCCTGGGTTGATTCTCAGTTCCCTGAAACCACCGGGGGAAGAAGTATGGTTGGCTGGCATGCTTTCCCTGCACACCCATCTGTTTTCCTACCAATTCCCAAGAAACTTTAGCCCATTTTCTCTCAAAGAAGAGGTGTTGTGCTGACTCAGTGGTTGGGTTGGTGTAGCACACGCATCGGGAGGCAATATGGACGCCTCTCTTCTGAATATTTTCATCCATTAGAATGGCTCTATTGCAGATCCTCCATACAAGAAAGTTTATCTTTTTTGGGATATATTTACACCAGAGGTGTCTTTCCCAAGTATACTCTCCATGTTTGATGTGGATGGATTTAATGTAATATCGTGATCGAAAAGTTCCAGATAGAGAATCTGAAAAGACGCACTTGTCTGGGTCATCCAAAAGAGTAATTTTATCTAACATGTTCATTTGGTTTGCATATAGAGTTGTATACATGAAGGTCCGGTGCATCCTGGACTAGTTGAAAGTGATCAATAGCATAGGGCATCTTGGGAAGTAGAGCTTGCACCCTGCCCAGTTGTCTTTCTAGTACCAGATGCCACCTCTTCCAATTATCCATCTGACCTTGTTCTCAAGCACACTGATAACCTATCTCATGCATCTGGAAAGAGTCGAGAGGTTACCGGGTTGATTCCCCCAGTTACTCTAATCATCCCCATACCAGTTGCGAGTGAATCTAACCCACAATGACTTCCCTTCAATGATGTACCAGGTAAGTTTGGCATGCATGCCTTGCATACTCTCAGTTACATTTCAGAGGTTCACACCACCTTCATCAAGAGGTTTAGCCATTCGAGGCCATGAAGCCCATCGACATTTTCCCTCTTGTCTGTTATCCCATATGAAGGAGTTCATGATTTTTTCAATCTATAAGATAGTCCCTTTGGGAGGTATAATAATGGAAAAAGTGTGCATGGGAATTGACGTCAAGATGTCATTTGCCAGTGTGATTCTTCCACCAAACAAAGGAAACTTGTTCTTCTAATTATAAACATGATTTGTGATTTTGCTTATTAAGTTGTCAGATTCCACCTTCTTGATTTTCCCATTAGAAATGGGGACACCGAGATATTCCATTGGGAGAGGTTTCCTTGAAATTCCTAGTCTCTCCTGAATGATTCGGGCGCGTCAGATCAAACAGGATTTTGGGAGATAGACACTACTTTTTGTGAGGTTCACATGTTGACCACTCCAACTTCTGTTCATTTGCATGATATTTTTAAAACCTTTAATCAATCATGACCTTCCATTGATGAAGCGAAGGATATCATCTGCGTACATAAGATGAGACATGATGCCCGAACCAGATTCTTTCCTGTATGGGAGGATAAGACCGCTGGCTATAGTAGTGATGATATTCTTTGAGAGTGCGTCTTACGCGAGGATGAATAGGATGGGAGAGATTGGGTCCCCCTGCTGTAGTCCGTGAGCTGATTTAAATAAGCCGAAGCATCTTCCCATGATCCCCACGGTTAGCCATGGGGAAAAAAGCATCTAAAGATTAGATCTATGGACCACGTGCTGAAACTGAAGTGTTTCATTGATTTCAGGATGAAGCGCTAGCTCATCCTATCATAAGCTTTGTCCATATCGAGTTTAATCATGATATTGGACCCAGTTCACTTCTTGTTAAGATCATCGACTATCTCCTTTGAAATCCCTATTTCCCCTTGGATATTCCAGCCATGGATGAATCCATGTTTCTCTTCAAAAATAATTTGGGGAAGCAGGAGGTTGATTATTTTGTAGATAAAACCCACTAAAATCTTATACGAGAAGTTTCACAGGAAAATAGGTCTATACTTCCCAGAGATGAAGGCTCTTTAACCTTGGGAACAAGCACCAGCTTTGATGCACATATTGCTCTCAGAAGGTGACTACCTCTAAAATAATCCTGCACCGCCTCAACAATATTGTCTTTTATTAGAATAAAACACCAATAGAATCAAACAACAATAAGCAAGTGAGGAAGCGTATAAATAACTAGAAAAATACCATGTCATATGATATCAAAAACAAGAAAATACAATACTCAGCTAAAAGGTAAAACATTCTATGACAATGAGAATGTCAAGTGTCAAGAATGAAACTAAAAGTAAAGACACAAAGACTCCCAAGAGGGTATCGAACCGCATTTTTTTCCCTCTGCCATACTCCATTCCCAAACAACAACCTATCCTAGGGCCTCACCCTTATCCTATCTTTCAACAAAAAATTCTACTCAGGTTCTGATCATGCGGCCTGGATAGGGTGTGGGTACGACTCAGTAGGCCAACCCTAAAGATGTCTAAAACAAGTCTAGTCAAAATACAGTGCATACATTTTTATGAAGAAATAAATATAATGCATAATTAAACATCTATCACATTGTCATTTAATCTTTAATCATCACATTTGGACCAGTTTCAATTAATTTTTCCCATTTGAATCATCATTCATTATTATCACTCATTTGGTGTAGGTATCCATTCCTAACACCCTAAAATCTCATTGAGTGTAGGTCAGCATGCCTAGCACTCCTTTTCTCATTCGGTTTAGGTCTTCAAGCCTATAACCATATAATCTCAAGCTTGGATAACTATTGGGGAGGAACGTCATGTCCAAGTACCAACTTCTAATCTATCTAGAAGGCCATGTTTAGAACCAAAAAAATATCAACCATTTAATCATTCATTAATTCACAAGAATTAACCACATAATTACATTACTAATCCAATGATTAGTTAAAAATTTAAAAGTCCATTAGTTAACTCAACAATTAACTAAGCACATAACTCATTAATTAATTCATCAATTAACTAATCAATCAACACACTTCTCTTTACATAATTAATTCTTCACAATTAATTATCCATATCAAATCTCAATTTGTCATAATTAATTCTCACAATTAATTATCTTTGATCAACATCATGGAAAATAATTAATTCTCATAATTAATTATCTTTGGTCAACATCATGGCATATAATTAATTCTCACAATTATTTATCTTACGTAGCCAAACATCATTTCATAATTAATTCCCCCAATTAATTATCTTAACAAAACCAATTAAATATCTCAATTACAATATCTCAATCCATAGAAAATCTCCAAAATTAATTCCCCTTCGTTTGTTCCGTGATTCAATTATCAATTAAGCACCAAGGCAATCATAAGTCAATTCCACACTCCTCATTACTCCAGTTAAGGAAATCAATTATCAAGGGAAGCTAAAAAATCATAAACTCAACTACACATATCAAAATCATGACTATGTGAGTTCAATTTAGACCACCCACCTCAGTTTATTGATAGAGGTTAGCCCAACAGAAATCCCCAAAATCCGAGCGGCACAACATCGTCGATCAAGCTCTAGATCTAAATACCTAAAACAAAATTAAGATCAAAGGCATCAAGATCTTGAAAATATAGATCTAGATCCAAAATACTAGATCTAGATGTAAACTCATATGTTTAGATACATTTAAAAACTGGAGATCTTCCATGAAAAGACCAAGTAAGGACAGAGGAATGAACGGTAGAAGCAACAGAATGAAATCCACTTACTGGGAAGAGAGAGGATCTTCAATCCGGGCTTTTGATCTTGAATAAAAGTGTTTGAATCACCTTGGAATACCTCCGTAAGGATATGGGAACACCTATAATTTCTCAATCCCGATCCAAGATCAAAATATGGGAGTCTCAGGGGGTTCAAGTGGATTTAAAAAGGGTTTTCAGATATTAAAATTTTCACATATGGTTTCCTAGGAAGAGGCACACGGTTAGGGAAAACCGTGTACCAATCATGTAGACCCTTCTATCTAGGTTTTCATGGTTGTCACATTTTAGTCACATAGTTTTTCAAACTATGTGCAAACCATGCATATCTCTCTGTTGGAATGGTTTAGCCACATGAATTTTCAAACCGTTCCCAAACTGTGCACAACCCAATGTCCTTTATTTTTTCTCAAAATTTCACCCAAACGCACCCCAAGCCACTAGTACAAAACAAAGTTACTTAAAAAATTCAAAAAGTACCTGAAAATGTTCCCGTGATGACTCCATAAAAGGCCGATATCTTACATTTTATCAGCGCTATAAATGAAGTGCTGATACAGGTTTCCTTTATCAATACTAAAATAAAGCATTGATAAAGGTTAAATTTTATAAGCACTAAATAAAAAGTGATGATAAGGGTAAAATTTATCAATGCTTTTTTAGTGTTGATAAATAGATTCCTTTATCAGTGCTTATTTTAGCGCTGATAAATATAAACTTAATCAGTGATTTTTACGAGCTCTGATAAATTCCAACGCTATTATAGGAAGGTTTTGTAGTAGTTTATGAGGTAATATATGAGAACTATTTCTTCTTGGAGACAATGAATCTGCTTCCTAATTATTGAGATGTGGTATCCAACTGGTTGATTATAAGAATGATAATATCCTTTAAATCTTCCTAGGGATCCATTGAGGTGGATGTTAGATCATTTAGAGAATTGATACGCTTGAACCCATCATTTTGAAGATGTTTTCCATCTCTTTGGCAGTACCCAATGTACAAGTAGTGGGTTTCACAAGATTTTAAGGGAGAAACATCACCCTAGATCACCCTACTTGACCTTTGAGGGAGTATTTGAGGCATTGATGGTATAAAGAGGGGACCACTGTGTACATATGGATCCAAGGACTTCCCAATAGGGTGTTGAAAGTGGTGTCCTTTGAGACTACCATAAACTTAGTGTTTTATACCAATCCACTGATTTTGGTCTTCATTTGAATCTTTACACACAGATTCTGCTCGCTCTTATCACAACCCTGAATCATTAGGTTGGAGGGATTTATATTGAATTCCATATTCCCTATCTTATGTAGAATCTAGTTTGAGAATACATTATTCCTGTAGCTAGTGTTTACTAGGTAACAGTGGATTTATATTCCATTTAACTAGCTTGTGACATATAATGGGAAAATATGACCCTGGATAGTGGAACCCTTATCCTATTTTGAGAAAGAAATGATAGATTTACATTTTTATTGATCAATTTTCTCTATATTCCAAGATTCAGTAGTAGATAACTTAGTCTTGAACTAGAGAGGGATCTTTAGGGCCTTGATAAGGGCTTCACACATTTCTTTTGACAGAAGAAGTGTGTCTAGGATCTAGTGTCTTACTAGAATACTGATGAGGTGCTTAAGAACATAATATTTCCCGAAAAAGGGAACATTTATACCTATTAAGGGTCACTCCTTGATAGGGAGTGTAGATGGTTCTATTGGATGAGGCACAAGGGTGTAGCTAGTGCTAGCCATATTTCATTATTGAATGTATATCTTAGGATGAAAACTAGATGGATGAGGTTGGTACATGGGAATCCACGGATGAGCATAGTGATATTGTGGAAGGGTTGCATGATTTAACAATACATTTAGATGTAGAGGATTAGTAGATAGAGTGGACTGATACAATTATACTTACTGAGCCCTACATGAGGCTTACTGTCTGGTCTTATTGCCATGAATAGTATCTTCTGAAGAAAAGGGTCATACATCCTACCTATTTGCATAATTTCTACTTATACTATGATGTCATTGGCTAGAGGTATCTGAAGGGGACACATGAAATTCATTATCACTGATTATAGTGCAGAAATATTCTTTCTTGACATTGTTTATGGAAGAATATATTCATTATTTGTTAATAGAATATTATGGGACTGGATGAATCCTAGTGGTATCTCCCAATTTGGGAGGTATAAATTCTCCAACGGTATGAGTTGGTTTTAACACTAGAAGGGGAATATGATTACCCTAGCATCATTAGAACCTATTCTTCCAAAACATGAAAGGTTGCGATGCAGATGAGGTAGTCAGAGTGGGCGCAATGATTTCTTGGGGTGATGGTTTTCTCAATGGGGAATAGATAATGTTGTGGGTGTGAGAGACCCACTTAAGGGATATCCAATCATTTTACTTTTTTTAACCCCATCCCAGATCCTATTTATATTCACCATAGTCTTTTTCTCTACTATTGAGGTTAGCAGAGGTATGTGATACCTGTGTTGGGACATCACTTAATGTGACTAAGCCATGATATACTTGGTCCTAGAGGTAATATTTTAAGAATAATCACTCTTTGATGGTTTTCTTGAGGACCCTTTAGTATGGGAAATAGTTATAATGATTAGTGAGTTTAGAATCCTCAGATATCCTTCTCTTTAGAATCTTCATGATTTTCTTCTATAAGGCATAGATAAAGTATCTCGGGACCGGAGCATCCTTGAATGAGTATGTATTTTTCTCCCACTCCGCAAAGGGAATCCTGGGTTCTTGTCCCTAATGGGGGGTTTGGGAAGTGTTTTCATGGAAAGGTTTCACTTGGTGAGGTTGTGGTTAATGAGGATTCAATAGGTGATGCCCATCTAGTAGGGGTACCTAAAGGTGGACCGACTGCGGAGCCTCATTCTAGTTAACAACAACTATTTATACCTTCAAAGGGTTTCTTGTAGGAGATAGAAGTGGTAATGGGCATGATCACTGCTGGGTCCACTAAAAGGATTCTTATAGGTTATGAGATGTTTCAACAAACTCTCAGAATCTACTTGGATATTTTAGAGAGATGAGGGTAGGTAAAATTTCATCTTTGACATTCTCCATGCACATCATTAACAACTACTCCTAGGAAATATATATATATCTAGAGAGTATATGAGCACCTTCCATCAGGTAATGAATTAATATATACATTAATTATCCATTTTATTTCACTTGGAATGGTCCATGATACTATTATTTTTCACGGTGGAGCTGAATTTGTTTAATAATTAATTATATATATTCTCCCAACCAAAAAAAGATCCTAGGGACAGCTAGATGTACCAAACAAAAGCAGTTCCCTCCAAGGTATGAATGAAGTTCCCCAGTTTGGATGCCTCTTGCTACTTTAGTGTGCATAACATCGGGCCACACCATGAATCTAAGTGAGATAGGTTCTATAGTGGATCGACCATTGTTCTCCAATTCTTTCTACTAGGGCATGTTCTGATATGCTCTACTCGACCAACATTATCAATTTCCAAAGGTAGGAAGCCTCCACCACCATGGTTAGTGATGTTGGCTCCTTGATCAAAATGGGATGATTGGATTTTGATTCCTCTTTCCATGGGTTACTCCTTGGTGATCATTTCCTAGTCTGGGTCTCCCTCAAATATTTGATTCATGTTCATGAAACTCATTACCGATTCCATCTTGAGGTTGATGATAGTTAATTATGCTACTTTTATCTCGATAGGTAAGAAACCTATAGTCAGAGTGGATGGTAACATTGGGAATGTCTAAGAATCTTGGGATATTAGGCATGATAAGAAGCTATAAATTCATCCCTGTTTTGAATTCATAGGCATCTCTCATATATGGAATCTTTGTCCTGGAACCCAAGGAATCCCATGTCATCCACAAGGTAGTTAACACCAGGGACATAATAATTACAAGGATTTTTACCCTGAGAATCCCATTTTTATTATATAGGGTAGAGATTCTAGATTAGGTAATAGGTTTATTTTTTTTGGGTACATGTGGGTCATAGGTTTAGCTTCTTATGGGGATAGGTAGGTCACAACTTTAACATCTTATGGTGAAAGTTAGGTCATAGGTTTAAGGTCTTATGATGACAGGTAGGTCACATGTTTAACATCTAGTGGGGATAGGAAGGTGGTATTTTAGTGTGTTCCTATTGGGATAATGATAACAATTTGGGGTCATCACCTCCTAAGGGTAGACGAATAGATACAATGGTGGTGAAGGAGAGTGTTCCCCAATGAGGGGAATGATCACAATCTGAAGTTTGTATCTTCTAGGTATGAGACATGAATATCTAATGGGAATGTTGGGAAATTGGGATTTAACCTCAAGGAGTCACCCCATGTGTGTTAGGATGTTGATATTGAACCTCAGGGTGGTACCCTATGTACTATATTTTAGGTAACAGAGATCAGAACCCATGTAGTTCAAGTGCACAGTTTAAGGTCATGTGATAGGACCGGTCCATGAATTTTAACATCATGTGGTAAGGATGCCCGCATCATGGAAGGAGCAACAATAAGATATGGTGTGGGGATTACACAAATGGGCTGTCTGGGAGATGGGTTTTCATACCACGTGTGTTATAAATGGGGTATCATATGTTAACCTCACATGGTATGAGGTGAGGTTTCATCCCATTACAGTTATATGAAGGTCATCCTATGTTCATCTCATAGGGTAGGGTTATAGTTTAACATCATCTACTGAGGATGTTTTCATATAGTTTAATATTGTATGGTTAGGATGAAGGGTTATGCAGTTTAACGTATTACAACTCAGACGTGGTGGGGACCTACACCAGGGGATACAATTTCTAAATAGGAGAGAAGGATAAATTATTAACCCTCATAAAATGGAAAGGTAGGTAGTTTCCCTTAATGATTCAACCTTTTGGATTTACATGTATACTGAACAGGTTCCTTTGTGTGGTGCAATGTGTAAACACTTCCATTGTAAAGTGGAAACTGGGGGTCTCGATATTAGCATGCCTATTCTTAGGATAAATAGATGATGAAACTATCTAATCCATGATTAGAGAAAAGGGGATTGAAATAAGGGTTGATGATACTAGTCATGTATAAGATTAGATCATGAGTGAATTGGGTTTGAATGGGTATCAGGCACCTGGGCACTCAAATTTTTCAAAAGTATGTTTTCTTAAAGGAGGCACCATGGAGATTCTTTGTAGTTGGATTTCACAAAGGTTGGGGAATTTTAATAAGACAAGGGATTTAATAAGGTCCAGTGATTCATGATGGGAATAAGGATCTTGAAGGTGGGATCTTCATGAAACAAGATAGCCCCACCTTAGGGTAAATTCTTTGTTCCCATGAGGTTGGTTTCACGAAGGATAATTATCTCACAAAACCCCAAGATGTTTGAGATATTTTCATTTATTGTGAAGGTCATGGAATATTATGAGAGTGATATTTTATAAGGTATTTTAGATTCAAGAACCCGTGGGAGTATGTTCATGAAAGATTGATACTTATAATAACCCATCTCCTCTGTAGCTCGTGAATGTTGAATTTTGGTGAATTCAAAGATTTTGGTGGAAGTCCAAAAGTCACATCCACATTAGTGAGGGGTGGAGGGAGGTATTTTTAGGAATTGTATCCTCGAGGAGGTCCTTTTTTGTGAAAGTTACTATAATGGAGGTAAGTTTCATGAAATATGGAGACCTACACAAATATATATACATTGCACGAAGGTTACCATCCTTCATGTGAGTTCTTTTATAGTGTCTGGAAACCTTCACAAAGAACTTTCTGTTTGAGAAACCTCGAAACTTTTTAAAAACCATGACTTTGGTGGATTTTGAGCCCTTTTTATCCTAGATTCACCTCGATACATCATCCATTCCTCCAAATATCCCATGACAACTAATTTTTGGCATTAAAAAATGCCCCTCCTTAGAATGGGTGCTAATGTAGGAGAGGAGGGTCATATTATGAGGTGAAATCATTGAATCACAATGATCTAGAAGCCTTGTTCATGAAACTCATCTCAACCCATTAGCCTATAAATAGGAGGAGGTGTCCCTAGGGGGACTATGTGTTTTTTTATAAGATAGGTCCTTTCTCTATTTTCATGAAACTCATGAACTTTGTGACTGTTCTATGATCTTTATCCTTACTACTTGTGAAACTTTTTTACTTTTATGTCTAGTTATTTCAAAAATAGTATTTTTTGAGACAATGATATTTTTCAAAAAAGGCCTTCCTGAGCCGAATTTCGTGAACCAGGATTTGATTTGTTTTCAAATTTCTAAAGATAGCTGCTGGAGGTGCTAATGCTATTGCTGCTTGATGGAAGGAGATGGTTAAAAACATAAATACTAGAGAGATCATTTTAAGTGTTCTAGTTCATGACACACTCATATATTTGATGATAGAGTAGAAATAAGAGCATCCATTATATAAGAGGTTTCCACTCTATGGGTTTGGGTTGAGGGATGATGTGTTTATCCCAAATGTTGATCGAGATGAGTCATCTTACTGGTTTAGATTGTACCAATGGAACATGTCATTTTTCGGGTCATTGTGTGAAATATAACACATCACTTAATGATCATTCATTATAGAACCATGTAAACAACATCAATATATAAGCTCTTATTGAAAAGATATCCCCTCCTCACTATGAAATCATCTTCAAGGTGGGCATGGTGGAAAGTCTATAAGGCTGGATAGAGGGTTGGGATTAAAACTAGAGTAGAAATTTCATGGATAAGTGGGATTGGGAATACTGGATAGTCCAGTCTTGTGATATATTTGAGGTGAATTTGAAGAGGGTGGGGAAATATTAAGCAACATGGACCTCACAATTCCGTGTTTACCGCCACCCGAACATTATTCCATAGCTTCTGAGTAGGTGGTCACTAGGTACCAACACATTTCATCTACACTATGGGGAGATCAACATCAGACTATGGGACCTACAACATATTTCAAGGATCCCTATTCATGGGGAGATGTATGATGAGTTCCTACTAGTTGAAAATGTTTGGGATAACCCAGATCTAATTCCATCAATATAAAGGATTTTATTGCATTTGGTGTAAGTGGATGATGGGAACAAGTTGGGAAAGAAGGATGTCCTTTTCAAGAATTAGATCATCTTCTTTTTGAATGATCTTATGGATAGGATACCAGGTATGCCTCTCTAGTGCCAGAAAGTGATGAAGTGGTGGAATTAGAAATCATATTGGATGATTCTAGAGATGATCCAGTGGAACATGTGGGGGAACAATGTGAATCCTATCACCTCCATGGTTTGGTTGGAGGGGTTCATCATGAAACTCATCAGTGATTGAATTCTACTAGTCTATGATACACACATAAGGGTGAAACCAAGAAAATTAGTTATGGTATCAGTGATGCAAATAAAGTGGAACATCAATATAGTGGTGTCAGTGCTAGAAAAATTGTATAAGGTGTTATGGTGAATCAGTAAGAGGAGACACCCTTCATGTGTACAATCTGTTTAACTTTTTATATGGATGGGTTTCCACACACATGGGGTGGTATGAATACCCAAAACTGATCAACCCTCATGGAACACATTTTAATCCCTCTATGTTGAACATTTTTGTAAGTATCCCTCTCATGCTGGATTCAGTTGGCATACCACTTCATCTTCCACCAATTTCCTCTTCCAAAGAGGGTGGTCATGGATGATGACACATGGACGGTGGAAAAAAGTTCATACATATTGGAATTATGATATAGGGTATTGGTGTCCAGAGTAGATTGTAAGGTGGTCTGTGAACTTTATTCTCCTCATTGGTTCACCAAGAAATTCCGGTGTCTTCACAGACTCACCCTGAGGGTGTACACCAAAGTACGCAGTGAGAACCATCCTTCAGTCCTCTAAAAAATATGTCACATGTTCACACATGAAGATGGTAATGGGATGAATTAGTTTCCTCCAATCAACACTATATATGGGCTCTTATATAAGTACACAATGAGATGAGAGAGTGCGCATCCTGGGGAGATTCTAAGGTAAATGAAGAATCAAGCATACTTCGAGGAAGGGTCCCTGCAACCATAGAGCCAAGAGCATGTGGTGATAGGTAGGGAACATCATGGATGAATAGATGGGCCAGTAGGGAGTGCAGTGGTTGTATATCCTTATATTCAGAAGGAAGAGTGGAACCAGTCCCAAAAATTATGAGAAAATGGCCTCAAGAGGAAGGTAAATCATCCATAACAATTCCAAGGCCATAATCTAGGGCTCTAGGGAAGCGGTTGTGCCACCCAAAAATTCTGGTGATGCTATCTTCCTTGATGTCTAGAAGATCTAGGAGATATTCATACAAATAAACTCCCTATATGAGACATGTCTAAAACTTCATGATGAGGGGATAAACCTTCTCTGACTAGGCCATTCAATGGTGGGAGGGCTTCCATGATCCTTGGATCGAGGTGGTGAAATACCTTATAGAGTTGAAATATGTGGTCCACTCTCACAACATTGAACTACCGTTGAATAGACAAGTGAAGGTGTTTCTTAGCATGACCCCCTTTGGACCTTCCCAAGGGTAAATTGGTTGCACACATGACTGAAAAATATGGGTTAGTTGAGGAGGAATCATGAGTGAGTGATTCCAAAATGGACTTCCAAGGGGAAGGATATCCTACTGTTGATCAGGTAAATTTTACGATTTTGTGTTCATTGACCAACTACTAAAACTCTAAGATTACTTTCTAACTAATTTTTTACCTATGCAGGAATTAGTGAGAACTAAGGAAGGGGAGGTTCATGATGAACCTTAAGAGGAGGATGAGTGAGTCCTAACCCCTTAGGGGGTGGGCACATGGACTCTTTATGACATTTTTGTCATATGAATCCAACTGTCTATTCTCACAGTGGCACCCGTGGCTGAGGCAATCGATCAACAACCCAACCATAGTGATTCTACCACTAGGATATATCTCATTTAAAAATTCCAACCAATTTTTCAGTCTATACACCTCCTATAAGATTTATATATTTACACTTCCTTTTTTATTTACATATAAAAAGCTGAGTTCCACTAACCTTGTGTCTTAATTTTAGTGAAAAATGTGTTTAGAGGCCTGATGCCGGTGATGACGTCTGAACCTTCAAGGCCTATAATTGAGGTGGTGATGGTCAAAAATGCTCTAGAAATACCACAAGTGGTGGTGTTGGTTGAATACACAGTCCCAATGGCAATGATCTAGGAAGCTGTGATGGTTGAACTTTCCCCATAATAACTTAGAAGATAAAGATGTGGGTGGAGATTCAGATTAGGGACACTTTATTATAGACATGGATCCTAACCTGTTTGAGTAGATGCCTATGGATGACCTTACAAAATATGTGTTGGAAGCCTTACCCGAGTATGATCTTACACCGCCTGAAGAATTTGAGGACTCCAGTTTTGGAATGGATGAGGAGAACCATACCATTTGGTGTAGAGCATGGAGGAGTGTGAATAACTTCATCACCCACATTCTGTGGGATGATCTAATGAGCTGAATAGGGTACCTTCACCATTGGCTCATGAGCCTAGTGACTAGAGATGTTAACTCCCATGGTCTTTATGCTCTGGCCTAAGACTTCCTCGTCGAATGAGTCTGGGCGGTGTGAAAAAAACTAAACACCACTTGTTACAAGGAGACATTTGATTTCACAAAGGAACTCTAGGTGATAGAGGAGGATCCCACCCAGATAGAGGGTATGGTGTAGAAATAAGAGACCATATTCATTGCTAGAAGAGAGATGATCAACCATCTTAGGGTTCAGGTGGAAAGGGGAAAGGCTGAGGCAATAGAAGAAACCTACTGAGAAATGAATTTAAAGGATGAACAAGGTTGGATGAAGATTCAGGACAACAAGGTTTACCCTATCACTAAGTGGGAAGAAACTGAGATAAATGAGTAGTAGCGGGCCATAGAGGATACTCAGTAGAGGCTAGCCAAGCTGTAATTCTCAATTTCTAGGGTTGAGCCTTAGGGAGATTTCTTTTGGTTGAAATAAATGAGAGGCTCCTATGTGAGGTTGACCCTACACAAAATTTTGAATTAATTTGTTTTAATCCTATGCATTCATACATATTGTTTTTGGGATGCATCTCAATAATATTAATGAGAAAAACAATAATAAATACCTAAGCCCATATGAGTAATGCTAAGTGTGGGAAACAAGGTACAAATAGTAGATTTCTCACTTATTCTAGAATTATAGTCTAGGGATGAACACTCAGGGTCTGAATTTTTCATTGACCACTAAGAGCGCTCTGACTAGGAAATATTTGGTTGGAGAGTGGGACTCTCTACATGACATAATTTATTACTCAACATGCATAAGTTCACACATGGGGTAATTCCAGGGGTGTTGAATTATACCTAAACAAAGGGGGTGATAAAGGATATGAATCAAGATGCACAGGATCTGGAACACAAAGGGGGTTATTGGCTGATAGAAGATTATTTCTGACTACATTTGAGTCACAAATTCCACTATCAAGGATGGGGAAAAATAAATGAGTATAAACCTTTCACCATGTTCTAAACACGGGTCCTGTCAAAATTTCATTGGAAGTCCTTCGGAGTGTGTGCCTAGGATGGTATGTGATCGGGTGTGGATAGACACCATTGGAATTAGGGGACTATTTCAGATGTGAAAAAATATGGGGATCCAAATCAAATAGGGCATGAGCGTGAAGTGATTTTTAGGAATTTTAGATCAAAATTAACACTCTCAAGATTATGATTCCATGGATCTGAGCATATGGGGTGGGTGTATTGGTGTAAAAAGGAGAAAGATTCACTTTCCAACGATCATGTCATCATGGATACCTAATGATGGTTAAAGAGCCCAGTGTTGTGGTAGGTGATTGATATTGAAGGGGGAAAATGTCTTCTCAATTGAGGGAAAAAGGCACATTGTAATTTTTGGTTGTTCAATGCGAGAGAAATGAATGTTCTTTAATATCTCATGGTAATAATTTTGAACGCACGATTTAGCATCTTATGGTGAGAAAAATGCATTATAAAATTTGACATCATGGGACTAGGATGTTCATAGAATAGTTTAACATCCTGTGATTTGGACGTTTGAACCAACAAGAATAAACATTTCTCACTCGGGGTAGTGGGATGCATGAAAAGGGAAAAAATGGGAAACACCTTGTAGAGGATCTTGTGAAGAATAAGGATCTAATATTTGACTCTAATTGTTGCTTGAACTGATGGAGTCTAGTGAGTGTAGCCTGTTTTTTCTTCAGGATTCATCAATGAGTCTCACAGGCTTTGTACCCATTTTATTCATGCCCTCAATTTTTTCCAAATCACAAGGGTGACTTGGTTAGTGAAATTCTGATTTTTTCTCATATTTCACCCTATATATTTTCAATTTAATAGAAATATGTGCCCCTCCTCTTGGGTAGTTTAGGTCCATTCCAGTCTTACCAAATGAGTACATACTCTTTGGGAACATGTACAGATGGCTACACATAGTTCTAGGGCATGATTTTTGGACCAAGGTTTCCAATTTCGAGTCATATAGCTTATACCCACAAGTTGAAAATAGATTAAGGTTGTATTTATTAGACCGAGAGGGGATTTTTCAGTAAAGGAGACATTATAAACCCAACACTAAAAGAGAGATAATGACGTATCATACCACACATATTTATGCATGGTTTATGATCATAATTCATAAACCACCCTTGACTGATAGGACTTTCATATGAGCCTGTGATAGGAGATCCAGATATCCCTACATGTCCCATGGAATTGAGAATAAATCCATGTGTAGTTCTAGAATGTGGAATAATAAGAAACTAGTGCCAGAAAGGGGGTAGTCATTTTCTCATATGAGGATGAGAAGCTATTTATATAGTTTAAAACATCATACAAGGAGATGCTAGTTACATAATTTAAGGTCATACAACTAGGACCATTGGAGGATTGCTTCCAATTTAAGCACTCATAGATTGAACCATAAGTGAATGCATCTTGAATATGTTTGTGCAGCACATGAGAGGTAAATAACCTGATGTGAATAGAGATCCACAATGGTATTTGATTAAGCATTGTCATGCGTACTCTCAAAAATATTTATAACTAATTGCAGTACAGTGGCTGACCTAGGTCGATCTCTTGAGAAGCCTTTGGGATCAATCACTCACTACTTCTAATTATTTTTTTTATATTTTATATTAATTAAGTAACATGAATAGAAATGATATTTTATAATTGAAAATTAAAAACTAAAATTAAATATGCAATGCAATGAAAACAGAATGAATTTTGACAGAATGATGTTATAAGAAAAGAGACATTCTTGAGAGCATCACCTAGATTGAACCATCATCGTCTCATTATTAGTTTCTAATTTACTTAATGAATACACTCCATCGTATTTGTGAACATCCTCATCTAAATATTTTTATGAATATATGGTATTATCAACGATCTTCGATAGACCACACATCCACCTCCTCTATGGAGGGAAAATATTACATAAGTGAAAGCTAAACCTCGGGTGGCAAGTGGAGACACAAAGGTGCCTTGCCCACTAAGACCCCCCTCAGTCTAACTCTAAGAAAATAAGAAACATTAAGAATTAATGTTAAAAGACTTGGGTTAATCTCTATATTACTCCCCTAGGAACTTCCTCAGGTTAGCTACTCATGATCATGAGCATAAGAGTTCACAGTGATGAAGAAAACAGGGGGAGAAACCAAAAGAGAGAAAGAAAAAATGAGAGAAAGGAGAACAATTGAATTAAAATATGAACTGAAATTACATAATCAAAATAAAATAAAATACAATACTAAAATAAAGAAAATTTCCAACAAAGTCTACCCCTAAGTTTCCAACCCTTTGAAATGAATAAGGGATACACTTTTATAGGCAAAGGGAATGAAAAATTGGCTCAAAAAATACTCCTCTGAAAGTATGTGCGTGGATGACCTCATAAATGATCTAATTTAGGAATTTGTTCTTCTTTAAAGTTGTTGGGTTAGTTATTTTCTGTCTTCCCACAATATGTGAGCATAATTTGACACGTGGGTAGAGAGATATATCCAAATTACTTCAGATATTTAATCTGCCCATGCTGAATGTTCGTATTCCAATCCACCGAGTTCCAATGAATTTATGACCTTGAAAATAAAAGCACCATCCACTAATATTTTAATGAAATTTATTACTCTATATGTTTTATCCATGTAAAATATCATATCCAATGGTTCATCCATTTATTATATATGGTCCCAACAATGAAATTCTCTAGTTCTGTGCACAATTTTCAAGGCTTGACTTGTGAGATGGATTTGAGCTTCCAAATAATGGATTGAGCTTTGGATCCAGAAGTATAAAATGAATCCCATAAAACATAGGAACCCTTAAAAGATAAAATTTTAAATTTGAATCAGTTTAGGAAAAGTTATGGCTGAATCATTAAAATAAATTAAAACAGTTAAATTCCAAAAGAATCCATTTTAGAAATTATGCTAAAAAATGATCCTAATACATAAAATGTGATAATTTCCCTTGAAATAACATTTTGGTGGGATTAAAAACATTGAAATTACGAATAAAATAATTGAATTTTTTTATCAATTCACCCACACTTAAATATTGCACTCTTGGGAAATCATCTTATACCAAGGTCAAAACAAACTTCTGAAAGCATAAATGACAACACAACTCAATTATCATATCAAAGAAAATATCATGCCACCTACATGGATAAAAATTCCCTAAATAGTAAAAAATCATAAAAATCCATTAAATTTAATGTTAATCCTCACATGAATTTGGTACCTACCTCCCAATAAAAATATTTCTCTCTTCACTCAAGGATATTTATGTGGATTTTTTCTCATTCCCAAGAACATGTGTGATCTCCAAAGGAATTATATCATCATATTATCTCCAATTAATAGAGTAAAAAATGTTTCAATAATGAGGAATTTTTCATGGGTTGTTATAAGGATGAGGGTTGGAAGGTTCTAAATGTAAAAACATCTGAGGCGGAATGAGGAGGGTTAAGCTCTAAAGTGAAGTAAACGCATGAAAACAATTTTGCTCAAGAATAGTGTGATCCTCAATCAGCTAGAAAATGATTCACCTCCAACACCTATTTATTTTGGAATTTAAAACTTTTAATTGTAGAATCAATGATTTTCTTTCCACTTTTCCCCAATTGTAGCATTGTTTCATCTTGAATTTTGATCTGGATTTCTCTTCAGAATCATGTTTTTGAGGAAAAGAGAGGCAACTTTTGATCTTAAAAAATTGGTGAACACCCAACCCATATGTGAAATGATATTTTGGTCCAACCATAAATATTTAAATCATGAAATTTCTTCAAACCAATTAGCAATAAATATGGAAACACTTTCAATTCAGCTCAAATAGATTATTCAGGAAAGCAAAACAAAGCCGATATTCTCTCTCCCCCACACTTAAGGTAAAAAATAATCATGAATTTAACTTATATAAAAGGTTGGAAGGGGATAAATGGCTTGTAATGTGGTTGAATAACAAGGTAATTCATGGATACTAGGGTCTTAAATAAGTTCATATGTAAAGTTAGGCCAAAATAAGTGTTCACTACAAAAGGGCTTTCAAAGTGGTGCCTCAATCATACTTGACACATTCTATGAACTCTAACAGCTTTGAAAAAGAGAAAAATAGCAAGTTATAGATCACACAACATGTATAAAGACTCTCAAGAAAAATATAAATGTAATAATATGTCAAAAAGGTTTAGAAACCTCTCGGGTTGGTAATGATTTTCAATTTAGACGGTATTTGTGCACATGAGTTTCACAATCAATCAAACTTCTTCGAATAAAAAGATCAGAAATCAGAAAAAAATCCATTCAAAAATCATTTAAATCCTAGAATATTCAAATGAACCAATGTTCCAAAAATACCACAATGGTTTGAATTTTCCAAAGCATTCGATTCATATTAAGAATCCTAAAAACACACCCAAAAAAATTAAAAAGGAAAATAAGAAAATTTCAAAAAAAACATGAAAAATAAATGAAAGCACACACAAAATTCATAAAAAAAGTAGTAATACCTCCAAAAAATTATTCCATTCACTAACCTATTTTCAGATAAAATTATATCACGAAATTTTTCACATATAATTTAAATTGGGTAACAAAAAAAATAAAGATAAGGAAAGATACAACCTGATTTATTTTTCAGTGGAAGCCTTGAGTTAAGATCAAAACTACTACCACTTTAAAACTACAAGAAAGAAATGAAAATACATAAGAAAAATAAATAAAAAGAAATATAAAGGATATAAAAAAGGGATAATGCTTGGTTTGACACCCAAGCGGATGGTAGGTTTTTACTACCCCTAGTCAGACAGTTGCTGTGGATTATCCCAATTAGAAGGTGGATGTGGTTTCTTTGAGATAAACCACAACATGTGAATTTTCAAAATGTCCTTGAGTAGACACCAAGAATGGAGAACCCCGAAAAAGATAAAAAAATTCCCAAACCCCAAGAAATAATACAGAGAGAATTTAAGGTCCAGAGTGGGAGGGAATAGAATATAGGGGTGCTCCCTGTGAAATTATGTGGTGTCCTCCTCCAAATGTTATGAAAGTTGTTGTAAAGGAGGTAGTCACACCACCACCATCTTCTCCAGAAATTATTTCTCAATCACCACCACTTGGGTGGTATCTTTTGTGTCATCCAAGGTTTAATCCATTTTTTCTATTTTAGAAATTTCAAGAATGGGAAATTCAGAAAACAATTCAACTTGAATAAGATTAAAACATGATGAATCAATAAAAAATCTTCCCTTTCTAGTATGTTAGATTAGAAATTGATCTCTTTATAAAAGACCATTGGAAACTCCATCTCATCAAGTGAATATTATTCATCATCTTCAAAAGAAAGAGATATTTCAAAAGGTTTTTATTGTTTAATATCAATGATGGGAAGATAAACTATTAGGTTATCTTCAACAATGTTATTCTAGAATTCTTCTAAAAATTGTTGATCTCCCATAAGTGAATCAGCTGACATGTGTACTTCAGGGACCTCCTCAATAAACGGTTGATTATGGGATGATATGATTAAATCATTTATAATATCATTCTCACCCTCCTCAGGTTATTTAACATAAAAAATTATTGGTGAAATCTCTTTTACCACTCGTTTAGGTTTAGGTTCCGGTTTGTGTTGTTGCACCAATGAACAAATATATACTTCAAACCTTTCAGATTTTCCCTTTAGTTTTTATTTTTTCCTTAAGTTCTTGAATTTGGGATTCATTATAGTTTTGAACTTCTTCAATAACTTGAGATTGGTCAGTCCGTGCATAAAAATTTGAATTGAAAGACATCATGAACAAAGAGATTTTTTTAGATTTTAAAATTTATGATTTTTTTTTGTTTTTTTAAATGAAAGGAAAATTATTTAAAAAATGTGAATAAAAATAGAAAGTGAAGACCACTTGTCTCCCCAGAAACAATGCCAATTTGATGAAGCGTTTTCATGTGCGCTCTCAAAAATATTTATAACTAAGTGCAACATAGTGACTAACATAGGTCGATCTCTTGAGGAGCCTTTGGGATCAATCACTCACGACTTCTAATTAACTTTTTTATATATTTTATATTAATGAAATAACATGAATAGAAATGAGATTTTATAATGGAAAATTAAAAACTAAAATTAAATATTAAATGCAATGAAAATAGAATGAATGTAGACAGAATGATGTTAGAAGAAAGGAGAGATTCCTAGGAGCGTCACCCAGACCAAACCTTCATCATCTCATTATTAGTTTCTAATTTACTTAATTAACACACTACATTGTATGTGTGAACATCCTCCTCTGCATATGGTTGTGAATATACGATACTCTCAATGATCTTCGAGAGACCACACATCTACCTCCTCGATCGAGGGAAAATATCACAAAAGTGAAAGTTAAACCTCGGGTGTCAAGTGGAGACACAAAGGCACCTTGCCCATTAAGATACCTCTTGGTCTAAATATAACCAAATAAGAAACATTAAGAATGAATGTTCAAATACTTGAGTTCATCACTATATTACTCCCCCAGAAACTTTCTCGGGTTAGCTACTCATGATCACAAGTATAAGAGTTCACAATGATGAAGAAAATGGGAGGAGAAAACAAAAGAGAGAAATAAAAAATGAGAGAAATGAGAGCACTTGAATTAAAATATGAAATTAAATTACAAAATGAAAATAAAATAAATTAAAATACTAAAGTACATAAAATTTCTAACAAAGGCTACCCCTATGTTTCCAACCCTTTGAAATGAAGAAGATACACACTTTTATAGGAAAAGGGAATGAAAAATTGGATCGAAAAATCTTCCTCCAAAAGTATGTGCATGGATGGCATCATAAATGATTGAATTTGAGAATTTTTTATTCTTGAAAGTTATTTATTTATTTCTTCTCTATCGTACCACAAAATTATAGAATAGTTTGACACGTGGGTAGAGCGATATAGCTAAATTATTCTAGTTATTTAATCTGCCCATGCTGACTGTTCGTATTCTAATCTACCGAGTTCCAACGCATTTATGAACTTGAAAATTAAATAATAATCTAAGACCATATTAATTAAAGTTCTTCATACAGATGTCTTATTTCTCCATGTAAAATATCAGCTCCAATGGTTCTCCCATTTATGAGATATGGTCCCAACAATGAAATTATCTAGTTCTGTGCACAGTTTTTGAGGTCTAACTTGTGTACTGGATTTGAGCTTCCAAATGATAGATTGAGCTTTGGGTACAAAAGGATAAAATGAATCCCATAAAACATAGGAAACTTTAAAAGAATAATTTTTTAATTTGGATCAGTTCAGAAAATTTATGGCTGAAGCATTAAAATAAATTAAAACAGTTAAATTCCAAAATAATCCATTTAGAAATTAAGCTAAAACATGTTCCTAATACATAAAATGTGACAATTGACCTTGAAATAACAGTTTTTTGGGATTAAAAAAATTGAAATTTAGAATAAAATAAATGAAAATATTAGTTCTATCAGTATTGTGCCACTCAAATCTCCAAAATAATTTGCACATAGTTTAAGGTCATGATACTTGGATCACAGATTCTAGTTTAAGTTCATAGAGTTCAGACCATATAGGGGGTGAACATATCAGAAGACATCTGTTTGACATGAAAGGAGTGGCGACTCAACATGAAAGGAGGGTAAAGGAGACCCGATGTCATTTACAACATTTCCAAGATGAACTGCACACAGTTTAAGGTCATGATGCTTTGACCATGAAGGACATGTCATCTAGGGAGGGTAAGATGAAGGGAAAGAGAATTCATATTGGGAAGGTCCCAATAATGTTGACTTTTTTGATCATATTTCTTGAACACATGGGAAGATAACACCAGATGTGTCTAAATTCTACCAAATCATAGGGAGGTAGAAAAGAGGGTAAATCATATTTTTGAGGTTGGACTGAAGAAGGGGGGGGGTGAATGATGGGTAGGGAATGACTACTGACCATGTTAAAAACATAGATCCCCTAACCAACTCATTGAGTATGGGGATTTTTTTTCTTCATATTTACCATTTATGAAGTTTAAAACTTTGTAAATATTGGTTTTTCTCTAGATATATTTTGTGGCATGTGCCAAAGATGGGAGGTGAGCTATTTTATCTAGGCACTTTACGATTATTGAGGCATTCTAAGATCAGGAATATGAAGAAGATCCAAATTTAATAAGACACAAAGTGTGAAGGTGAACATGTTTGTAATGTTCTAGGGGAAGTTAACACACTATGGGAGCTATTATTATATGCACTCGAGAGCATTGTGTAAGCATATCAGTAGGTGAGGGATGAATAGGTTCCAAGGGGGGGGGGGCTTGAAATAATTTTATGGTTGGACTGAGCCTAGGGTATATTATTTAGGTTTCTTTATTTATCCTATTAGACATGGTAATCAATCCATATTTAGTTCTGAAACACGGCATGGTAGAAGACCATTGCTGGGTGGGTGAAATCCTCTCTGGTGAGGACCCTTGGTATTATGTAGTTTCACATCATGATATGGGGATGTATACCATACCATTTAACATATTATGGTAAGGATATTGAACACATACTTTATAGTCATACGATGAGGACATAACTTTTCCACCCAAGTGATAAGGTCAATATGTCATGATTTTTTCATGAGGTATCATGTCTCATAACATGAGGCATCCTAAAATTATTATATAGGGAGTCCCATGTCTATTGAATATAGTAGGGTCATATTTTAATGTCTTTTACCAGGAAATGGTGTGTGGGGATTACACATTGAGATTCCCATTCTTCCTTCCTCATATCAGGTCATGAGGACATCTTAATCTGCTGATGGATCAAGGAATATTATTGGGGATTACACATGAGTATGGGGGACCATGGAGATTACTTGAGCGTAATAGGTCAAGAAGGCACCTCAAATTGTTGATGGGTCGAGGAAGGTGATTAAGGCCTTCACATAAGGAATAGACCCACATGGGCTTTCCCTTTTTATTTTTTGGGAATCTATCTCATGATCATTGAATGAGGAATCTTATGCTTGATTCATAATGCATCTCATTCTTGTCACAAGAGGAATCTTATTCTTGTTACATAGGGTATACTATAGTTTAAGGGACTATAGTGAGGCATCCCATTTTTACAAGATAGAGTAAGGATATAGTTTAATGTCATGTGATGAGGATGATAGGATTTATAGTTTAGAGTTATAAAAATCAGATTAATGAGGCTTTTAGTTTATGGTCTTAGATATCAGACCATATATCATCACATTTTTTTTCATATGAGGCATCCCATGTTTACCAAACTGGGTAAGAATACAATTTAACATCATGCATTGAGGATACTGTTTTATATATTAGAATAAGGTAATAATGCAATGTATCACTTTATAAATTTGGAATTTGTGGGAGGTGTGATACACTTCTTATTTATGGTGGTCAATGAGTATTCACCATTAGAGTAGACCTTATGAATGATGTAAGGTACTTTCCATTTGGTTTCCAACATTAGTGAATTATTTCTAGGTATCATTGGTGTCCTTAGAAAAAATATTATGTCACATTGAAGAAATTATAAGAGGTGATATTTCTTATTGAATGATTGAGCTATCTAGTTTTGATGCATTTCCAGGTTATATGGTGCTTAAATCATGTTTTCCTTTAAGGCTTCCAACTCATCTAGGTGGACTTATGATCTTCTATTTGGCATATTCTGGTCATAAATGACTGTTTAAAGTGATGGTAATTAAACCTCTATAGTTAGAATTGCATCTATCCTATACACCAGGGTATAAAGGGTAACTTGGGTAGAATTTTGAGCCATCATTTGATAGACCCAGAAGGTGTTGTATAGCTTATCAGGACAACTCTTCTTTTTCTGAACCACAATCTTCTGAAAAATCATAGAAAGGGTTTTGTTAAACACCTCAATCTATCCATTTTCCTACATGTTATATAAATAAGTATGGTTGGATCAGATGTTGTACTTAGCGTACAACTTCTTCAACTAGTCAATTTGAAAGTTGGTACCATTTTTTGTGAGAATAGTTTTAGGGATCTAAAAATGATGGATGATGTGGGACCTCACGAACTTGATCACCGATCATGACTTGTATTCATTAAGGGGGATGGATTCTTCCCACTTCGATAAGAAGTCTATGGTAGTCATAAGGAACTTGTACTGTTGGGGTATCACTAGTAGATATGGACCTACCACATCGAGTCCTCATATTTTAAAGGGCCATGAGTAATTGGTGGTATAGAGAAGTTCCGATAGTTGATGCAAAAAGTTGTCATGGATTTGACATGTATAAATTCTCCTAGTTAACTCAATGGAGTCATGAACCATGGTGGGCCAAAAGTAGTCCAACCTTCAGATATGTTGGGAGAGCTTCAATTCTTCTTGATGGACCCCACAAGTCCCAACATGAACCTATTGCATGACTTGAGGTATTTATTTCACTTTAATAAAAAGGATAAAAATTCCATCAATCCCATATATATGGAGAGCATAATCAATATTTGGTTTTTCCTAGAAAGTGAACTATATTTCATGTCGGCAGATTCACTCACACTTAGCTCGATCTAGTGGGATAGTGTTGTGTCAGAGATACTTGATGAATAGAGTCAAATAGTTGGGTGTTTCCTTAGTTGTAGGGGTATTCAAAGGCCTCTTGTGGATGTGTTGGCGACCAAATGATTTACCTATTTATCACTATCACTAGAGATGGTGGGGGATATGACCCTCTGATGCAACACATGAATGAACAAGTTATCCTAATTAGGATTTTCTACAGATGTAACCAGAAAGACAAAGAATCAGATCAGAAATTCTCTTCTCAAGGAACATGAGTCACCTTTGGTTGGGAAGGGAACCAGGATATTAGCTGATGATTATATTCTAGTAGGGGAATAATTTCTTACTTTATGATGATATAGCCACTATTAATCTGCTTGATGACTAGCTCAGAGCCTACCGTAACATGAAAATGAAGGACGTTAATCTCAAGGGATAACTTTAGGCTAGTGATAAGAGCTTGATACACATCCTCATTATTAGTGAAACCATCTGACATTAGTAATGAGTATGGCATGATTTCTTATGCGGGAGTGATGAAAACAATACCAAGGACATCCCTATTGAGTTTAGGGTTGCTGAGCCTTCTCTCTATCATACTATGAGAGAAACCATCAAATTTAATCTACCAACATGGAACAACCTGATCCATGGAGATGATATCCTCATCTAGGAAATCGAAATCTAATAGAATCTCTTCAGGGTTCAGATGTATAACCAGGAAATCTACTAGTGCTTGGACCTTGATGACTTTATACGGGATAAACCAGATGTAGAATTGCTAAAAAATCAATGAAAAATGAACCAATAACCCTATTATCATTGGGAAGTTGAGGATATATTTCATTGGGTCAACATGAGATTCTAACTTTATCTTGTGTAACTGTAAGTAATACCTCAACTTATGCACTACAAAGACCAGCATGAGGCAATTTTACTTGAGGGGGGGGGGGGTATCTACTATTCATGATGAGGATCATATGAATGAGATAATTTAGGTTATTTTCCCTACCCTCATTGTTCTTATGGGATAAAAGTGAACCCAGTTATCATTCTAGGGTGGTCACATAAAGAACCAAAGTGTTTTTTGATGTGGGAGACATCAGAACCAGAGGCTGTAGCAGATATTCTTAATGTCATTTAAGGCAGTCTGACAGTCCTCATCCCACTAGTAAATGGTGCCTTTCTTTATGAACCTAGAAAATTTCCTAAACTTACCAGATATATTTTAAATGAATTGTAATATATAGGCTAAGTGGACTTGGAGTCCTCATAACTTTTGGAGGTTGTGTGGAGGAGGCATTTATTTGATTGCATTAATTTTATAAGGATTTATCTTGATGCCTCTATATCTAAAGATGAAGTTGATAAATTTTCTAGAGGTAAACTTGAACGCACAATCCAAATGGTTCATCTTCGACTGAAGGGAGTAGAGGAATTATAAATATTTATCAATTTCTTTGAGATAGTCCTGGTGTTGGTGGGACATGACCACCAAATCATTCACATAATATTCCACCAACATCCCAATGAGTTGTTTGAAGATACAGTTCATGTCATGCTGGTAAGTAGCCCTAGAATTATTTAAACCAAAAGACATCAACTAGTAGAAGAAGGTCCCCTAGGGTGACTTTAAGGTAGTGGAATCATCATCCTTAGGGTACATCTATATCTAATTGTACCTAGAGTATCCATACATGAATAAGGGGTCTGGGAAACTAGACATATCATCAATGAGATGTTCTATAACCTGAAGGAGAAAATCATCCTTTAAAAAATGGAGGTTGAGGACCTAGAATTTGATGCATAACCTAATTTATCCATTCTTTTTCCTAGGTAATATAATGTTGGGCATCCATTTGGTGTACTGAATTCAACTAACAGAGTTTTCCTTGACAAGTTTATCAACTTCAGCTTTGACCATGGAAACATGAGAAGGGTGAATTTTCTTGAGAATCCATTTGAACCCATAGTGTCCCATTGAGAGGCCAAGGTAATAAAAAACCTATAGATAGATCCCTAGAATATCCTTAAATCATTAGGTGAACGCATCGTGGTGTTGTTTTATAAAATCCATATACTTCTATTGTTCCTCTGGTGACACAACTACATTGATTAGTGTCATAATTAGATCTCCCACAATGCTAAGGTTTACATATTTTAACTCATAAAAAGTGGTGGAGATACCCTCTTCAAAGGAAGGAGGGGAATCATCCAGATCCTATTCATTATTTGATATAGGGGGATCAGATGGATGAGGCGACTCTTCTGGATTGAAGGACCCAGGGGTTGTACCCTTGTCTACTCTGGTGGATGTAGGATCCTTGGTGAGGGGTTTCTATTCCATGGAAACTATGATGATAAAATCTGTTGAGCCTATATCGCATGGTTTTGGACTATGAGGCCCACTTTTAATATTGAATCACTGATGTCATGTTGACTTTCACTAAGTTGACCCTGCATTTTGAAACATGCAGTAGTGTTGTGGATCAACGACCATAGGTCAGACCCATCAGTATTTGACATGAGTAATATTTTCTAGTTCTAGTTGATACCATCCTATGTGGGTGTATGAGGTAATATGTGAGAACTCATTCTTCTAGGAGATGATGAAATAGCTCCCTAGGTTCGAGGTTGTGGATTACAAATAATGTATTGGGAGGGAAAAGCTATCTTTAAAATCCACCTAAGGATCTATAAAAGTGGATGTCAGGTCATTAGGGGCATTAATACACTCAACCATATAGGTATGCATATGTTTTCACTCCCTTTTTTATTACCCAACATCCATGTAATAGGATTCATAAGTGTTGAAGGGGGAGACATCACCTTATAGTCTCCCTACTCAAACATATAGAGAGTATTTGAGTGAGTGATGGTAGGAAGAAAGGACCAATTCATGGATGTGGAGACAAGGACTTAACAATAGGGAATTGTAGGCCATATACTGAGAGACAACCATAAACTTGGTGCTTGCTACCAGGTCACCAAACTATGTATTTAGCTGAATCTTTCTTTATAGATTATTCTTGATCTTATCATACCCTTGAATTGTTAGGTTAGTGGGAGTTAAATCATCTTCTGTAAGACCTAGCTTGTGGATCATATGGGTCAAGATGTGGTTGATCCCAAAACCAATGTATACCAGATAGTGATAGATTTCCATGCCATTAAACTATATTGTGACATACAACATGATAATATTCCCCTATAAAATGTCACCCTCGTTCTCTTAAAATAAGGAAATTAAATATTAACATTCTTCTTAATCTGAATCCTCTGTATGGTAGGCCTCAATGGAAGCTACCTTAGTCTTAGACTGGAGAGGGATCTTCAAGGCCTCGATGAGGGATGCACACATCTCTTTTAACAAGTGGAGTGTATTGAGGATTAAGATACTCACTGGTATGTTGGTGAGGTGTTTCAACACATCATTCTTCTGTTCAAGGGGAATATTTCTACATGTAGAGGGTTGTTCTTTATCAGGGATCATATCAAGTGTCATGGCTGAGATGTCGGAGCTCAGTTAGTGATGGATGCACTTTGTTATTGGACAAATTTTCTAGGATGAACATTAGTTGACTGAGCACCAGATGGATGAAATTGGGTCCTGGATGGTCATTCTTGAGTATGATGTGGTTGTGTCTGAGTCGTACGAGAGTTTTTTATTCTTTCTATATATTTTTTAAAACATCCAAGGTTTTTTTAAAAATACCACTTAAAGGCAGAATCGTCGATGCTGCCTTTGCACTAAAACAATAATTTTTTATATTTTTATTTTGTTTTTTATATATTTAAAATGCTAATGTTTTATTATTATGTTCGTATGGTTATATATATATATATATAAATAAAACTTAATGTTTCAACATAATTTATCTTTTATTAAAGTACGTGACTTTGATAACCTATAAAATATAAACTATAAGACCCATATGAATGAAATTTTAAAAATTTATTAAACATATAATAAGTAGTCCAAAATAAAAATAATATCTTAAAAAATGTCGGTGAAAAATAATTTATAAGCTTTCTAATCCACTTAATTGAAACTTAAAAATGTTTCAAGTACATGAATTTTCTAGCCTATATAATATAAACCATAAGACATATATGAATAAATTTTAAAAATTACTTAAAAATATAACAAGGAGTCGAAAAAAAAATAATTTCTTAAAAAATGTTGTTGAAAAATAATTTATAAGATTTCTAATCCACCTACTTGAAACAGAAAAATGTTTCAAGTATGTGACTTTTCTACCCTATATAATATAAATTGTAAGACCGATATGAATGAAATTTTAAAAATTTCTTAAACATATACAAGTAGTCCAAAAAAAAGTTTCTTAAAAAAATGTTGGTGAAAAAAAATTTATAAGATTTCTAATCCACCTACTTGAAACTTAAAAATGTTTCAAGTACGTGACTTTGCTAGCCTATATAATATAAACTATAAGACCAATATGAATGAAATTTTAAACATTTCTTAAACATATAGAGAGTAGTTGAATTTTTAATTTTTATATATATGGGTCTTATAGTTTATATTTTATAGGATTTCAAAGTCAGGTAGGTGGATTAGTATCCTCCTCGACATTCATTATTTTCGCTCTCACTTTTGAGTTACTTTTCTTACATTCCTTTCATTATCATTTGTTTATTTTATTTATGAAACTCTTTATTTTCAATTTTTTTAGATGATTAGGCTATCTTTTAAAAATTTATTTACATTGTTTTTATACTATAGATTTTTTAGATCTTTTAATTTTATTTACTTGAAATTTACTAATTATTTCTATGTTTCAAGTAGTCGACTTTAAAAGCTATCAAATATAAACTGTTCCTAAAAATATAAATGAAAAGTGAAATAATGGATAAAAATATAAGAAGTGATATTAGTAATAATATTATTTTTATTTCATTAGACATAAAACATGTAAATAAACATGTACATTCAATGTCTATGTTTTTGGTAAGGAGATTCTGTCCCACATGATGGTCTGCGAATAAGACATCTGCGTCAAGTGCGCAGTGGAGTCTGATGACCTAGAGAAGGATGATTCTCAGGCACTGGAACGTCAACTGGTCCATCCTCCAACTATGTGTCAGTGGGGGGAGCTTTCAACTACGTATCATACTGCCCTGTGGATCTTTCTATCGCTAGGGTGGTAGAAGGACCTGCCTCCATCGCTGTGGGGAACCAAGCCTATGATGGAGCTATACCCTAAGACTAAGATGTATCTAAAACCCAAGGCTGCAATGGATCCCAAGGCTATGATGGATCTGGAACCCAAGATGGAGAGAACTATGGATATCCTGTCAGGAAAGATGGATCCCGTGACACTTGAGGCAAATCCTCAATCGGCTGATCCTGGACTATTAGAGGGCCGACCTCAGCCTGTGGAACATGTGAGGCCTCACGTGGAGCACGACACTATCTACATCACCATAGTCATGGAACCTTAGCACCAACAGTAGCTATAAGATGTTCCTTTGGGGCGGGAAAATCCTCTCTCCAGGTCAGACGTGTGAAGATGCTCCTGAAAAGTGCATGAAAAGATGCCCTCGCCTCCAGCACTGTAGCATGGACAACTGCCCGGATAAAGATCCCCTCCTCCTCTTAGTCACTCATGAAAACAAGAAGATATGTGAAACTTACCTATAAAGAGATTAAAATTTAATTAGAAAATAGTTCAATAAAAAACTAATGGAAATTTATTGACTTACCATACTCTGCATATCTATGTCGGGTTGGGTATGATACAATATAGACTTTAGTCTATACCATGGATTATACTCAAACTGTTCTGAAAGAAATAATAGATTCATAAGAACACCCTGAATACGAAACTCTGCACGTCTGTGCCAGTAGTTGATAAAGCTATCATGTACTCGGGACCAGTCATCATCTTTCCTCCCTGTTAGCTTCATCCCATGAAGCCGCTCTATCTGTCTCGATGGAAAAAGAATCAGCTGAGTACAACAAAACTGGAACATAACTCTGTCAGGATACTACCACTCAATAATATGGAATTGAATGAAGGACACTACAACCATAGCATCCTCAAGACCAATAGTGAAGTATGCTGAAAACTGGTTCGTAATACTCTAGTATGGAAGCCATGAAATCTGAAATGACATGTGATTTTTTCAAAAAAGAACGTAACTAAAAACCAAAATTGATGTTATTATTAAATATGTTAGACAATGATAGATTGTATATACATACTTGACCAGGTTAGATACAGTCGCACATGAGCCTCAGCCTAGTTAGTGAGGACTCTTATGTGCATCCAGGTGACCAGGGATCAAATCCAAGCAGAGGCATAATTTCCAGGGACTGTATCAGTACTGTAGTAGTACTGTAGCAGGTACTGTAGCGGGAACTGTGACAGGAATTGTTTGGAACTGTAGCAGCAGGGAATTTTCCCCCGTTTGAGCCTTCGGGCCACCGATTTGGTCCCTGAGTCCTTTAAGGCATTTGGGCCACCCAAGCCTTCGGGCCAGTGAGGCCTTCAGGCCACTTCAAGGCCTTCGGGACACTTTAAGTACAGATGAAAACCATACAACCTACAAGGAACAAGCTCTATAGGAGGATGAGCAAGGAGCTTTCACCATAGTAGAAGCTACATGGATTGCAAGAATGAGAGGGTATGACACTTGCCATCGGGACAAGCCTGTGAATGCACAAGATAGCCTAGCCGAACAAAAATGCGAAGGTGGAGAGTTGATTTCATGATGAAGATGCTGGGGAGGAGCAGTTCCAAGTAGTTAGTCTGGGTTGTATGTAATGTTTGAAGCCTACGAGTAATGAATTCCTCTAAGGCCAACGGGACATGTAATACTTACACCTACGAGCCTTGTAAGGCTTCCAAATCACCCCTTGAAAGGTGGATTATCAAAAATAAATAAAAAATGATGGACTTTGGGCCATTGGATGAAGGTAAGAGATAGTCCAACTGTAGCTGATATACGCCCAAATGCTGTCTCGGAACCATGTAAAAATTGTGTCGCTAACACCACCTGTAAAATAGATCATCGATAGTGAAAAATAATGAGAAATTAATGTCAATAACTCGTAGTAGCATCAGGAACCAATAGAAATGACTGATCATACCATCATCCATGTAGAGCATCATGTAACACCTCCATCTCCACATGCGGACCAGCAAGATCAAGGAAGAATGCAGGGATGCAATCCAATGCCCACATTTGAATAAGGATAATTCATCCCCTGAGACCTGTGTGGTCCCTATGGGATAGAGTGCATAATTCTTTGTATGTGTATGCCAAGCAGGATGATCCCCATCTATACATCCCAGCCCGATCAAAGTCCTCTAGTAGGGGTAGATACATCATGTGCACGTGCATCCCCGAGTGATCGTTACACATGGTCCCACAAATGATCCATAATATATATGCATAGGCATAGCGCATGGCAGTATACTCATCATCATCATCTTGTAAATGTGGAATCTATGAATCCAAACAAGGAATAGATATGGACGCTTCATCTGTATCCCTACGGTCAGACAAAATATCAATGCCTAACAAGCGCTGAGAAAGTTCTGGCCAAGCTACAAGAGTGAGTCCAATAACAAGTCTCCCCTAAATATGAAGACCAAGAAGCACCGCCACATCCTAGAGGGTGATAGTCATCTCTACCTTAGGCAGGTGGAATGTGTGTGTCTCCAGTCTCCACCTCTCAATGAGTGAAACAAGTAGGTAATGGTATACAAATGTGAAATCTGATACAGCAAGGCTATAGAATCCAACACAATGCAATTATGGTGTAATGACATGTGGAGGATCCCTGTGATGAAAATGGTGTGCTCAACAAACCTTGATCGATCAATCTACACGACCCTCTAACACTGCCTACGAAATATGGGTATGCTGCTGAGTGAGTAGTATGGTATCTTCCATCTGCATATAAACAAATGAAATGAGTCATAAGTGTAAAATGTAAATATAACTTTGGGGTTTAGATAACCGAGAAAAAAATAAAAGATAATAACATTTAATTTACAATATTGTTTAAGTGTTCTACTTTTGGATTTATGATATAAATTCTATTATCTAATATTTTATTTAAGAAATAAGGAGAAAGTTATTTATCAAAAGCATGCATGTTTTTATTAAAGATTTAAGATTAATAGGGTATTTAGATATTAGGTATGTGTCACTAATATATACATTTTTGGAATAATGAAATATTGATTTATAGAATCGTATAGACAATATGTCTATATTATTGGGTCTTGAATGTGGTTAGACATATTTTGGAGGAGCTTTATGATTAACTAATTATGGATTGAATTAAGATAAACCATGTCAATTACTAATGATGTTTTACGAATTTATCTAATTATCTATATTGAATAAATTATTCTAATCATTATGATATTATTATTTTGTTATATAAAAGTTTATTAAAATATCACAAATAATGTTATCAAAAACCATGGTTAAGATAAGGTGTTTTTGGGTTGGGGTTTAGGTTTGAGGGTTTAGGGTTTCGAATTTTGATATTAAGGTTTAGGAAATATTTTTTTGGGTTAAGTGTTATGCTTTTGGGTTTTGGGGTTTAGAAAACTGAGAAAATATGAAGAGATAACAACATTTAATTTACAATATGAGAATGTCACAATGAAGACAATACATCATTCTGGATGAGATGGTGAACTCAATCCAACAACGTTAGGGCATTGTTTCTGGTTATAACATTATTTATTACATATCATGCATCTCAAAATCTACCCTTGTTCTTGAGGCCAGTACATCTCATTATGCATCCTACTAGCCTTCGGTCTCCCATGAGGATGTAACCGATTAATATCAGGTATCACTATTGGATGGCCTACGGGCATTGGGAAATAATGATATTCCCCAATAGGTGTCCATGGCGCAGCATAACAGCTAGCAATGGTATCCATCTGGTACACTAGATCAACATAATCTTCCGATGATATGTTTACAAAGGCACATGCTGCGATGGCATGTGCATTGAAACCGTAAGGCCTGAAAGTTTCCACATTGACATTGACTTGTTTCCAGTAATACCACCATTTTTCACTGATGCGATTTGTGATGGGGTATGAATTCTATTGAACTTCAAATCAGGAGTCTTCTTTTCGAAAAAGGCAGACGTGATAACCAGAATATTCTTCAATATTTTTTTAATCTCTTATTGAAAGTGTCTTCTATAACTTATCCCCTACTGTATTCCATATAATGCTAGTTTTTGTCTATCAACAAAGTACTTCACACATCGATATAATGTCTCCTAAACTAGGGCAATTATAGGTATCTTGCGAATCCCTTTGAAGACACCATTGATTCACTCCACAATTTTTGTTGTCATGTGTCCATACCTATTCCCCCCATTATATGACAATGTCCATTTCTATTTTGGAATTCTCATCATATAATCATAAACTTCTTGATTATCCTGGAGAATTTTTTCAATTTTTTTTTCAAACCGCTGTTGGTACGACTCATATGCTACATAGAATAGATGATATTTCACATAATTTGATTTTATCTTTATGTTGAAATAGTAAAAAATAACAAATAAAAAGCGTACCAAGCCTCTTGATTTCCTTCTTTGTCGGTTTTTTGTGTAATTTTTTATGCACACTGCTATAAATGTGTCTAATGCAGAACCAAAGATGTGCATTTGGGTATCTCCATGTATTTGGATCCGCATTGATTGCCTCATTAATTGCTCGATGACAATCAAATATCAAACAAACACCCTGAATGTTGTTGAAATGGTTGATGATACATGCCAAAAACCAACTACATGATTCATAGTTTTTTTCTCTACAATGGAAAAGGAAATTAGAAGAGGTGAACAATTTCCATCTTAGGTTGACGAAATCAACAATACGCCCTTGTATTTTCCGTACAGAAATGTACCATAAATCTTAATAAACTATTTGCTGAAACAAAATGTGGAGATACAGGGAAGGAATGCCTAGAACAACCGATGAAATTGAATACGAGATTGATAATGTCATTTATCATGAGACAAATGTTCATTTTTATCCATATGTAATATAACTTGGTGATGATTCCTCAATATGGCCAGCAATTGCGGCGACACTCGATATGAGTCATCCCAATCACCATAGACCTTCACAATTTCCTTCTGTTTCACCATCTATGCCTTATTATAGGAAATCTTATAACCGAATGTTTGTTGAATAATCTCATGCACAAGGGCTATCAGAACATCTTGATATGTCCTAATCATCTCAACAATAATAGATAACACAAATTCTACATCCAATGATCTTGTGTGAGGCTTGGTTGAATGCAATATGATATGACTCAATCCTCTAGATTCTCCAACATCCAAATGTAATTTCTGGAATCGCCCTCAAGAAAAATCTAAAATCATACCCATACTTTTCACACCGTATGACATATTTACTATGGCATGATTCATGAACTATATTTCTATAGTTCCTATCAATGTGAAATCTATTTAGTGTTCTTTTTAATTCATCTTTATTTGGAAAATTCCTTCCAATATATAAGGTTTTGTCCAACTCACTAAACCTATCTAGTACAACTCTGAGGAACTCAGTTTCCGGTGTGAGAATTGTATTGTCTAATTTAGGCACATGTGTCATTTCTTCTGACCAAGATGAAATGAGTGGTGGATGATTTATTGTAGGTTGAGGTTGATGTACAACTAATAAATTTCTAGAAACCTCCTTTCTAACTTCAACCGATCCCTCCTCATCAGCATTGTTGTCACCATATGATCCGTCATTATGAAGCTCCTCATTGGAAGTCGGATTGACATGTATATCTGGGAGATCATCTAGGTTGTCCTCTTCTACTGCATCATTTGGAATAGACTCAATTTCATGGGGTATACTGTCTTCAACCACTCTTTTAATTATACATATTCGTACAACTAGAAGTTGTTGTTTTACAGTTGCAACATCAATGTATAACTCCATCATGGCACCATCTGAACTTTGAGAAAATAAATTAATTGATTAGACCCACTGTGCATCAGCAACCAATGGACAAGCTAAACACCATAGTGTTGCCGAGAATTGAAAATTTCTATATCTCATAGACTTGATCTCTTGATCAGGTCCCAGATTTAAGGAACCATGAATTCTCTCTTGAAGTTCACTTATAGTTACACAATCAGTTGTACTAACCACCGTTATTGGTTGTGTACTATAATAATCTCATTGCTCAGTTTGAATAACCTCCCCATAGTAGCACACATATGCAAACATGACTCTCTACGTCAAAAATGTTTCTCTCATCAAAATTATGATAGTGTAACAAATATTAAAAATGATGGTTGAACATATAATATTTATTAGAATTTAATTTTAGGATTCCTTTCTATACCCTAAAATATGATAGTAATGTTTCATTATATAAAATTTTATTAGAATGTAAGTCACATAACGTTTTGGAAACCGAGGTAAAAAAATAGGAAACATCAAATTAGTCTATTTATCATTGATAAAATGAAAATTATGATCATATAAAGTGAAATGAAGAAGAAAAAATGCATTAAATAACACATGAATGCTTTATAACATACAATAAATTTGTTGACATTTTTTATCAGAATGTGGTTTGGATGAGATGAGTCTCACTTCAGATGAGGTAAAATCCAACTTATTTTTTATTGACAGATTAATAACATCTTCTATGGACTGAAAGGGAGATAAGGCAAAGGTATTATTGATAATTCCGCCTTTCGACTCTGGGTAAGGCCAATGACGACACCACTGATGCCGCCTTTGGCCTAACCCAGAGGTGAAAGGCGGCATCCCCCCCACCTTTTCCATGTAATCGATTTGGGCTAAAGGAAGCGTGGGGGAGCGAAGGCCACATCAAAACAAAGGCGAAATCTCTAATGCCGCCTTTGTAGGGTATGTTTTAAAAAATTAACCTATACAATCTTTTTTCTTCAGATAACGTGTAAAAAACTCATCATATGGTAAACCAACACAATCAACTAAGGTGGTGCGCCCGACAGAGTAGTTTGAGAGGGATATTCTTGTTGAGACCTAAACAAGGACTTTTGTCTAGTCTTAGTGGGATGATCATTCTAGTCTAAAATGATGGCATGAATATTCTACATACCGGCTTGTCCCCTGCCTCTCCTTTGACTACATCAGCTAGAGGATCCTGAAGGGATCACATGGATTTGATCATCATTAGGCACTGTAAAGGGATCTACTAGAATGAAAGTGTTGATATAAGTGAATACCTTATCTTTGTCAATAAAATATTCCAGGACTGGATGATATTTAGGTTCAGTTCCAAATTTAAGAGGCATGATGTCACTGAGGATGCGGGATAGTTTTGGAATTAGTGGGGGACTCTGATTTCCTTTGTAGTTCTAATGCCTATTCCTCCAATACTTTGAGAACTATGAAACAAATGTGGATGTTGTGGTAGGTGGAGATACGGTAATTACCGGAGGTTCTGGTTTTATCAAGTGGGTATGAAGAATACCATGGGCACAAGTGACTATTTTTTGAGCCAACTAGTCATTGTACTTCTCTGTTCCATAGTTGGGGGGCCTATTTCCACTCACCAGAGTCTTTGCTGTATCCATCGGGGTCAGTAGAGACATGTGATACATGTTCCAGAATGTCACCCAACCTGACTAGGCCATGGTACACCAAATATAAGATGCAATATTTGAATAAAGAGCATTATTTGATGGTATTTCTTTGGATCTTGTGGTATGTGAAGTGATTGGAACAATCAGTATGTTCGGCCTCTCAGGGTCTTCTAGATTCTGTAAAATTCTGGATCCCCTTTTCTAGGGCATGAATGAAGTACCCTGGGACCTGTTTATCCTTGAAGGAATATGTCTTGTTCTTCATTTTTGAAAAAGAAACCTTCGGTGCCTGGCCTTGATATGGGGGTCAGGGAAGCATTCTCTTGATGAGGTTGTGCCTAACGATATTTCTCTTAGTGAGGCTATGCTTGGCGAGACTACACCTGGAGAGGCTCATCCGGTAAAGGGTATTGTAGGTGAACCAGATCGAGAATCCTACCCATGAACAAAAGCATCCATTTCTGATTTCACGAGTCTTTTCATGAGAGCTGGAAGGGGCAATGGGTGTGATCGCTGGTTGGTCCACTATAAGGATTATTCCAGGCGCTGATATCTTTCAAAAAAATCATGAAATATTCATAGGTAATTTAAGGAGATGAGGGTAGGAAATAACTCATTTTTAATTTTCTCAAAGAAGATCATCAAAAGATGCTCTTGGGAAAGCTACGTATTGAAAGAGTACGTGAGTTCCTTCCACCAAGAAATGAAGTCAGTAACTTTCTCATCAGGAAACTATTTACACTTAGAGAGTTGAGGTCAGTTATGATGATCTTGAATAGGATATAGATAAATTGGTAGAGGAACTACCTATGAATATCCTCCAAAATATAAATAGACCCTAGGGATAGTTATCCATACCATAAAAAGGCATGTCCTTCCAAAGTCTAGATGAAACATCATAGCTTGGTGGCTTCCTACTGCTCTGGAGTCCTCATAATTGGGATTCATCATACAGTAAAGTGGAACAAATGCTACAGTGGATTAACTATCCCATTAAATGAGGTAAATCTTGGATTGATGGATCCTGGGGGCAGACAAATGTGATCCACCCATACCAAATTTAGCTTCCAATTGGGTGGGATTGAATCCTTATACATATCCAAAGCCTCAAGGTGGTTGATGAGAGTGGATATCACACCATCTTGGTAAGGGTTAGTGGTTACCAATGCTTTATATGACTTATCTTCTTAAGAAGAGAAATGATCATGGTCCCAATATGGGAAGTCTCCCTACTCCAGTAGGGAAGAAGAGTGATATCTTAGCCTTTCTCTATGACCACCAGCTACTGGCTTGATCGAGTGTACAAGGACACCTGGTTCAAACTTGGGCACCTAGGTAAGGAGGAATGAGTTCCCAAATATAGGAGAGATAAGGTCCCTATTGACATTTTCAAGACCCGATCATTGATCAAGGATAATCTTAGTAGTAAGCCTCTTGTAGCTCTCAAGTTCTTGGAGAAAAGAGGCAAACATAGAATTCAACTCAGTTTTTGGTGTGTCCTTTGATGGACTGAAAGGGTTAGTGGACCCTTTCCTTTATTGGGATGTTGATGACCAGGCAGAAACATCTCATTGGGAGGACTTATAAGGTTTGATGACTGTCTCTGTTGGTGAGTACGTGCACCCGTCGGGAGGTTGTCCTGGTACTACACCTACCTTTGAGGTGGGTTCTCCCTTACTTACCCTGTGTTGGCGGTACAGTTTCTATGATCAACCATAAGGTCTATAGTGATGAAATTCAAAATGGTGGTGGTCAGAGCAGAACTCTCACCATCAATGGGAAGGGTGGAATGATGATCCTACTGTTTTCATAGAATAGGGATTAAGTGGAGGGTAGCGTATTACCCCTATCCTCTAATATGCACATCATCAAATTCCTCTTCCACGAATCACTGTAGCATAGTGAGGCTCCTAACATAGGTCCATTGGAAAGTCTAGCGGTATCCATATGAGTCTGGGCCCTGAGCCACCGGGAGTGCCATACTGTCAACCCTTTTTCACTATTGGTGGATGTCATTGAGATCTTTATGGTTTCTCAGGTAAGTCAGCTTGCATCCTTGAAGGTATTTAAGAATTTCCCATATATTCTAGTGGAATCATACTTTTTGGTCCTTGGTGAGGAGCTTCGAGATGATGACGTTCAGGTCTGTAGGTGGCCAAAATGCTACTGAAAACCAATCGGCAGACAAGATCCCCCACAAGTCCTCTTGTTTATTATCTGGAGGATTGTCCTACTCTTAATTATTCCAAGCCCCAATTAGAGTTGGCTTGGAATTTGGTGATGGTACTGACACATACCTACTTTACTGTCAACTTTCCAGCAGGTGGGGAATCGCACGAAACAAACATCCCTAGAATGTTGGAATGTCTTTTAGGGGAAGGGTCAACTTCAAGACTATGTCTATGTAGGACTGGCTGTTCAAAATCTCTTGATGAGTGAGAGAGGTGATGATTTAGTTTTTTTGCATAAAATTTTAATTGTTAGATGTATAATGTTTTTGATTAAGTAGAACCATGTTTTAATTGAATTTATTTATTTTTGGGTACTTTGGTGTTTAAATGACATTATAGAAAAAGAAAAAAAACTTGTTTCATGTTTTTTTATTTTTATCACTATTTTTAGTATTTTTTTTATGTTCAAGTTGAAAGGGTTATCCAAAAAATGTTCAACCCATATTAGTCCTCAACCAAGACCACACAAGCCACTTGGAATGCCCAAAGGGCCCGCCATCCAAGCCCAACCTTGAGATGGACTACATAGGTGGAATATGAGAAGTATAGCTAGAACAACACGGGCTCAAGAGCATGAAGACATGTGGGGAATGTGCCCACCTAGAGGAATGAGGAAGGTGTCACTGACATAGGGGGTCCTTTAGTCCCCATACAATTTTTTAAAGCATTTGGGGAAGTGATTTAGTTATTAAGTGAAGCAAAATTCTCCAATGATTTTGATGTGGGATGAACTATGCTACCCATATATTATGAACTTACTTAAATGACGTCACTCAAGAACACATCCATGTCATCTTCCCCGCTTATTTCATCCATTCCATTTCTAATCCCACTACGCCACATGACCAATGGATACCGAAAACTCCACCAACGAGCTACGCCATAACCATCATTGCTGCATAATGAAACCTCAATGGTCAGCCAAGGATGAACTCAAATTCCACTAAAAATTCAAACACCACTAAACTGTAACCAAGTATATAGCATAATGCCTAAGGGAGATCAAACTGAAGGATTTATGCTGCACTGTGGGATGGTCACTGTGTCGTGGTCTTATATTAGCCAAAAAATGAGCAGAAGATACTACATACATAGCACCTTAGCTACGCTGTAGCCATGATAATGGAGAAGAAGTTGTGACACAGTCCTACCTCCATACCATTGAGGGTTCATTTTTGAAAGAACCAAGGTTTTTAAGGGTTAAAGAGACTGTGTTATGGAAGAAATAATGAACCATGTCCTTGCACAACCATGAAATTTTTGTGCCACATTGTGTTTATCTACACCAGAGGGTTCAAGTTACTATGAAGTTAAAATAACCAATATTCTCTAGTTATCTACAAGTTTACAGACTAACCTCATCCAAATATTTTAAAAGAATATATGTGGGAACCTTGGTATCCTTTAAGGAGTTTTAAATACTCCTGAAATCAAGGAAGGCTCGGCCAAATTGTAAGGGAAATCACGTCGAGATTAGAGAAAGATTGGGTCAAGTGGAAATAAATACACAATAGAGGAAAGATAGAGGAAATTATCTTTATAAATAGAGAGGCAACTGAAAATTCTCTTTAGGATGAAACTAAAATATCTCATCCTAATATCCAATGTGAGAGTGTAGGAGAAAGGGGTGTCATTAACCATGTGTTTCATTAATCATAATTTTCTTCTTTCTTTAGTTTTTATTTTTATTTTCACTACATAAACTTTGAATTTCATATGTAATTGAGAACGTTAAATGTAGGTTTTCATTTTTTTGCACAAAAACATTATTATAGAACTAACTCTATTTCTCTCCCTCAAACAAAAAAATTATCCATATTAATTGAGAGATTAATTATTGATAGCTAAGTGCTCGAGGGAAAGGTGAACTTGATTAAGAGGATGAGTACCCATTTTTTTTAAATTAATAACACTTTGATTAAAACTATATCATATCCTCTAAATGCACAGAGAAAATGATGAAATTTTAGCAGACGAACCTCAAATTGGTAAAGTAAAGTGGGAGAGAAAAATCCAACCTTAATTTCACCTTCCATTCCAAAACTAATCCTCATACATCCCAATCAATTAAAGGAAACCTTGAGATAAAAGCCAAATGATTTGGATAGTTCTTGTGTAGGTTGAGAAGCAACACTAGATACTTTAAGAAATATTATGGTTAATAAAATTAAGAAAAACCATTGTGAATATCAAACTTTCTTCCCTTCATCATATTTTTTTATTTTTTTGAGTTAATCCAAACCAATCAATAAATTAATTTAGTATTTTTGTTTTAGTTTAAATTGTGACAAAAACATCAAAACTATTGAATGATTATAGCCCCTTTCCTCATGGGATTGACCCCATATCATCAATATTGTATGCTTTAGTAGTTAGAATAAGTAGGATTTTTAAATTCATATTTTGACATCACTGAGAGAACTAATGATGATCTTGGGTGATGATCAAAACTAGCACAATTTATAGGTAATGGTAGTTAGTAATGATTATATTTTTTAGGATATTTACATTTTTCTTTTTCTCCTTTTCATCTTATTATACTTGGTATTATTTCTATGTTGTTTTGGGTTCAAATTCAATACATGCACTACTAAAAATATGGCCTTTATCAGCGCTAGAAAAGTCGATTAACAGCGCTAAAAAATCACTGTTCATCGAGGAGAATATAGGGGGGGGGTCCATTTTATCAGCACTCATAAAATTACTGATATAGGTCCCTTTTATCAGCTTTTTTTTAGCACTGATAAAAAGCTCCTTTTATCAGTGCTTTTTTTAGCGCTGATAAAAGTTGAAAAAATATTAAAAAAAGTAAAAAAAATATTTTTTCAATTCTGGGGGGCTTCAACAGTGCTTGAAGCCCCCCTTTAATAGTACCCACCGCCCATGGTACCCCACGCACACCCCAGGCCTACTCCACCTAGCACCACCCCCCTTTAACAGTGCTAGGTAATTCCCCCCACCTGCGCGTGCGACCTGCCTCCCCTAGGGTTCGAACTTGAGACCTCCTACCTGCGCGCGTAAGCCTTTACCACTCCACCATATTGGTTTTCTCTTCATTTATTAATATATCTATATATATATATAGTTATATTTACTCATATATTAATATATATGTATATTTAGTTAAATTAATATATATATCCTTATATTAATATATATATATATATTTATTTAGTCATATTAATATATACATATATATTTAGTCATATTAATATATACATATATTTAATTATATATATATATATATCCGTATATTAATATATATATATATATATATATCTATTTATATATATATATATATTTAATTATAATTTTTTATCCGTATATTTATTTGTATATTAATATATATTTATATGATTATTTTTAAATACATTTATAAAATATGTTTTCTTATGTGTGTTTTTATAAATAAATAAATACATACATACATACATACATTCATATATACAACACACACACAAAGATATATATTACATGTATATCTGTAGGTATAATTATACATATTTATATATATCTACAAATATTATATATTAATATGTATATACAAAAGTGCTAGAAATGGAGTCTCGAAAAACCTAAAAAATCGCAGTCACAGGAAAAAGAATAACTTCTTCTCGAGGTGTTCGTTTCAGCTCTGTGAATAGTCACACTAAAGCTCATGGAAATAACTATGATAAAAAAGGTGGTGGAGGCCGAACAGACACACAAATCAGAAGTTATGACAGTTTTAAGAAAAATTTGACAGGGGTCCGGACACAGAAACTGAGTTTTGGAGGCCTTCGGGTGGTTTTTTAGGGTTTTAGGTTCCCAAAAGTGATCGTTACTACATTTGAGTCAATTATATGCATAGATCTCTTCACTTCCTTCTATTTGATAGGTGGTAGAACCCAAACGGACACCCAGAGCAAAAGTTATGGTCGTTTGAAGTTAGAATTTTTTTAGAGTGCCATAACTGATATATCTTTCGTTCCTCTGATCTTCTAATGGTTTCGACTAGACGTGGTCATCAATCATTTTACAATATTTGATTTGACTAGTCATGGTACTCAAACAGCCAACCAGAGCAAAAGTTATGCCCATTTTAGTGAGTTGCTGGTTTCTTAGGTTTTTAGGAGATACGAGAGTTGCAAAATTTCAAACGACAATAACTTCTGCTTAGAGTGTCCGTTTTGGCTCTGCCACATATCAAATCGAAGCTTGAAAAAAGTTACACACTAAGGTTATCACCTAAATCCCTTATCACATTCTTTGAGGTTAAAAACACCCAAAAACCCTCTGAATGGTCATAAGTTTGGCTCTGGGGGTCCGTTTTGCCATAACTTCTGCTTCAAGTGTCCGTTTTGCCTCAACCACATATCAAATCAAATCCTATAACCAGAACTGCACTGCGGTGACCATTGTAAAATATTCTCATATTCTTTAAGGTATGAAAAGGTCTTTAGTCCCTACAAATGGCCATAATTTCTGCTCCAGGGTGTCCATTTTGGGTATACAACATATCAAATCAATATAAAACATATTTTAAAAAATATTTATTATATTTATATCAATATAAATATACTTATATATCAATATATTATTTTTTATGTTTTTTTTGAAATATATACATTTATCAGCTCTAGGAAAATGCGCGCTGATAAAACCCCCCTTTTTCAGCGATACTAAAAAAAGCGCTGATAAAGGGGGGGGGGGTCTTTATCAGTGATAAAAAAGCACTGATAAAGGGAATGCCTTTATCAATGCTAAAAGAAGAACTGATAAAAGGTAAATTTTAACAGTTCTTTTTTTATTGCTATTAAAAGTGCCCTTTATCAGCGCTTTTTCTAGCACTGATAAAGGCCCCCCCTTTATCAGTTCTTTTTTTAGTGCTGATAAAGGCCCCCCTTTATCAACGCATTTTTTTAGTGCTGATAAAGGGTGGCGCTACGGAAACCCAATTTTGTGGTAGTGATGAATGCTTTAAAAGGAGAAAACATAAAGAATAAGATCCACCTTTCGATATTGAGATCAAAAGTACAATTATAAGGCAATAGGAAAACATACCCCAAGAAGAGAACAACAAGGTCAGTAGGGATTTAGGCTAAGAAGTTAGACAAGAAGTCCAAGGAAGGATTCAATGATCTTTATAGGAAGTTTTGGTACCGGGGCACACAATGAAAGCCGGTGAGATGAGGATTTAAAAATTGACTGATGAAACTTTTCCATCTCTGGTGATCCAAACACCAGTAGAGGTTCGAAGATCTCACATGAGTTATCAAATCAAAAAAATTAAACTGAATGGTTACCTTGTTCAAATTTAAGAACGCTCAACAAGAGATTATTACCGGTAACTATTGGTTGAAGGATCCAAATTTGAAATCCTCTATATCTTCCACACACACTTTAATAATTTGTGAGATCATCAATCTTCACATTCTTGGTTCTAGTGTAGAGATCCAATGATTTATTCAGCGTTGTGTCGATGACCGTAATCCCATGCCTTTGATCCATGAAGGAGTTCTTATATCATTCACTCAGATGGAGACTTTCTATCTCTAGGATGTAGGAGGATAGAGGAGCTCTCAATCCGTTGGAATGAACAGTGCAATGCAAATGAGCTCCAACAGAAATATATAGTGGATGTTAGAAATACCCGGATAGGGTTCCTTGATCCCCATATATTTAACATCCACTAAATAAGAAATAAATAAATAGTTATGATGAACTAACTGCATCATAAATATTATTTATATTTTATTACCTAATTGTAATATATAATAAATATATTACATGATAAACCCGAGCTATTAACTTGACTCATAATTACTGATAATATTAAATAAACGTTGAATATTAAAATAATATTTATTTGTATAATAGTTTTCCTATATTCACTAAATACCTCATGAATAATTTTAATAAATAGATTCAAATGAATTATTTTATACTTAAATAATAATGAATTTATTTATTTTTCGGTGGTAATTAAAACTTGGAAAACTCTCATACCCCATGGTGAGTCCCATCATGTCCAATATACCAATTCCCTAGAATATGAAAGATTATTGGATGCACTATTGTTTTTGATCTTCCAGGTCCTTATCACGATAGTAGTGATTACTATTCACAGACCAAGATCAGATCCTAGCAACCCATCAAGGCCCCTAAAAAGATAAGGAGAAATCATAGAAATTAAAGCCTTTACAACAAACTTGTACTATGTAATATAATATCTTTATCTCATGATAACTCATCAAGCATGACATACACTTGTGTCATAATCCATTCTTGCTTTATTATTTATTGATCTAACTATATAGACTTACTTTCAACTACATTGACCAAGGATTTATAAAGGCACTACCATCCTGATCAACTAGGCCTGAGATATCACTTCCTCAAATTGAATGTGAATAATTCTATCTTGAACATTCAACCAATATCATACCACTAGTAATGCACCCAAAAAAATCTACCTCATCAGGACTTCAATGTCATGGTTTTTTCTTTACATCAAAGTACACGATCAAACAATACATATTGACAATGATCTCAAGTCAGGAAACCAATACACATATTTGTCGATAGGAAAAACCAAGGTCACCTAATAAAACACAATTTTATTGAATATTTTATTGATAATAGATTATATAATTTCCTCAAATTATGCTAAATATGTTCAGGTATGAAATATTTGGGATTAGATCATTCATTTTCAAATTTGATGAAAATTACAGTTTTCCCTTTTAAAATTCACTGTAGTATTTTGAGCGTAAATATTTTTATGTAAATTATTTTGAATTAAAATTTTGTAACTGTGTTTTTGACTTAATGGGATACAAATTCTATGTAGGACATGTTAGCTGGATCATGCATTTGAGTGGAGCAAATGGGCCATGAAGACAAAGATGGACTGAACTATACAGATTGGATATCACTTCACCATTTGGACCATATCTTTTTTATCAGGGCTTTGATTGGGCCCAAATTTTGAGGGAATATCGGGGACATAATTATAAAGAAATTATCTATATATAAGGCTGGACATTGCACACGTTTTGGAGGTCCAATATACGGTGAAATTGGGATTAAAATATTTGTCCGAATTTTCCTTCCACATTTAATAAAGTTTTGTAATCCTATCCCTCCACAACTCTATTTAAAGGATGGTTTCACTCTTTGGTAGGGCTGGTAGAGAATTTGGGAAGGTGTGGCTGAAAGGGTGTCTCTTGGGAGCCCCTAAAAACTCTTGGAAGGCATAAGGATTTGTGCAAACATCTCTTCCAAAAAGGCTCTCCTCTCCCTCCTGCTCTTTGTAATTCTTTTCTTTCATGTTTGTATCTTGAATTTTTCTTCAATTAATTTTATGTTTTATTCGCTTTTATTATTATATTAATCTTCCTTATTGGGTTGGAATCAATAGTGGATATGAGATTATGTTCTACCCTTTCAATTCTTTTCTCATGCAAAACATCTCCATGATAACCACACCGCCCATGGAAGAGTAGTTTTATTAGTGATTGATCTATCTTCTACCCTCTTCATTTAATTATTTTGAATCATTGAGATAATGTAATTAAATTTATATGATTCATGAATTGTGTTTTTAAATTATAAGAAACTAATCAAGTAATTGAACAATTAGCACAAAAACACACGAGGTCGATATTTTGTGTAAATTGTGAGAGCGTGATCTTAATCGGTAATACAAGACCACACATGATAAATTTGTAAAGTTAAAATATAATTCCTAAAAAAAATTCATCCTCATTTACAGAATGTATATGTGATCTAATTAACCATTTACAATAAGCTAACCTTAGAACAACAATCAAAGCAAGGTGCTACAATTGCGTGTTCCGAAGCTATCCTAGGGTTTAAGTAATTTCATATTTGTGGTTAAGTTAACTCTCATAGGGTTAGAGGGTTAACAAAATAGGGGATCATAATTAAGTGGATATTGATTTAAATGATAATGATTAATAAGTAAATGAAGAGGTAGAGTTAGATCGATTACACCTTTTAAAATATTTTCTAAAAAAACATCTTTTTGTTGCGTCTTTTTAATCAAACTTCATTTTAAAATTAAAAACAAAAAAATGAAATCTTCTTCTAGAAAACTTCTTCAAGTTTTATAAACAATAAACAACCCCCTCATCCTTTCAAGTAGGGTTTTAATTCTTTTATATTTCATTTTTAGAATACCTTTAAGAAGTTGTTTGCCAATGAGCTCGTACCCGAGTGGTAAGGGTTCCTGCTTGGCATCCAAGAGACCCGAGTTCAAAACCGGGTGGAGGCGAATTTCCAGGTTACTGTAGTAGTGCTATAGCAGTCACTGTAGCAGTTACTATTTGACACTGTAGTAGCCGGAACTATTCACCCGATTTGGGCCTTCAGGCCACCGGTTTGGGCCTACGGGTCTCCAGGGCCTTTGGGCCATCAAAGGACTTTGGGCCACATGGACTTCAGGTCACGTAGACCATGGAGTAGCCCAGTTCACACAGAACATGCCCTAGAAATGGATCAGAGCAACAAGAGTAGTAGCCACCAGATGTAGAGCTAACCAGATTGGAAGAATGAGAGTGTATGGTAGCCGCCATCGGGACCAGGCACCGTGCAGCTTTGTACGGGGCAATGCTAGCCGATCAGCAATGCAAGGTGGGAGCTAGGTGATCAATGACGCAGAAAGTTAGGGAGGGGCAGTTCAAGTGGGCTGGGACTACGGGTCATGTATTGGGCATGGTATGCCTCTGGGCCTTCGGGTCATGTATTGCAGGTTTGTCGGGCCTTATGCCTTGGGCCTACGGTTCATGTACGGGTTCCCCTTCAAGCCTTAAAAGGGGGATTATTCATAATAAAATAAATAAGAAGGCCTTCGGGCCATTTAGGCTTAAGAAGTTGTTTTAGTTTACTTCCCCCTTTGAGAGATGACCTTGGTCAGCCACTCTCCTACACCTAAGTACCCAAAAACCACTAATCATTTCAGGGCGCCCATGACAGCGCCTTTCAAATTGGTGCCATTTCTGGGGATGTAAGTAATTATTTCAACAAAATTGAGATATTTATTTTATTTTACATTTTATTCACTTCCTCTCTTATTTATTACTTCTTTACCCAATTTGAATTCTTTTTTTTACTTCTTCTTTTTATACCATCAACTCAAACTTCTCAATTTTATTATGGTACATTTTTCTACTTTTCATTTTTATTTTATTTATGACACGAACTAATCACGAAGATCTCTTAGATATTGACCCTGAGATTGAACGCAACCTTAGGGCTCGAATCAGACATTCTCAGTCTACAAAAAGTTTCAATATTCAAAAAGTTGGAGAATTACTCCAATATTAGAACATTGAAATTGGAAGAAATTCAAATTCAATCATAAAACAAGAACCAATGGCTGAAAATAATTGAAATGAACTTAATAGAACCATTTGAGAATTGGTTTCACCTGATATTAATTATCAACCAAATTGAATTGCATATCTAAATCATGAATCAGACTTTGAACTGAAATCTGGATTAATTCACGTGCTTCCAAAATTTCATGGCCTCTCTAGTGAGGATCCCAATAAACACCTTAAATAATTTGATGTGTTTTTCTCAACCTTAAAACCAATAAATGTTTCTAAAGATAAAATCAAACTAAGAGCATTCCCATTATCACTTGATGAAGCTGCGAAAGACTGGATGTATTATTTACAACTTAAAGATGTAACTTGTTGGAACGATTTGAAACATCTTTTCTTGCAGATATTTTTACAGCTTCAAGGACCACATTCATTCGAAAGGAGATCTCAGGGATCAAGCAAGACCAATGGGAGTCAATGTATGAGTACTGGGAGTGATTCAAGAAGTTGTGTGCAAGCTGCCCATATCACCAAATCAGTGAGAAACTCCTCATCCAATACTTATATGAAGGAATCAAACATATGGAGAGGAGCATGGTCGATGCCACAGCTGGAGGAGCATTGGTGGACAAGACACTAGTAGCTGCATGTGCATTGATCGACAAAATGGCCCAAAAATCCCAACAATTTGGCGATCGAGGTACACCACATGTTAGGGGAGTACATCAGGTAAGTCCTTATTCTCTTGATAGTAATTTGATTGATACCAAGTTACAAGAATTGAAAACTATGGTGAGGTAGATTGATTTGGCACAAAAGACATCCCAACCCCCTCCTTCAAGGCCTTGTGGTATTTTCACTGAGACAAGCCACCCAACTGACTGTTTCCCACAACTACAAGAGATAGAGGATTGCACAACATTATTCCCAGGGAGACCATATTAGCAGCAATAATAGACATACCCCCAAAAGAAGTTTGATTCATTTTTTCAAACATACAACCAAGGCTGGAAGGATCAACCAGACATGAGGTATGGCTCTGGAAAACAACAAAGTCCCCCTTTTCATCAAAACTTCCAGCAGCCTCCACCTTATCAACAGGGTTTACAACAACCCCAAAGGAGATTTGAAACCCAAGAATCAACAAGTCAACAACAAGGTAATTCTCAACCAAATCTAGATTCTAACACTGATGATCTTTTGAAGGAAATTGTTCTTAATCAACATAATGAGCTGAAGAGTCAAGGTTCGAAGCTGAGGGAGTTGAAGACACAAATGAGCCAGATTTCCACTGCCCTCCATGAACTGGTAAGTAAGAACTCTAGAAATCTACCTTCCCAACATACTCCAAAACCCAAGGGGAATGTCAGTGCCATCACATTGAGAAGTGGGAAGAAAATGAACGATACATCTATACCTACCATTCCACTAAGATTCATATCAACTTCAGAGAAGCCTCATTCTATAACAGCTGAAGAACAACAAAAGGAGAAAGATAGAGGTAAGAAAAAGATTGATGATGTTAATCCTAAACCACTTCTATTTCCAAAAAGAGTTGTATAAACCAAAAAGATGGATGAAAAGGTGATGCAAAAAGAAGTTTTGGACACATTCAAGCATGTGGAGATCAACATTCCTCTACTTGAATCCATCAAGAAAATCCCAAGGCATGCGAAATTATTAAAAAAAATTTGTACCAATCAAAGAGGGATTAAGGGAAATGAGAGGATCAATCTTGGAAGGAATGTTTCAGCACTCATTACACCAACTCTAGAAATGCCGACAAAGTGCAAGGATCCAGGTACATTCACCATCCCATGCACCATAGGGGAGTTAAATTTTTCTGATGCTCTTTGTGATTTGGGAGCTTCTATAAATGTGATTCCTCACTCTGTATTCTCTTCTTTGCAGGTTTGTGAGCTGAATCCGATGAGAGTAGTGGTGCAGTTGGCAAATAGAGATACAACATATCCAGCGGGAGTCCTTGAGGATGTACTTGTTCGGGTAAGAGAAATGATCTTTACAATAGATTTATACATGCTTAACATGGAGGATGATCATGTAAGTTCTCATGATCCCATTATCTTAGGTAGACCCTTCCTCAAAACTGCAAAAACTATCATAAATGTCAACGAGGGTACACTTTACATGGAATTTGGGGATGAAGTTGTGATATTTAATGTTATGGATTCCATGAATTACCCCTCAGAGGATCATTCTACATTTTTTATCACCCATTTTGAACCACCAAGTAAAAACCCCATGGAATTTAATTGTTCTATGCTTAAGGATATTATGAGTATTGGTTCTAGTTTAATGTCTAAGAGTACTTCCACACCTATTTATAATGCACAAGACTCTCCTAGATTTGATTTTGAAATGGATTAATATTCTTATTTTGATCATGTGAACTCTAATTATGACATGGATGTTGAGTATGCTGATGGATTTGATGCTTTATTCTCTGATTTTGATGATGTATATTTTGATAATGATGCTCTTTGTGCAAATATTTCAATTCCTTATATGTCTCCTTCCATACACCACCCCCTACACTAGAACTCAATCCATTGCCACCAAATATCAAATAATCATACTTGTTGAGTGGTGAGATATTACCTATTATAATTTCTAATAATATACCTTTTGAACATGAAGAAAAACATTTGAATATTTTGAGGGAGAACATTAAGGAAATCGGGTGGACCTTGGATCACATATCAGGTATTAGCCCCTCCATTTGCATGCATAGGATTATTTTGGAGGATGGGGCTAAACCAATTAGGCATCCACAAAGGAGACTCAATCCAACACTTTTGGAGGTTGTTAAAAAAGAGGTTGAAAAATTTCTCAAGGCAGGTATAATCTATCCCATTTTAGATTCCCAGTGGGTGAGTCCTATTCAGGTTGTGCATAAGAAAAGTGGTGTTATAGTTGTTAAAAATGAGAAAGATGAGTTAGTTCCAATGAGGGTACAAAACAATTGGTGTGTGTGTATTGATTATAGGAAACTAAACCAGTCCACTTGCAAAGACCATTTCCCCCTCCCATTTATTGATCAGATGCTTGAGATACTAGCTGGGAAGACACACTATTGTTTCTTGGATGGATTTTATGGATATTTTTAGGTTCCGATAGCTCTATAGGATCAAAAGAAAACAACATTCACTTGTCCATTCGGCACGTTTGCCTACCGAAGGATGCCATTTGGACTTTGTAATGCCCCAAGTACCTTCCAAAGATGCATGGTGAGTATTTTTTTTGATTTTATTGAGACATACATGGAGGTATTTATGGATGATTTTACAGTGTATGGGTCTTCATTTGATGATTGTATCTCTAGTTTGGGAAAGGTGTTGAATCATTGTATTGAGAAGAATCCGGTCTTGAACTTTGAAAAGTGTCATTTCATGGTAGATCATGAAATTATCTAAGGTAACGTAGTGTAGAAACATGGGATAGAGGTTGATAGATCTAAGGTAGATATTATTTCATCCTTACCATATCCTTCATGTGTGTGTGATGTTAGATATTTCCTAGGGAATGCATGATTTTATCGGCGCTTCATCAAATATTTTAGTAAGATTTATCTTCCTATGTCATGATTACTTCAAAAGGTTTCTGATTTTGTGTTTTATGATTCTTGATGGACTTCCTTTGATGAGATGAATAAGTTTCTGACCACTCCACCGACCATACAGCTCCCATGGTGGGAGATTCCTATTGAGCTTATGTGTGATGCCTCCAACTTTGCAGTTGGAGCTGTCTTATCTCAGAGGGTGGAGGGATGTTCACATGTTATTGCCTATGAATCAAGGACATTGGATTCAGCCCAATAAAACTACACAACCATGAAAAAGGAGTTTCTTGCTGTCATATTTTCTTTAGATAAATTCTTTTAATATTTATTGGGCTCTAAAGTAGTTGTTTTTTCTGACCATGCAGCTCTGAGGTACCTCTTAAAGAAGCTAGATGCAAAGACCAGACTTATCCGATGGATTCTCTTTATTCAAGAATTTGATATTGGGATAAAGGACAAGAAGGGGTCAGAAAACCTAGTGGAAAACCACATGAGTAAGCTTACTCACACACTATAGGATGACACCTTAGACCAGGTACCACTTTGGGACACTTTCCCCGATGATAATCTTAATTCCATCTCAGGTATGAATACTTGGTATGCAGATTTAGTGAACTACCTTGTTGCATCTGAAATACCTACAAATTTAAAGAAACATCGAGTCCAAAAGTTAAAGATTGAGTCTAGATTTTATGTGTGGGATGATCCCTACTTATGGCGCATGTGTTGTGACCAAGTTATTAGGAGGTGTGTTCCTGATCATGAGTTTGTGTCTGTTCTACAATTTGGTCATACACTTGCTTGTGGTGGAATCTTTGGACCCCAATGGATAGCTAGGAATGTTTTGGAATCTGGATTATATTGGCCTAGCTTATTCCATGATGACCATGTGTTTTGTAAGTCATTCTCTCGTTTCCAACACAATAGGAACATTTTTAGGAGACATGAGATGCCCCAACAACCCATACTATTATGTGATATTTTTGATGTATTTGGAATCAATTTTATGGTTCCTTTCCCTAGTTCATTTGGGTTTTTGTATATTTTGGTTGCTGTTGATTATGTGAGTAAATGGGTGGAGGATAAGTCCACCAGGACTGATGGTTCTCATGTTGCAGTGGAATTTGTCAAGACACAGATTTTTTATAGGTTTGGAGTACCAAAGACCATCATCAGTGACCAAGGGATAGACTTCTGCAATTAGAATTTGGCTTCCCTAGTTTAGAAGTATGGGGTGACACACAAAACATCAACACCATACCACCCCCAAACAAATGGCCAAGCTGAGGTTTCAAATCGTGAGTTGAAACAAATTTTGGGGAAAACTGTGCAGCCAAATAGGAAGGATTGGAGCAAGTTCTTGGATGATTCATTGTGGGATTATAAGATAGCATACAAAACTCCCATCGGTATGTCCCCATTTTGGATTGTTTTTGGGAAAGTGTGACATCTCCCAGTGGAAGTTGAGCATTGGGATTATTAGGCTATAAAAATGAAACATGGATTTGGCCCAAGCTGGAATCCAAAGGAAGCTGAAAATTCAAGAGCTTGAGGAGATTCAATTGTCTTCATATGAGAACTCAAGGCTCTATAAGGAAATATCGAAAGAAGCTCATGACAAAATGACCCCACAAATGGAGTTTCATGTTGGAGATAAAGTCATTCTCTACAGTTCACGACTGAAGATGATGCCTGGTAAGTTGCGTTCCATGTGGTTAGGTCCTTATGTTGTGACTAATATTTTTCCTTATGGTGAAGTGGAGATCACACAAGAGGACACGAGAAGGAGATTTACTGTCAATGGGAAACGTTTGAAGAGATACATTGAGGGACTTCCTACCAATGCAATGGATTTTATCACACTTCATGACCCCATCATCACTTGAGCATATCAGGCTGTTCCTAACCCTTTATATTTTTTTATTGTTTGTCCTATTTAAAATTATTCATTTCATGTGAATATATCATCTCATGGGTTCACATTGAGGACAATGCAATATTTTAAGTGTGGGGGAGGGAACCTTTTAGTTTAGTAATTTCAATTGTTTTCCTGTTTAAAAAAAACAAAACAAAAGTGTGTTTTTCAAATTTTATGTGTTTATTTTTCAGTTTTTTGTGTCTTTTTGAAAAATTTGAGTTGAAATTATTCTCATAAACATTTTAAAATCCATATCAATAAGTGAAACAATTTATCCCTTGAAACTGAGCTTAAATGAATGCTGAAAATGACTTTGTTTCAAGTTAAATATTTAGTAATTTCATGAAAAGTACAATGAATTTTGAATCCCATGAAACATATCACTATCTTTATATTTGAAATCACTTTCTTGTGAGGCATTTTAATCATTCATTTAATATTATTCACATTCACCTCACTTCTTGAGAGAACTAAACCATGCTTGATTTAACCAGAATTTGATTTATTCCTGTCAAAACTTGAGGGTTTGAGGTACTTATGTTTAAATTATTGAGGCATTTGTTTGGTATTAAAGCCCCTATTTCAAAGAATATATTTTTTATAATGGCCTACCTTGAAAATTTAATCCTTGTAGCCCTTAGAAGCCATGAACAACCTGTTAGGTTAGCCACATTATAAGCCAACTTTCCCTATCCAACTAACTCTTGAAGTGAAATTGCATAATGTAGTTGAAATTAAGTGTGGGGGAAGATATCTTGTGTTGTGCTACAACATTTTGTGATACTTTGGGAGAAAATTTAAATTCTAAAGAGATGTGTTTACTGCTGAAGAAAATCATTATATTGAAAGTTGTTCCTTTTCTAGAGCTTTCATGATAAGTGAAGTTGTGCCTTTTCTGGAGCTTCTAATAGAAGAAGAAAGCGGTGCCTATCTGGACCTTTCATGAAAATCATGTTTGAGAAGATTGACATTTTTGATGATGAAATAATGAATGGTGTAAACTTTCCATGACTTTTCATGATTATGGGGCTGAGTTGATACTATGGGGATTAAGGATGAGACCATATTGAAGTGAAAATTAGATTAATGCAATTTTGCTTCAAAAAGAGTCAAGCTCTCCTTATTCAGCCTCAGAATTTTTCACATCTTAATTCTACCAACCAAAATCTACAAAACAACCCTAAAAAATCCTCATGATACAAATATGTACTTTAATCACATCGGGTGGTGATGTAGGAATTTATCAAGCCTATGGTGACCCTTGTATTAGTTTGGATGAGAAATACATTGTTAAAAATTGACATTTGTGTGATAAGAGAAAATTCAAGTGAGGTAAGTGTTTTGTGCATGGGAGAATAAATGAAGTGGAAATATATTTAATAATATAAATGAAGAACTTGAAATAATTATTTTTTATGAGGATTTATATTTTTTGTTTCTTGGTGTGGTATTTTTGGATCTCAAGGATATGTGTTATAAAATTGGTTTGGATTTGATATTGATGTTTACTTGATATGAGGTTTTTCCTAGGAGTGCAAAAGGGTAAGTGCGGGGGAGTTGATAAAACACAATTTTATTTAATATATAATTGATAATATATTATATAATTTCCTCACATTATTCTAAATATGATCAATTATAAAATATTTGGGATTAGATCATTCATTTGTAAATTTGATGAAAATTCAAGTTTTAACCTATTAAAATTCACTGTAGTATTTTGGGAATAAATATTTTTATGTAAATTATTTTGAATTAATTTATTTTAACTATGTTCCTGACTTAATGAGATAAAAATTCTATTCATTACATGTGAGGTGGATCGTGCATTTGGGTGGTGTAAATGGTCCATGAAGACAAAGATGGACTGAACTATCCAGATTGGACATCACTTTACCATTTGGGCCGTATTTTCTTCATACAAGCTTATATTGGGCCCCAAATTTGAGGTAAGATCGGGGACATGATTATGAAAAAATCATCCTTCTATAAATCCGGCCAATTCACGCGTTTTGGAGGTCAACTATGTGGTGGAATAGGATTAAAATATTTGGCCAAGTTTCCCTTTCACATTTAAAAAGGTTTTGTAATACTATCTCTCCAAAACTCTATTTAAAGGGTGTTTTTTACTCTTTAGGAGGTCTGTTATAGGCTTTGGGAAGGTTTTAATGGAAGGTTGTCTCTTGGGATCCCCTAAAAACTCTTTGAAAAAGAAAGTCTTTGTGAAAACTTCTCTTCCAAAAAGGCTCTCCTCTCCCTCCCCCTCTTTGTAATTATTTTCTTTCAAGTTTGTATCTTGAATTTTTCTTCAATTAATCTTCTATGTTATTCCCTTTTCTTCTTATATTAATATTTATAATTGGGTTAGAATCAATAGTGGAGATGATATTGAGTTCTACCCTTTCAATCCTTTGCTCATGCAAAATATCTCCACGATGACCACACCGCCCATGGAAGAGTAGTTTTCTTACTGATCAATTTATCTTCTAAACTCTTCATTTAATTATTCTGAATTTTTGAGATACTGTAATTAACTTTATATTATCCATGAATTTTGTTTTTAAATTATAATAAACTAAGCAAGAAATTTAACAATTATCACAAAAACACGCGATGTCGATATTTTGTGTAAATTGTGAGAACACGATCTTAATCGGTAATACAAGACCACACAAGATAAATTTATAGAGTTAAAATATAATACCTAAACACAATTCATCCTCATTTCCATAATGGATATGTTCTCTAATTAACCACTGATCATAATCTAACCTTATAAAAACAATCAAAGCAGGGTGCTGTAATTGCGTGTTCTGAAGCTAGCCTAGGGTTTAAGTAATTTCATCTTTGTGGTTAAGTTAACTCTCGTAGGGTTCGAGGGTTAACAAACTAAGGGATCATAATTAAGTGGATATTTATTTAAATTATAACGATTAATAATTAAATGAATAGGTAGAGTTATATCTATCACACCTTTTAAAATATTTTCTAAAAAAACATCTTTTTGTTGCATCTTTTTAATCAAACTTCATTTAAAAATAAAAAATAAAAAAAATGTAATCTTCTTGAAGAAAACTTCTTCATGTTTTATAAGCAATAAAAAAACCCCATCCTTTAAAGTAGTTTTAAAATTCTTTTCTATTTTATTTTTAGAATACCTTTAAGAATTTTTTTTAATTTACTTCCCCCTTTGAGAGACGACCTTGGTCAGCCACTCTGCTGCACCTAAGTACCCAAAAACCACTAATCATTTGAGGGAACCCATAACAGTTCCTTTCAACACCTGAAAAAATGTGGTGTTCCTATTTTAAGGTCTTTCTTCATGTTCTCACCTACTATAGATCACTAAGTTCAAACTTCATGAGAAGAAGTCTGAATGCTTATGATCCCCTAGCACCTGATAGCCAAACATCAACTGTGTCTATTCAGTAAGATGTATCCGGATAATAAGACATATATTAATGATTAATTTCATAGAATATTGAGGTTATTATTATATCTTTGGAACCAAAATAACCTTTTGATATAGTAACTAATATATGGACATTACCATTTAAACAATTATTGTAGAAATATAAACACTATAATGGTAAGAGTACATCAGGTATAACTCACTATGTTCATGATATGGTATTCTAAAAGTACTGATGAAGTTGGGTGTAGGGAACCAACTTTTACATCACTTACACTTATAATAGATCCAACTTGCTAACTATCATTGTTATCTATCACATGATAGGATCATGTTTCTACTAAGTTATGGATTTATTCATGGGGCTGACCACAACTTTGCTGCGTGGCTATCCTACTATTTGTGACTTTACCTCTTTGAGTAAGACTTATCAAGAGACGATATCCTCAAGTATATCCCTTTTTTCCACTCTCTAAACTTGAAATATTGACTATTACTTGTAATATAATTATCATAATGATAAAACTTTACTTACTAGGTGTGATTCCAAGAACTAGAATAAATTATTGCATATTTTACACTGCTTCTTTAACTACCCTAGAATCCACAACGATCTCTGTATTTGTAGATATGAGTACCACTATCTTGAATGAGATTGTATTGATCATTACGTTAGACTAAATGTGATATTAGATCATATTGATCTATAGGAAGAATAGTTTATATACCATTTTAACTAGTATCCCTTCCTCTCCATATACCAAGTACATACCTTTTGTACCAGCTCAAGTACAATTGGATAATTCTGACTACTTCCCTTTTAGTTCCCCTGGATATAATTGATATTTTCCTATCATAAAGTTTATGTTAGAAATATCATTTCTTCTACAAATCATGGTATATGTGATTGATCCATCACATAAGCATCTGGAATTTAACTCACCAGATTAATCTCCTCTTATTATTGTGCATGTATACTTGGAGATATTTATACCATGTGAATCTAGAAATAATTCCATGCCGAATTTTTCCAACTTATATTTTATCAAAACCTTGTCAGTATATGTATCATTTAATTGTTCTAAGAAACCATTAGATATACCATAGTATATCATATTCCCTATAACTTAGGTTACAACTTTAAGTCAACCTATGAAGAATTAATTTCACTCTGTTCTTAACGAACTATAAGACCAATAACTATTTTCCTATGTTATCAAACATATTTTACTTGGAAAAATTTGTGCTCCCACTAACCTCTTATAGAAACATGGAAAAAATTAATTCCAAATGAATATTATATGATCTAGCTACTTACTTTAATCTTAAACCATATTTTAGTAACTTTCACCCCTTATTGGAATTCTATGATGTCACCAACCCTTTTTGGTTGAATCGTAGAGACAATTTCCATGATTGGTGGTCTTGAAATATAATGATCAATAAAATGATCATAAAAAGTAGCTATGGAAAGTAAAATTCAAATGGATTTAGGCATAAGGACTTGGTATTACTAATTGAGCCTTATTTGTACCACGCTTGTACCATCCATGTATAGTATCACTTGAATACCCACCTCAGTATTCAAAATAAAAATCCCCTCCATTTTGATACATGGATTACATTATTTAATTTTAATTGATATTTTCAATTTTAGATAATTTCCATATATTTCTTACTTTTAGGATTTATTATTCTCAATGTATCACTGGATGTGGTGAATATAAACCCATTACCATGGTTTTATCCTTCTTAAATAGTATGTATCTTTGAAACATTACTTTTCCATAGGCTCTTGTGAAACTATTTCCTATGCCAACTATTTGTGCATCTCTAGAATTGACTAAACCTAAGTTAATATTTCTCCCACTATCTTGAATAGATATGTGCACCATTTTATAGTTATATAGTCTATAACTTGACTATCACTTTTCTATGTTATAATTTCAGTAATATACTTAGAAAACTTTAGGATAACTACTTTAGATGCACATTGTGTTTATCTTGATGCAAGTTTGTTTATATACTAACAAACTCATTTCATCTAAACACATATTACTGTGGCATAATGAATTTATATCATACTATAACTCATATGATATCCATTTGTCATAATAGTTGGCATGTTTTATGGGATAATTCCATTATTTGTTATGAATTTCTTGAAAAACAATGTAAGTTTCTACAATTCATATTAGTTTTAATATTGATGTTCCTTTTACTTACATCATTAATCAGATGTGTATAATGAAATATACGTTTAGGAATTTCTCCATGCTAAATTTTATTGATTAATTTTTGTATTTAAGACTCATCATCAATTCTCCTTATTTAAATCCTAACTTTGATCTAGATATGGTAATGTACATTTAGGAATTTCTCCATGCTAAATTATAATGATTGATGAATGCTTAGTCAATATATTATTTAGCACACCAGCCTGAAGAAACTCATATCTTCCAACCCTTCATATAAAATACTTCACTTTTAAATTCCTTAATAAACACATAAAGGAATCTAATGAAGCATATTTACCACTAGCTAACCCTTGGAATAGTTCATGCTCTCTAACTAAACTCATTATGAAAGCTCTGCGACTTGACTTTATTTCAAAAGGTTTATTTTTTAAAAAATAAGTACATAAGTGTGTCGATAATACCTAATGTATTTAACTCCAAAGATTCTAAAACCATACTAGGTATATGATTTAAAACTAATTATTTTTTCTTGACATAGCAGTATCTTGACATAACTGGTTATATAAGTCTATCATTTTATATTCATCATGTATTTCATATGATTCAAGCATCGCTGAATAATTGGTTGAGTATGATACATCACAAAAAACATTAATTCTAAAATGGAATAATGTCTCCTTATGTCCATTGGACACATGAGATTAATGTTTTGGTAATACTTAACAAAAGTCTAACTAGAACTATTTACTTGGAAATTACAAGTTGTCTGATTCTCATCATTAACTTAGGAACCACCCTTTCTCATCCACTTGGAGAACACATCTTACTTCTTATAATGTTTCATTTCTTACTTGTTTACTATATTCAAATAATCATAATTTATTGACATATTGTATCTCATATCAAATAAGTATAACATAAACATTACTTTAAATCAATTAATATACCCAAATAAGAAGCGACTACTTGATTATTTGATTTAGTTCATTGCATTTAAACTTTCAATAACATATTTCATGACACGTGAATAAAATAACATCCTATTTAATGTATTTCCAATTTTTTTTAAGGAAGTTGTGAAGGTGTATTTTGATTTACTCTTTCCATTTTTCTTTTCTCCTTTTTTTCAACTCGTTCACTATATAAACTAATAATTTCTTTAAGTTCTTATTTACTTGGTGGACCTTACATAAAAGGTAATGAATTTTTTTCTCTATACTTCTCATTCGGAAATCTTACATGAAACTAGAGTAAATGGGTGAAAATGACTTGAGAAAGGGATGAATTGAAATATCTTGATCCATATTTTAATTTAATCCTCATCCATTCATATATCTATTCACTTTCTACTTGAAAATTTCTTGGAGATGAGGCTACAAGTGAAATCATCCATGTCCTGATGTTGTATCCACAACTCACATTGGATATTGATGATAGAATTATGAAATAACCATCACATGCATCATACATGATTATATTATAATCATTTTTCTCACCCTCACTTCCTGAAGAGGCTTAACAGGCATTGGAGACACTATCACCTTGAATTTCAAATATCATAGTACTTTGTGAAAGCATTGATACTACTCTTATAAACTCATGCCATTTTGAACATTATCTCTGTCTAATAGTTACTGTAGTGTACTTGTGGTACTAAATTCCATTTTATACTATAAAAATATAGAATATTTGTACTTTTATCTTGATTATTGATTAGGAATTATCGGTTGATTTAATCATCAAATGTCACCCACTATTTTATTAAACTCTATAAACCCTGTACTAGAATCAGAATAATCTATTGCCTGAGTATTCTAATGAAAAGGATCCTTAACACCTCTATTCATAGTTTACAATCCGTGACTTCACCACTAATCGGACAGTTCAAGGTAGGTGTTTAACTAGTCAACCACATTAACTTTTGGATCCTTGATTTGTTTGGGGAAGTACTAGCTTCTAAAATCAAAACCTTGATTTACTCAATTCTTGCCTCAAAAGATGAAACAAGCTAGCTATGGATACTCTTTTGTTTAAATTCAGTTAAGTCTAGCCATCAATATCATAATAAGTCCCTGGTATTATTAGGTACCCTCAACTATGGCTGATGATCACCCTTCACACCTGGTTTTTTTCAAATTCAAATAAAAAAAGATGTTTATGACTTAATATTTCTTTAAGGGTTTTTAAAATTTCTTGACGAATGTAATCCCTTTCTATAAATTATAGTCATACTATGTTATCGTGATCACAACTGAATATTAATAAAATACATTCATCACTTATTTATTAATTTTTTTTTATTTTATATGTTTCCCATATACATGCACATGCATAAAATAATAAAAATGCATAAAAGAAATAAAATTACCTAACTAATCTTGAGAATATAATATTGGTTGATCTATTTAAATTTAATGGATCAAATGTAACATAGGGGTATCATACCTATGTTGGGTATATATCATTTGGTTGGATGTGGTCTGCGACTTACAATGTCATTGCCAATAGTACATCAATACTCAGAAGTAGGTGAGAGGGTCTCAAGAAGGGCAATATATATATAGATAATGATGGAAACACTGACACTTACAAATACTGAATAAAAGAGGACGACACACATACCATCATAAAAATTAACTAATTATTACAGACATCACACACAATTGTAATAAATAATTAATTGAAACCATACATGCATGGTTGATGCTTGAGATTATTCTACAGGTAAATGAAAATCATGATAAAAAAATTAAAATGAAATAAATTTAAGTACAAGGGCTATTAAATGAATTATTTAAATTCATAAAATTTAATTTTTGTTCGGTCCCTTTATTAATTTAATTTTTATTTCAAAATATTAAATTAATTAAATAATTTTATTTTAAACCAAAATTAAATTAATTATTCAGAATATTAAAATTACTCTACTTGGAAAACTATTTCCCAATGTACCCCAATTTGCTCATACTTTGGGAAACTATTTCCCAAAATAAGGTTGTTTTCTCTTCCTTCTACGGAAAATTTGGGGTACATTGGGAAATAGCTTCTCAAGTACCCTATTTAGGGAATATGTTTGTTTCATTCCCCCTTATATGAGGAAAATTTCCATGTTTTGGAGGTCACAATCTGAATCTGGACTCCAGGGGACAAATGAGGATGGGATTTGGCTGGGACCGAGTGTGACACAGTGGTGTTTTCCAGTGGTAGTGACCGTGAAAGATGAGAACCCGACAACGGATGATGGTGTATGTGGGTGTCAGTGAGGTGCGATGTCAGTAGGTGGATCTAGAAGCAGCGTTTGAGCTCAGCAGGGGAACAAAACATCTGCCAAGATAGAGACATCATCTATGGATAAAGTGGGAGGTGTCCTGTTGTGGCGAGTGGGGACAATGTCTGGCTGACCAGATGCAGTTGGGGAGGTGGTGACACTAAGCAGTGGTGGTGTATGCTAGTTAGGGGAGGAGGGTAGTGATTAGATAGGCTTTATCAAGAAGCCTCACCCTTTTTCCATTTTTTCCATTATTCCATAGTATCTTCCCACTTCTAATATTAAAAAAAGTGGTTTTTGAATGCAGGAAAAAATATAACACTATCCTATTTTTTTAATCTTGATAATTGGTTTTTTTTGTATAGGAACCCCTTTGGTGGTATTTTAAAATAGATTAAACATTTAGGCTTTAATTTGTTTTGAAATTCTAGAGTCTTGTGAAATTCAAACAAACCATCTAGATAAAATCTAGTAACTGGAGATGAAATAAATCTTCTGAAATATCAGTTACTAAATAAAATAATTTTGGATACTAGAATTTCGGGTGATATCGTTCCAAAAATGCCGATAATAATTTTTTTTTGGAATTTTTCTTTGTGTAATTTCTTCAATTTTAATACCAAAAAATGAACTATAAATGATCAATATTTTTTTTAAATGTCCATAACTTTTCCATCTGAAATTGGATCAACATGTAGTTTATCCTGTTGGCACCGAATTAAAACCCTCAACTTAATTTAATTAAAATCAATTTTTTCTTTCCTCATAAAATTCATACAATTACCTATGATACCAATTATTAGTAGTGTAGCGTGCAACAGAAGCCAATGGTCTAGGAATGTAAAATGTTTCATCATTGGAGTGACGAAACTTCATCGTCTTCGTCGATTCGAGCCCCAGTAGAAGTCTTGGAATCTCATGTAAGTTATAAAAGAAAAAAAAGAATCCAAATGGTTACCTCATACATATATAAGAGCGCTCGACATCCACTCATCGCCAATGGCTATTTCTTGAAGTATCTAAACTTTAAACCCTCTATATCATCCATACACAGTTCAAGAATTCATGAGAATTTCAATCGTCTCATTTTAGGTTCTAGCACACAGCTCCTATGATTTATTCGACGTCACATAGATCACCTCGATCCCATTAATTTAATCCACAAAGGCATTATTGGACCATTCACTCAAATATAGACTTTCTCTATCTAAGATGAGAGAGGAGTGTGGATATCTCAATCCGTTATAATTAAAAATTAAATGGAAATAAGCACCTCTAGACTTATATAGTGGTTGTTATAAATACTTGGATATGGTTTCTAGACCCCCAAATATTTAACATACACTAAGTAAGAAATAAATAAATAGTTATGATGAATTAACCATGTCATAAATATTATTTATATTTTATCACCTATATACAATGTATAATAAATTTATTATGTGATAAACCTGAGTCATTAACTCAACTCCTAATTCCCACTAATATTAAATGAACCTTGAATATTAAAATAATATTCATTCATATAATATTTTTTTTATAATCACTAAATACCTCATGAATACTTTTAATAAATAAATTCAAACCAATTATTCAATACTTGAGTAATAATTAATTAATTTATTTTTTGGTTATTGTTAGTACTTGGACAACTCTCAGACCCCGTGGTGGGTCCCACCATGTCCTATATACATATTAACCAGAATAGGGAAGATTATTGAATACACTATTATGTGTGACCCTCTAGGCCCTTATCTCGATAGTAGTGAATACTATTCAAAAACTAAGAGTAGAGTCTAAAAACCCATCAAGACCCCTAAAGAGATAAGGAAATACCATAGAAATGAAAATATTTCTTATAAACATGCACTGTGTAATATAATCTCTCTATCTGGTGATATCTCATAAAGAAGGACATCCACTTGTGTCATCATCCATTCTTGCTTTATTATTTATTGATATAACTGGACAGACTTACCTTTAGCTACCTTGGCCAAGGATTTATGAAGGTACTACCTTCCTAATCTTCTAGGCCTAAGATATCACTTCCTTAACTCAGAAGTGACAAATTATATATTGTCCATTCAACCAATGACATACCACCAATGAAGCACCCAACATAAGATACCACACCATGACTTCAGTTTTAGGGTTTTTTTTACTTAAATAAAAGTATGTGATAAAATGGTACACATTTATAATGATCTCAAGTTAGAATACAAGTGTACATGTTGGTCGATAGGAACAACCAATGACACTTGAAACATGTGGTGTTCCTATTGGTAGGCCTATCTTCATGATGTCACCTACTAGAGACCACTAAGTGAAAAATTCATGAGTAAAAGTCTCAATGCATATGAGCACCCAAAACATGATAGTCAAACATCAACTGTGTCTAATCCGTATGATGTATTTATACTGTAATAAATATGTTTAAGATTAATGTCATAGTGTCTCAAGGTTCTCTTTATACCCTGGGGACTGTTATAACATTTTGATATGATAATTAATCTATGGAAATTACTATTTAAATAATGGATGCATAAATACCAATACTATAATGGTAAGATTAAATCTAGCATAACTCACTGTATGTATGATATAGTAATATAAAACTACTGATAAAGTTGGTTATAGGGAAGAAAATTAGACAAAAAAGGTGAAGAAGTTTTACAAGGAGTAGTATAAGAGGTTTAGGGAAAGAACCCATGAGTTCAAGTGCTATTAGACTAGGAAATAAAATCAATCACGGGGGTTTATCCAAGCATTTTAATACCCACATAACTATTCAACACTTTGTGTTAAAGATGAAAATCTTTCAAATGATCACACACTCAGTTCAATTCTTCGGTCTGCAACATGAAGACCCCAATGCTCATATTAGGAGTTTTTTTTGATTTTTTCAATACATTACAATTCAACAACGTCACAAGTTATGTAGTGAAAATATGTTTATTCAGATTCTCATTAATGGATAAGGAATAAGAATGGATTCAGAGTTTTCCTCCACATTTTCAAACTGGGAGGATTTAGTAAGGAAATTCTTGAAATGTTTTTTATTAGCATTCAAAATCATTGTATTTTTGGGTAATAATTCTTAATTTTTTTTAAAAAATTATCGAATAATCATTATATATTTCATGGGAGTGATTTAAAACTTTGATAACATGATTCCCTCATCATGGAATCAAAATTTGTCTACTAATACAAACGTTTTATAAAGGATTATTAGTTGAAAATATGTCAATTGTTGAAGTAGCTTCTGGAAGTTACCTCATGAGAAATTCACTAAAAAAGAGTTCTGAATTACTAAATGAGATGCCTAGAAATAGTTCCCACTGAAATCAGAGTATGGGAAGGTAGTTCAAGGAGTGCACATGGTGGATAACAGTTGGGTTTCCATATAAATGAATGAGATTTCAAGAAAACTTGACATGATTATGGTTAATAAATAACCCCAAGTTATGAATGACGATGATATTAATTACATATATTATAATAGAAAAAATTTTGTGTAGGGATGGAGGCCACAATAGAAAAAAAAACAATAGTATAATCAAGAACAAGGCTAAAGATTCTAATCGAGGGATCAAGGTTTTCATCCCCAATATCAAGGCCCAACACTTACAAGTTAGGTTCACTCATTTGAAGATACCTTGGTAAGATCTATGACAAAAAAAAATATTCCTTGAAGGAATTGATATCCTATTATAAGAATCAAGGTATAACCACCCAAGAATTGAGAGATGACTCATGAAATCAACAAGATTCCATAAGGAACTTAGAAATTCAGTTGGATAGATTGACAACCAATTAAAGGAAAGGAAAAGGGGAGTCCTATCAGGTGACACAAAAGTTATAGTAAATGGTGAGATAAAATTCATTACCCTAATGAGCGTAAATACAATAAAGGGATTTTCTAAAAAAGTTGGGAAATAAGATGAAAAATAGATTGAAGAGCAAGCATTGTAAGTAAGAAATCCAGTGTAAATACAATAATCAATACAAGAAAAAATGAGAAAAAAGATATAAAAAAGATATATTTAAGAAGAACGATAACTATATCGACCTCCACCACCATTTTTGGAGTGATTAAGGTAATTAAGATTCAATGAGAAGAGGGAAAGTTCTTTGAAATGTTCAAGAAACTGAACATCAACATTCCATTAACTAAGACAATTGAGAACATGAATACCTATGAAAAGTTTATGAAGTAGTTAGTGATGAAAAAAGGAAGATGGAAGAATTAGGCATCATTCCACTGGTATGGGATTGTTCAAAAGTGGTATCGAGGATCCTACTAAAGAAATAAACTGATCCAGGTAGATTCTCTATCCTAATTGACATTGGATATAATGTGTTTGGTGGTGATATTTATGGTTTAGGTGCAAGTGTAAACATTATTTCATATAAAAAATTCAATATCTTGGGTTTAAGAGAGACAAAGAAAACTCAAATTAGGCTTCTTCTAGTAGAAACGATAGTGAGACATCCCTAATGACTACTTGAGGATGTAATTGTCAAGATAGACATGTTCTACTTTCCAATAAATTTTATGGTACTATACATGGATGAGGAGAAGAACCCAATCATTTTGGGAAGAACCTTTCTAGAAATAGGAAGGTAATTGATTGATGTCCAAAATAGAGTGTTAATTATAAGAGTTTATGGAGAATAGGTGAAGTGTAACATTCATCAAGCGATGAAAAATCAGGAAGAAACAATCGATGAGTTGAGAGAAGAATAGTTATTGGAATTTGAGGAAACTGATGTCCTTGGAGTAAGATCTAAGTTAGATACCGTAAAAGTGAAATAAGAAGCTAAGAAAGAGGTAAATAAAGGAAACAAGCTACTATAAAAATCTAGAGATAGTGAGGACAAGGCTGACAAAGAAGAGTTTAAACAGGGGTAACAAGTTTGGGTAGTTAGTGAGCTTCCATTTGATTATTCAAGAAGAGCCAAAACTTACTGTATTGGGACCATTTAGATTGAGAAATTTTTAGATAGAGGAGGTTTAAAGTTAGTTTTTGAAAAGGGGAGAGGGAATATCTACATGAAAGAATCACAAGTTTAACCGTTTATAGATTTGAACTAGGTAACCTCCTTCATACATTTTCTAACATGATGATAAGTGGTATGATCAAGCTGAAGGACATTAATCAAAGTTAATTCGAGAGGAAACCTTAAATTTTTATGATTAAGGATTTGATTTAATTGTTTTTAGGAAATACTAAGTGTGAATTCCATTTTTAATTTTTGAACCACCATTGAAGGGCCTACCATTCACAGTTTGACTTAGATTTTTACGTCTATAAATATTTAATGTTAAAGGACCTACTGCACCAAGAAAGGAAAAAAAGAAAAACTTTAAATTTAAAGTGGAGTAAGATTTAAATATTTGTACTCATTTTTGTACTCCCCTATATTTTCTAGAATCTATTTTTTTTGAGTTTAAATGGAGAAAAAATGCATGAAACACTTATATTAGTGCTTAATTTTTGATCTATGATACTTAGGATTTATTTAGGAACCCCAAGATTACATGTTTTATTTTTTGAGTCAGTGTAATTAAATAAATAAAATGGGGATATTGTATTAGTAAAGTGAAACATAGGGATTTGAACAAAACAATTCAAGAATTTTATTTTTAGTCACATGTTTCTGAAAAATCCTTCTATCTTTCATGCTTTAAATTTATGAAGTTCATATTGATTTATTTAATGTTATGAAACATTACACGAGTGATTGTATTTTATCTACATTCTCTTATTACTAATATGTTTCTAATCTAATATTTCTTAGTAAATTTCTTGAGATAACTTGGGACATGTCACCCACTAAGATTTGATTTTCATCTTTTCAAAGCGATGATTATACAAATTCACTAGAAACATTATTGAGGCATTTTTTATTTGATTTATCCATTAACCTTGAGGCCTAAATAACATTAATTATATGTTTTATTCCTCAGATACCATGAATGACCTTTAATAAGAATAACCAGATTTCATGCCGATTTAACCATTCATAAACTTACTCAAATGTTTTTCATGATGTTCAAAGTCCATGTGTGGGGGGAAAATGGTTTTCTTATAAAAATGGATATTATTATTTAAGAGAATATGATGTGGGTATCTCATTGGATTTTTGGAAGAAGGTTCATGTCACACTACACTATTTTTTATCGTTTACCATCAAGAAAAAAGAAATGAAAAAATAAAAAAATAAAAAATAAAAAAATACGGGTTCAGTTATAAAGGGTTAAAAATCACAATCAAATGACCAATTATTTTATAATTTGGGGTTGATTGATGGATGTGAGACTTGTACGATCTCATTTTTTGAAAAAAATTTAAAAATAAATCTAGTAGAGTAACGCATTCATTGTGAATATTATGATTCATCACCTTACTTAAGATTGTGAATTATGGGGCCTGGTCCACATGATGGTGGGAATGATAGCACATGGAGTCTTCAACCCCCATCTAATTTGTTTGAGATTTGGGGAAATGATTTATTTATTAGGCGAAGGAAAACTTTCTGTAGTTTCAATTTGGGACGTGCTCTGCTATGAGTTTTTTTAAATGTTTTTTGATTTTTTTAAAATAAAATAGGTTAATTTTTTTTAAAAAATATGCTACAAATGTGGAATCAGTGATGCCACCTTCACTCCCCCATGCCTAATTTGTCCTAGATCGATGACATGAAAAATGCGGCATGGTGGATGCCGCCTTTCACCTCTGGGTAAGGCGGCATCGCCGATGCCGCCTTTGCCTCAGCTCCCTATAAAAGGGTAGCCGACCCCCTTCTCCTCACTCAATATTTCCCTTCATCTCTCCTAAATCCTCTCCATATCTCTCTAAAAAATTCATTTTCTCTGTGGGTTTTTGCGAATGATCATTTAGAGGTATTTTTATTTATTTAATTTAAAATTTTTAATTTTTTTAATTTATTTTTTTAGTTTTAAATATTTCATTTTTAAGTAGTTTAGTTAGTTCCAAATATTTTTTTATTAGGTTGTGTAATTTGTTATATATAGTTTGAAATAATTATTGTTAGTAGTATAGATTAAGTATAGATTAAGTATAGATTAAGAATAGATTAACTTAGGATTAACTTAGGATTATGTATTGTGAAATTTTGATAGCTTAAAGATTATGTGGTTATCTAAGCAATCAAATCTCTATCTGGATACAAGAAAGTGGATGTGGCTCTGGCACAGATGTACCTAAGGGTGAAAAACAAAAACACCGCTTTGATCTAGACTAGAACGAGAATTGGTGCACAACAATGGGCCTTGCTGCACTCTTAGTTTGACACTCTTGGGGGATATTTCTAAGATGATTCATATTTTCTTTACAAACTACTAAAATATGTAAGAAAAGAAAAATCAAATCAGTATATTTATCAATGATAAAATGATAATTATGATGTTATAGAATGAAATAAGGACAAAATCATTATAAAATGAAAGTTATTATTAGTAATTAAAGATGTTATGTATTAAGTATTTTAATCAGTTATATGTATTTTAGAAATAATACTTATTATTAGTAATGATTAATTATATATTAATTAATGATAACTTAGGATTTAAAATGAATACATATGATTATTTAATTGTAATTAACTAATAAATATAATATGATTAATTATTAAAGAATAAATAATTAAAGAATAACTTAATAATGATTAAATAGTGACTAAAGAATAATTTATTAGTTAAAAACTGTACTAATAAAATCAGTTGATAAATTAAAAATTATGATTATATAAAATTAAATGGAGAAAAAAATGTTTTAAAATGTTAGTATCATAAAGATTATATAGTTTAGAAATAATAGTTATTATTAGAAATGATTAATTATAGAATAATTAATAAATAACATAGGATTAAAACATGAATCCATATAATGATTAGCTAATGATACTTATGATCATATAAAGTGAAAAGAAGAAGACAAAACACATTAAATAACACATGAATGCTTTATGACATACAATAAATTCATTGATTTTTTTAGTATAATGAGGTTTAGATGAGATGATTTTCACTTCATACATGAGGTAAAATTCAGCTTATTTGTAATTGGTAGCTTAATAACATCTTCAAAGGATATGTACATAACTTTTGATCTTTCAAATTTTTTTTAACTTCTAATGACATCTTAGATATGTCATTAAAAGGTCCAAAGATTTTGAAAGTTCAAAAGTGAAGTACATATTTTTCAAAGATGTTATTAAGTTTTCAATAAAAAATAAATTGGATTTTACCTCATCTGAAGTGAGACTCATCTCATCCAAACCACATTCTATTGAAAAATTTCAATGAATTTATTTTATGTTATAAAGCATTAATGTGTTATTTAATGCATTTTTTATTCTTCATTTCACTTTATATGATTAGAATTGTCATTTTCTCAATGATAAATAAACTAATTTGATGTTGCCTACTTTTTTACCTCGGTTTCCAAAACATTATGTGACTATAAAATTGTATATAATGAAACATTACTAGTATATTTTAGGGTATAAAAAGGTGTCCTAAAATTAAATTCTAATAATTATTATATGATCAACCATAATTGTTAATATTTGTTACACTATCATAATTTTGATGAAAGAAACATTTTTTGATGTAAAGAGTCTTGTTTCCTATGTTTACAGCTAAGGGGAGGTTATTAAAACTGAGAAAGGATATTAAAATACACAACCAATAATATTGGTTATTACAATTGATTGTGTAACCATAAGTGACCATCAAGAGAGAATTCATGGTTCCTTAAATCTGGGACCCGATCAAGAGATCAAGTCTATGAACTATAGACATTTGCATTTCCCAGCAACACTGTGGAATCTATCTTGTCCATTGGTTGTTGATGCGCAGTGAGTCCAAGCAATTAATTTATTTTCTCAACGGTCATATGGTACCATGATGGAGTTATATGTTGATGTTTCTACTGTACAACAATAACATCTAGTTGTATGAAGAAGTAGAATTACAAGAGTGGTTGAAGGAAGTCCACCCCATGAAATTGTTTATATTCCAAATGATGCAGTAGAAGAGTAAAAACTAGATGATCTCCCAGATATAAATGTCAATATGAATTCCGATGAGTAGTTTTGTAATGATGGATCATATGGTGAAAATAATGCTGATGAGGAGGGATCGGCTGAAGTTAGAAAGGAGGTCTCAAGAAATTCATTAGTTGTACATCAACCTCGGCCTACAATAAATCATCCACCACTCATTTCATCCAAGTCAAAAGCAATGGCATGTGTGACTGAATTCGAAAATACTATTCTCACACTGACAACTGAGTTCCCTGGAGTTGTACCAGATAGGTTTAGTGAGCTGGAAAAAACCTTATATATTTAAAGGAATTTTCCAAGTAAAGATGCATTCAAAAGCATGCTAAAGAGATTTCACATTGAGAGGAATTGTAACAATATAGTTCATGAATAATTCCATAGTAAATATGTTATACGGTGTGAGAAGTATGGCAATGATTATAGATTTCACTTGAGGGTGATTCCAGACATTACATTTGGAGGTTGGAGAATCTTGAGGATTGAGGCAGCTCATACTTGCGTTCATCCAATCCTCACACAAGATCATACATCATTGGATGTAGAATTTGTGTCATCTATTATTGTTGAGATGATTAGGACATGTCAAGATGTTTCGATATCCCTTTCTCAAGAAAGGATTCAATAGAAATTCGGTTATAAGATTTCCTATAATAAGGCATGGATGACGAAATAGAAGGCAATTGTGAAGGTCTATGGTGATTGGGATGACTCATATCGGGTGTTGTCACAATTTCTAGCCATACAGAGGCATCATAACCAAGTTGTCTTCCATCTAGATAAAAAAGAACATGTGTCTCATGATAACTGACTTGATCCATCTCATATTCAATTTCATCAGTTGTTCTGGGCATTCCTTCCCTGTATCTCCGCATTTCATTTCAGCAAACTGTTTATTAAGATTGATGGAACATTTATGTATGGAAAATACAAGGGCGTATTGTTGATTGTGAAAACCCAATATGGAAACCATTCACCTCTTTTGATTTCCTTTTCTATTGTAGAAAAAGAAAACTATGAATCATGGAGTTGGTTTCTGGCATGTATCAGCAACCATTTCACCAACATTCGGGGTGTTTGTTTGATATCTGATTGCCATCAGGAAATTAATGTGGCAATCAATGTGGATCTTGATACATGGAGATACCTAAATGCATATCATCAGTTCTACATTAGACACATTACTAGCAATGGGTATAAAAAATTCCACAATGAACCGATGAAGAAGGAAATCACGAGGTTGGTACGTATTGTATTTGTTATTTTTTTACTATTTCAACATAAAGATAAAATAAAATTATGTGAAATATCATATAATCTATGTAGCATATGAGTCGGACCAATGGCGGTTTGAAGAATGTTTTAAACAAACCTGCCAGGAAATCAAGAAGTTTATGATTATATGATGCAGATTGAAAAAGAGAAATGGACATTGGCATATGACGAGAGAAGAGGTATAGACACAAGATGACAAACATTGTGGTGTTCATCAATGGTGTCTTCAAAGGGATTTTCAAGATACCTATAACTGCCCTAGTTCAGGAGGCATTATATCAATGAGTGATGTACTTTGTTGATAGACAAAAACTATCATCAACCGAAATACAGTAGGGGCTAAGTTACAGAAGACACTTTAAACAAGAGATTAAAAAAATATTGAAGAAGCTTTTGGTTATCACGTATACCTTTTTTGAGGAGAAGACTCTTGATTTAACGTTCAAGAGCGTTTAGACCCCATCACAAATCACATCGGTGAAAAAATGATGGTATTACTGGAAACAAGGCAATGCCAATGTGGAAACTTTTAGACCTTACAATTTCCATGCACACACACCATCGCAACATGTGCCTCTGTGAAAATATCATGGGAAACATATTTTGATCCATCATAATGGATGGATATCATTGATAACTGTTATGTTGGACCATGGAAAACCATTGGGGAGTATCGTTATTTCCCAATGACCGAAGGCCAACCAATAGTGATACCTGACATCAATCAGTTATGTCCTAGTGGGAGACCAAAGGCCAGTAGGATGCGTAATGAGATGGATTGGCCTCAAGAACAAGGGTAGAGTTTGAGATGCACAATATTTCATAAAGAAAGTCATAACCAAAAAGAATGTCCTAAGGTTGTTGGGTTGAGTTCACAGTCTCAGCCAGAATGATGTATTGTCTTCATTGTAATATTCTCATATTGTAAATTAAATGGTGTTATCTATTCTTTTTTTCTCTCGGTTTTCTAAACCCCAAAACCCAAAATCATAACACTTAACCCAAAAACATCTTTCCTAAACCTTAATATCCAAATTCAACACCCTAAAACCTCAAACATAAACCCAACCCAAAAACATCTTCCCTTTACCATGGTTTTTGATAACATTATGTGTGATATTTTAATAAAATTTTATATAAAAAATAATAATATCATAATGATTATCATAAGTTATTCAATAAAGATAATTAGAGAAATTCCTAAAATATAATTAGTAATTGACATGGTTTATCTTAATCCAATCCATAATTAGTTAATCATAAAGCTCCTCTAAAATATGTCTAACCAAATTCAAGACCCAATAATTTAGACACATTGTTTCTACGATTCTACAAATCAGTATTCCATTATTCCAAAAATGTATTTCTTAGTGACACATACCTAATATCTAAATACCCTATTAATCTTAAATATTTAATAAAAACATGCATGCTTTCAAGAAATAAATTTCTCCTTATTCCTTAAATAAAATCTTAGATGATATAATTTATTTCATAAATCCAAAAGAAGAGCACTTAACCTATATTTTAAATTAAATGTTATTATCTCTTTTTTTATCGATTTTCTAAACCCCAACGTTATCTTTACATTCTAAACTTACGACTCATTTTATTTTTTTATATGAGGATGGATGATACCATACTACTCACTCATCATTGTACCCATATTTCATAGGCCGTGTTAGAGGGTCATGGAGATAGATCGATCAAGGTGCGTCGAGCACACCATCTTCATCACATGAAGCCTCCACATGCCATTAGACTATACTTGCACCGTGATGGCTTCTATGGCCTTGTTGTATTTGATTTCACATTTGTAGACCATTACCTACTTGCTGCCCTTGTTGAGAGGTGGAGACCAGAGACACACACATTCCACCTGCCTGAGGTAGAGATGACCATCAACCTCCATGACGTGGTAGTGCTTCTCATTCTTCCTATCAAGGTGAGACCCGTTATTGGACTCACTCATGCATCTTGGCCAGAACATGCTCAGTGCTTATTCGGTGTTGATATTTTGTCTGACCATATGGATACAAATGGAGCATCCAAATTTATTCCTTGGTTGGAGTCACAGATTAAACATTTATAGGATGACGATGACAAGCAGACTTCCATGCATTATGCTCGTTCATATATATTAAAACTCATTGGTGGGACTATGTGTATTGATCACTCGAGGATGCACATGCACATGATGTATCTAACCCTACTAGAGGACTTTGATTGGGCTGAGACATATAGATTGGGATCAACCTGCTTGGCATAAACGTACAGATCATTATGCAGGCTATCCCATAGGGACTGCACAGGTGTCGGGGGATGAGTCATCCTTATTCAGACATGGGCATGAGAGTGCATCCCCGCATTCCACCCAGAGCTTGTTGGTCCACTGGTCTAGATAGAGGTGATGCATGATGCTTTGCATGAATCCTAGCATGATCAGTCATTTTTATTGGTTTCTGATGCTACTATGAGTTATTGACTTTAATTTATCATTATTTTCCACTATCAATGATGTATTTTACAGGTGGTGTCAGCGACATAATTTTGACACGGTTCTGAGATAATATTTGGGCATATATTGGCTACCATTAGACTGTCTCTTACCTGATCAGGTATGTATATACAATATATCAATGTCTAACATATTTAATAATAACAACAATTTTGGTTTTTAGTTAGGTGCTTTTTTGACAAAATCCCATGCCATTTAAGATTTCATGGATTCCATGCTGGAGTATTAGGGACTAGTTGCCAGCATACTGCACTATTGGGCCTGAGGATTCTATGTCTATAGTTCCCCTCATTCACTTCCATATTATTGAGTGGCAGTATCCTGACAGAGTTATGTGCCAGTTTTTCTGTACTCAATCGATTCCGTTGCCGTCAAGACAGATAGAGTGACTTCATGGGATGAAGCTGTCAGGGAGACAGGATGATGACTAGTCCCGAGTACATGGAAGCTTTATCGACTGCTGGCACAAACGTGTAGAGTTTCATATTCAGGGTGTTCCTACGAATCAATTCTTTCTTTTGGAGTAGGATGAGTATGATCCATGGTATAGACTGAAGTCTATACTATATCTTACCAAACCCGACATAGAGATGCAGAGGATGGTATGTGAATAATTTTCCATTAGTTTGTTTATTGAATTATATTCTAATTCAATTTGAATTTATTTATAGGGAAGTTACACAAAGAATCTTGTTTACATGAGTGATAAAGAGGAGGAGGGGGTCTTTAGATGAGCACCATCCATGCTACAGTGCTAGAGGTGATGGCATCTTTTTGTGTGATTTCTAGGAGCATCTTCTCACATCCAGCCTGGAGAGAGGAGGTTTCCACCCCAGAGGAACATCTTGCAGCAGCTGCTGGTGCTGAGGAGCCACGACCATAGTGACGTAGACAACATCGTGTTGCACATAAGGCCTCACCAGTTCCACAGGCAGAGGTCATCCATCTAGTAGTCCAGGATTATCCGATTCAGGATGTGCCTCAAGTGGCATGGGATCCATATTTTTTGATAGGATATCCACAGTTCTCTCCATCTTGGGTTCCAGATCCATTACAACCTTGGGATCCATCGCAGCCTTGGGTTCTAGATCCATCAAAGTCTTGGGGTATAACTCCATTGCAGGCTTGGTTCCCCACTACGATGGAGGCTGGTCCTTCTACCACCATTGTGGGAGAAGGATCAGAAGGGCAGTACAATATGTGGTTGATAGCTCCTCCCACTAACACACAGATGGAGGATGGACCGATCAATATTCTAGTGCCTGAGGATCATCCTTAACTAGGTCCTTAGACTCCACTATGCACTCGACATGGACATCCTATTCACAGACCACCATGTGGGACAAAATCTCCTCACCACAGACATAAACATTGATTTTATATGTTTATTTACATGTTTTATGTCTACTTAATTCAAAATACTATTATTACTAATAGATATTCTTATATGTTTTTCCAGTAGGTGGATTATAAAGCTTATAAATTATGTTTCGCAAACATTTTTTAGGAAATTATTTTTATTTTGGACCACTTGTTATATGTTTAAGAAATGTATAAAATTTTATTCATATCTATTTTACATTTTATATTATCTAGAAAAGTCACGTACTTGAAACATTTTTAAGTTTCAATTAGGTATATTAGAAAGCTTATAAATTATTTTTCACCAACATTTTTTAAGATATTATTTTTATTTTGGACTACTTGTTATATTTTTAATCAATGTTTAAAATTTCATTCATATCTGTCTTATAGTTTATATTTTATAGGTTAGAAAATTCACATACTTGAATAAAAGATAAATTATGTTGAAACATTTAATTATATATATATATAACCATACGAAGAGGGAACCATTATGCCAAAACCAAGGATATGTGGTGTAGTGGATAAGGGAGACAAATATAAAAGATTTATACTACACCATGGGATTATCACTATACCTTATTCCATTGTTGGCCCAAGAATGATAATAATATGCTGTGTTCGTAGCACCTTGGCTACGCAGTAGCCATGAAGATGGAGAAGAAGATATGATGCAACCCGACCTCTATACTATGGATATTGTTTTTGGAAGAACCATGGTTTTCAAGGGATAATTAGGATGTTCTATGGATAAAATAGATACACTTTGTCCATGCACAACCACACAATGGTTGTTCCACACTGATTTTGTCCATTCCGTAGGGTTCAAGTTACCATTAAGTTTAAATACCTGATCTTATCGGGTTATCTACATGTTTACAAACTGGACTCAGCCAAATATTTAGAAAATAATATATGAGGGAACTTTTCCAGCATTTAAGGAGCTTTAAATACTACTTAAATCAAGTAAGACTAAACTAAATTGGAATGGAACTCACGTGGAGATTAGAGAAAGACCAGGTCAATTGGAAAGAAATACACAATAGAGGAAATTAAGAGAAAATTCTCTCTATAAATAGAGATGCTTCTAAACATCCAAAAAATAAGAGTCCAAACCCAGGAGAGGGAACCAAATATATATATTCATAGACTTGGAGGAAGGTTCTGCTTCTAACATAGGAGGAAACCAGAAGATCTCAACCAAACATCTAAAGCAAGAGTGGAGGAGAAAGGGATGTCATCAACCATGTGCTGTATTAATTAGTATTTTCTTCTTTCTTTTTTATTTTTTTTTATTTTCTCTATGTAAACTCTGTATTTCAAATGTAGGCATAAAATTTAAGTGTATATTTTCATTCTTTTTAAAAAAAAACTTTATTTTAGAACTAACTCTATTCCTACCTTTCAAACACACAAATTATCCATATTAATTGAGAGATTAATTATGGATAGATAAGTGCTCAAGGAAAAGCGAGTTTGATTAAAAGGATGAGTGCCCACTATTTTAAATTAATAACACTTTGATTAAAACCATATAATATCCTGTAAATTCACATTGAAATAAATTCCAATTATAGGATGAAACTCAAAGTTATAAAGGGAAGTGGGAGAGATAAATCCAACCTTAATTTCACCTTTAGTTTCTGAGACTAATCCCCATGCATCCCAATTAGTTAAAGTCAAACTTGAGAGAGAAACCAACTAATTTAGATAGTTCTAGTGGAGGCTGAGAAGAAATGATAGATACTTTAAGAAATATCATAGTTAATAAAATTTAGAAAAACCATCCTCAATATCAAACTCACTTCCCTTCATCCTATTTTTTTTATTTCTTTGAGTTATTCCAAACTAATCAATCAAGTAGTTTAGTATTTTAGTTTTAGCTTAAATTGTGAAAACAACATCGGAACTATTGAATGAATATAGTACTTTTTTGTTATGAAATTGACCTCATCTCATCACTATTATATTCTTTAGTAGTTAGGATAAGGGGTTCTATAGATTAATATCTTGACATCATTGATAGAACTAACGATGATCTCGAGTGATGATTAAGAGAAAACATCTCTCTGGGGCTCAACGAAGTGTTCACCATCGTCCATGAGCATCAACCTAGACCATGATGTCTCTCTAACTTCTAGTGTGGAGGTTAAGAAGAGGGAAGATGATAGGGGTATAGACTGTTCCATTGCGAGTCCTTGAATGTAATCCATAAAATCATCCAACTGTAGGTAATTTTGGAGGGATTTGGGGAGTTTATGGACCTTGACTTCAGGGATCGTTAGCCTTAGTTGATGGGGTTCTTCCTCTACTTATAGAGGTTGAGGTTAAGGTTCTATCCTTGAGTAATCCATCATATAATATTCTAATATATTGATGGTGACATAGCGTTTTACACGTTTCTATCTCTGATAGTGTAGAAGTTCCCCAAGTGTGAGTTTCTTGGGTTTCTTTTACATGAATTGTGACCTACACCACTAGTATAAATCCCATGGACTTTGTTTTTTTCCTTATACCCTAAGATAGATATTCAAAGCATGGAATTTATTCAGAATGGGGAAGACCTCTATTTCGGTCTATGGTAGTGAAAATAAGATCTTCATAGTGAAATTATTCATCATAGGATGATTCGTGACAGTTTCTGGTGGTGCCAACGATTGGAAGAGTTAACAAGATCTGCCTGAGATGTGGCCATGGTATCAATCTCAAGTAGTCATAGTATTCCCATTGCAAATTGGTTGTGGGGAAGGATACAATTTTTTTATAGTTATTAGGGCCACTGGAGCTAGGGAAAAGGCCTCATAACGGGAAGGGTTTATGGCATGCCCTCTACATTGGTACTAAGTGTTTTGGACTAGGATTGGCGGAGTAGGAGTGGAGAATGCCTGATCTTCGAACTATGGAGCAAGTTAGCATCATCCGTGTGGTCATGTGGGAGACCTCTTGGGTGGCACTCGGGTGGTGGTCATTGTGGGTGCGCTATGTACATCTCCTACTTCCTTAGTATAGTGGAGGAAGTTTTTAGATATTTTTGGATAGAGTCACATGAAATGGTTCATCATCATGATTGGGTGGGGGGGGGGGGGGGGTTGCACACATCATAACCTCTGTGGGCAGTGGTGTTGGAGTGGTTCCATGGATTCTAGATCTTTTTGGTCCATATCCCTAGATGGGATGACCCCTTCTTGTTCATACTGACAAGTAAGGGAATTGATGACCCTTCTTTGGATAAGCTCAAAAGGGGAGACGAGGTGAGGGTGCCTGATAGTCGTCGAATAGGAAACCATCATGGTGGGAGAATTCTGGTGTTGGATTGTTGCACCATTAGTCCCCCTACCTCCAAGCCTATTGGTGGTGGGTAGTTGCACATTCCCCATGGCTTGAATATTATAATATACATGGACTTAATCATCAATTCATGAACAATGAAAGTGATTTCCAATATATCTAACATCATTCATCCTCCCCTAAGGTGGAAGAAGAATCTAAATCAGTAATGTCTCAGATTGGGGATGCCTAATTTCCTACACATGATCCGATTATAGGAGAAGAGTTCCACAATTGTCCCACCATCTATTTGGTGAGGGTCTAGCACTGGATATCTAGATCCATACATGCTCAAATATGATGGTTCCCAATATTATTGATCTAATCACTATTGAAGGAGAAGAGTTTCACATCAGGTTCACCATTTTTTTCTTTGACACTTTCCACCGAGGTATGCTTCTACATGATCTGCTTGACCTGAATTCCTTCTTTATAAAGGTAGATGACCTCTACTACCATAGTTGGTGATGTTGTCTCCTTGATTGAAATATAATTATGGGATTTCAGTTCCTCCTTCCATGTAATCCTCTTTGGAGCTTGTTTACTTTTCTAGGTCTCCCTCTATTATTTTATTCATGTTCATGAAACTCATTCTCAGTGCAATCCCGAGGTGGATGCCGATTAATTATGTTTATTTTTTCATCGACAAGACATCAACCTTTACTGGGAATAGATGGTAACATTGGGTAGGATCGAGTATCTTAGGATACTAGTCACCTATAAAGTCTTCCCCTTTTTGAATTCGGAGGAATATCTCATACGAAGCATCTTAGGCATGAAACCCAAGGTATCCCTTGTTCTCCATAGGGTAGGTATGCCTAGGGTCTAAGACATAAGGCTTGTTACCCTGGGAACACTACAAGAAAATGACCATTTCACGGTGTTTATTTTTGGAAATGGCGGCGGTTTAAACTGCTGACATATGATTCTATGGTGGTTTCCAAAAACCACCACTAATGTGTGCGCCATGATACAACATGAAGCAGTTTACTCGATTTAGTGGTGGTTTACGGTAACTATTGTAGTGGGTGCATGCCGCGTCATTTTTTATGGATTTAGCGGTGGTTTTTTTGGGGAAACTGATATTTTTTTAGAGGCGGTATAATTGTCGCTAAAAAAATATCAGTTTTTCAGGGAAAAACAGCCGCTAAATCCATAAAAAAGCCACAAAATAATAAAGGAATATGAAACTGTGTATCAACGGTTAAAATTGCTGCTAAATTATTGTTCGTAGCGGTGGTTTTAGCCAATGTGGATAGAAAAGTACCTTAATTGTAGCGGTGGTTAAAACCGCTGCTAAATATGTTATATTAATTTGGAAGTGGTTAAAACCACCTCTAAATCTAGATTTACAAAAAAATGAAGTTGATACTATAGTCCCATTACCAATTCCCTAAAAAACCATTCTAATTGATATAACATATAACACATAATAACCACAACACATAGCAACCAACCTGCATCACAACCACCCCACATCACCACCACCACACATCATAACCACTACATATCACAACCACCAAGCATAATTTAGTTTCAATAAGGGTTTTTATCATAATTACTAAATTATTATGAAGGGTATTCACATAGAAATACAATATTTCATGGGAAACCAATTTAATAGTTCGATATATATTCTTAGTCATTTTCATATGTGGTGAGGTTACACAAATATACATAGAAAGTTTTATAAAAACCAAAAAGACACACTATCTCAAAATAAGTCATAATTGGAAAACCAAGTAAGTGTGGCCATATAAGAATAAATAAAAAGAATAAGTAAAAATCATGTGATTTCTCCCTTCCCCTTAAAATTCAATTAAGCTTGTTTATTATATTTATTAAGATGATATGTACCATTTAACCAAAGAAATATAAAATCATGATATGTAACAACCAGAGATTTTATGAGAATTATTCTTTTTTAATTTCATTGATGTCTTGTGTTGTACGCTACAGGCATCCCTGACTTGACTTGCATTACATGCAATTGCGACCTTTCTCGGTAGCGTGTGTAGTACGCAATACCAAGTTTCACTAAACAACGATATATTGTTATAATATTATTATGGACTAGACATTATGAATAGTATTAAATAAATTTTTAATTTTAAAACATTATTATTAATCTTAAACATTTCCTAGAACATGTTATGAGAACAAAATAAATTTTTCAGGTAAAATATGTATTTTTCAAAAAATGAAGTTTTGCCGCCTTTTGATGGCGCACCCACATTAAATCTAGTTTTTAACATGTTTACAAGTTTAATTTGAAAAAATAAAATTCTTCTTTGGAATCAGGATATAAAAATTTACTTTGGATAAATTTTTTATATTATTCTGATAACTTTCATATTTTAATGAATAGTAAAAACACGCTATATTTTAATTAAAAACAACCTTTTTCATCCCAATAATTTATATGGTTAAATTATAATATTGAATGGTTTTAAAGTATAAATATAATATATTTTTACCATTTAATATAATTTATGTCATTACCATTAATTTTACATTGAATTCATAGGTAAAAACATTTCAATCTTTTGCAATGTTTTAACTTTTAAAACCCGTTTTCTAAACAACGGGATTAATTTTAAATTAATTACTTCAAATTATGTGTTTTGAATTTTGAAAAAAGGATTACATATTTGAATTCAGTGGATCTAAATTATGTTAATAGGTTACTTTTATGTTTTTTGATATTATGAATAGTAACTACGGTAATTTTTCTTTACTGCCGTTAAAAGTAAATCAGGTAATTAAGGGTAAAAATAAGATTATAAAATTAACCTAACACCTGCAAAAATTCTATTGGATGAATAACGGTTGACCCATATCATATAAGGGTAGAAATAGATTCATTTTATGAACTTTCGACCATGAGAATAATTTAATTATTATTAAATCCAAAGAAAGTGACAACATGTCACTCTTTTAAATATTATAAGTATAATAATTTTAATTAGGTTATAAACTTCATAAAACTTCAAAAATGAATAGTCTACAGAAATATAATAAATTTATCTACATCATGTGAATTTATTTAGAATTTTTAGTGATTAAAAATTTATCATTAAAGGTGACACAATAGTGATGTTGAAATTATTTTATTGATTGAAATATCAAATAAATGGAATTAAAAATATTAAAATAAATATTATATGAACTATTTAATGTGCTCCGCTAATTTTCTAGATACATATGACATTTTATGAATCTATTAATGCTTTTATTTCGAACATATATTCTGTGTGTATTTTATTTAAATTCAAATAAATGAATAGTGTCAAAGTTGACACTATTATTATTTTATAAAAATAACATAATATAAAATTGTTTAAAAATCACAAAAATATTTAAAAATTATAAATTAAAATATTTATGGTCGAAAATTTCATAACTTATCCAATTATGGACAATTCACAACACATACGTAATTATTTATAACAATTTAAAGTTTAGAATCTTATTACCACAAATAAAATTAAATAGATTAAATAAGGATAAATCAAGTTGATAATGTTTAAAATAAATTCCCAACATGTCTAAATTTTATTGGTTGATGATATTACAACCCTATCGCATCTCATATTCGGATTTAAGTCATTTTTGGAGGTTTTTAAGTGGGTTTTGATTTATTAAAAATTAATATTCTTGAGGTTTCCAAAGGTGCCCCTCTCCTCCCTTATAAAAAAGAACCTCCTCCCTCTCATCTTCACACAAATTTGAGCCTTCAAGATTGGAAAAACATTGCCTATTTTACTTCTCCACTTCCATAGAAACCTACTAGAGGTCCTGGTATTCTTCAAAGACCAACATTAGTGCCCTAAGAGGAGGTTAAGAGGAGGAGCGTCGAAGAAGAGGTAATCTCTTCTACCGATTCTTTCAAGTTTCTTTCTTCTTAATATTCATCTTATTTAGTTGTTTCTTTGTAAATTAATACAATAAGTATCACTAATATACTGATATGATATTATAAAAATGAAACAACCCCATTTCAACTTCTATCCATCCTACAGAAAACGAAATCACCGCGCGTGCGTACGTACGGAATACCATCTGCACGCTGTGGTGTAATCTGTTTTTCCACCACCACCTTACTTGGATGGGTATAATGGTGTAAAGAATAACTATGTATAGTTATTATAACATCATACTGATTCTGAGATATTATATCATCCACTCCAATTCAATTCAATAATTATGGTAATGATATAATCGCTCGTGCGCACGTACGGATTACCGTCTCCACGAGGCGATGAGATTCATTATCCATGTTAACCATTCAAGAATGATTATAATGTATATATAATTAATAATAATGAAATATAATACATGATAAAGCTAATGGATTTATGTAGATATATACATGTCATTTACTTACTTCCATTCATGTCAATAAAGAAAGGAAAACAGCGTTCATGCGTACGCACGACCAACCGTCTCCATGAACGGTGTATTTCATTCCATTTATTGATATATCATATATATTTATATGATGAATATATATTATATATATAAATCATGTTTTACATTATGGAATTAAGTAAATCAGGATATATTTAATAATATCAAGAACAACAAATCGAAGCACGTACGATAAATGAAACGATTTTACCCAAAACGCTGCTTTAACATGGAATTTACAAAAGAATTGTTAATATAAAGTCATAAGTGAACCATATATGATATCATAACAATGAATATAATTCTTTAATAAGTCAATGAAATTATTTAAATCATTATACAGGAGGTTTAGATGCATACTAAGCATATCAGACATAAGGTAAGGTATAACTTTTACAATCTTCTTTTTATCCGAGATTGTTTATTCGTAAGTATTTACTGGGGTTATATTTATCATCCATGTCCCTATTTTCTAAAAATGGTTTCATTTATGTTTAAAGTAATTTTTACCACTTTTTTACTTTTAATACATGGTATGTAAGGAATCTTTCTTTTGTTTACATTACGAGGTACTTTTTTGACTTTTCTGGGAAAAGTATGAGAAGAATGTTTTTTTAACTTATACGGCATGAATGGATTTTTACGGTTTCATAACACCTTATTTTCATGAAGCTTACTCTACAAAATTTTATTAATATTTTAAAATAAATCCTTTTCTTTTGAAATTTCATGGAATTTTGTGAAAATAAAATGATTTTGAAGAAGAAAGGATATTTTCCTCAGGAATTCATTTAAAGTGTTTTATCAAAACCATTTTCCATATAAGATGGCATTATTTCATATGTGTATGTTTAAAGTATAATTTCTCTATGATTTACATGGTTTCTCTTTTCTTATGATGAAATTATATCCATTTGTTTTATATAGATTATGTTATGATGGGATGATGTTTATGAAACCCATTTTATTCTTTGGGTTATGATGGATGATTTATGTTTTTGTTGTGGCACACATAAGAATGATTTCATTATGAGATGGGTGGGATATATATCTCCCTACAATTCATTGGGTAAAGAATTATATCTCATGAGATAGATGTGGCTGGAACGGTAAGTAAATTTGGTTCAGTGATACATGACTGGAACGAGGAGTGAACTCGATTCAGAAAGGGACTTTGTCCACTAAGATTGTCTTGGCAGCAATGCCCTGGCTACTATGGAAATCATATCATGTGCTTAATGGTTTGCAACAATTAAATGTTTTCTTCCCATGCTATTTTATCATGATTGATGTTCCATTATTATATATTCCTTACGTACTTCCAAGATTTATGTCTTTGCTCAAGATTTTGATGTTTAGATTTTATGTTCAAGTTTTTGCATTTAAATGTTTATGAATTGTTTTATGTTCTCTATGTTTACCCTTACTGAACATTTGAGCTCACCCTTTTTATGTTTTATTTTCCCCAGGATATAAATAAAGGTTTTAGGTAAGAAAACAAAAGGGGAATATCTTTATGGAAGATGTTGAAGATCTTTCACCATGATTATAATATTATGTTCCAAGTTTCCAAAGTCACTAAACTATTATGGTCCTTGAGTGTTGGTTCTTGTTTTATATTAATTATTTCGTAAAAGTAATGTAATGTCCATGTATGTCAAGCTTGGTTCTCTACAGTTGGTATCAGAGGAAAGGTTTAGTTAACCTTTGGAAACAAGGATGTGAAAACTTTAGTGAGATCCCTAGAGATATTTCTAAGGTATGTCTTGGGATGTTCCTAAGGTTGTATGTAAGTATGGGTTACAATACTAGAATTATGATAACGATCATGAATAACCTAGGATTAAACCAAAGATGTTAGAGATTGAAAGTACTCCCCTTAATTATGTTGTTTTCCTAGTATGATTTTTCCTCTTACACTATTCTTTTTGGGTTTTAGAAAATGGCCGGAAATAGGAAGATTCATGATAATGGAGGATATAATGGACAATGGAATGTTATTCTTCATGAGTAACCAAATGAAACAGGATTTGGAAGTCCAAAAATCGTTATTATTCCTAATCAGCAATATCATAATATGATCAATAATCTCAACTTTGGTAAGTTTCCTGACTCAGCTAATAAGAGAAAGATGGAGTTTAATGATGATCATAGAGGAAAGAAAGTTCAATTTCCAACATGTAAATCATGTGGTAAGAGTCATCAGGTATAATGTTTCAAAGGAACTGGAAGATTCTTTGGGTGTGGTAAAAAAGGACACAAAGCCGGTAATTGTAAAGGAAAAGGTTCAGTTAACATCATGGAAAAGGATAATAGTATTGCTAAGACATCAACAACGGTTAAATGTTTTAAATGTGGAATGTACGGGCATTATGCAAACCAATGATCTAAGGGAAAGTCTCATGAAGAGAATCAACATGATCGTATGGGTAGTATTTATGTTGATGATGATGAATATACTACAAATGATATGTGAGATGAAATAATTGTTCAAGATTGGTCAATGGTTTAGGAAGGTAGTGGAATGATTACATGTTTATCAAGAGTAATGTTGTATAAGTAATCTCATGGTACTATGGAATAAAGAGAAATCTAAGGATTGTTACACTATTGTTTTTCCTTATGTTTTTGAAAGTATATGATGAATGGTACCAGTAACCATGAAAAGTTATTCAGATAATTTTGGAAAAGAAGATGATATGCGCATAATGAATGGATAAGGAGAAAATAATATGTTTGATAGTATTAATGAGCTCATGAATGATATAAGGACAAAGTTATATCATGGTTTGAGTATATAGAGATTTTGGGATTTTGGTATGTGGAAAGAGTTAACTTTTGAACACATTCATGTTTCACTAAGGTTCAATGGGTATTCATTTTTCAAGAGAATACATGATTAAGGTATTCACATGTTTGGAATGTGTCCAACAGGATATATCATATGATATATGGGGGATAAATGATGGTATTCATATGCTCGGTAGTTGAAATTTCTAGTAATTGTTTTCTTTATACTATGAGCATGGAAAGAAGTATTTTGGATTAGCCTAAAGATTGGAATTGATTATGTTGTACATAAGTTAGTATTTTTTAAGGCTAGAAATTTTTAGATATTTTTGATGGAAGGTTATAATAATGTAGTTTTAGAAAAAGGACAACCTGTAGGACGGGCGACAACCCGTTGCGTCGGACAAGGTTGTAGGAATCGAACCCAAAACCGAAGTGTGACAGTCCTTTATCACCTACCACTGGCTTACAGGAAGTCCCAGGTTAGTAGAAACTAGTCTTATTTTATTAAGCGGTATGGTAGATGAAGTATAAGTCCATTTTTGGAACCATATACGATTAATATCACCATAGATGGACTTATGTATATAACTTTTTCTAACCTTATGTTTGAGACAGATGGAATGACCTATCATTCTATCGCATGATCTACTAACACTTTGCAAAAGACAAATTCAACTTCATTTATTTAAGAGATGAAGTAGAAATTGTTCAAAGCACGAGAAATGTTAAGATTTTACCAAAATAAAGTAAGTATTTCTTTTAATTCAAAATACTCAACATTAGGGAAATGATATTGAAAACCAAAAATGTTGTCCTAGTGCCCTCATATCCGATGAATAAGATGGTACCTTAGATTATCACCAATTTATGGCTTTGTGATTATTGGCCTTTTCATAGCCATGTTCTCTACAACTCTCCATCAGAACTTGATAGTCATATTTCTCTTCCATATCAATATTTTCACCTATGTTCTCCTATATGGTAACCCAAGTGATGAGTTACTTTGGGTATCCATTTTGTTTCTAACGTTCATTTTTTAAATTAAGTTTTAGTATTCCTTTTTACGATGAGGGTTTCTATGAAAGAAAATTCAAGAAGTAAACCATTTATAACCCCGATGAATTTCGAGGGCGAAATTCATTTTAAGGGGGGAAGAATGTAACAACCCAAGATTTTATGAGAATTATTCCTTTTAATTTTATTTATGTCTTGTGTTTTATGCTACAGGCATCCCTGACTTGGATTGCATTACACGCAATCACGACCTTTCTCGATAGCGTGTGTAGTATGCAATAACAGGTTTTACTGAACAACGATATATAGTTATAATATTATTATAGACTAGACGTTATGAATAGTATTAACTACATTTTTAATTTTATAACATTATTATTCATCTTACACATTTTCTATAACATGTTATGAGAACAAAATAAATTTTTCGGGTAAAATAAGTATTTTTCAAAAAATGCAGTTTTGCCGCCTTTTGATGAAGAACCCACATTAAATATAGTTTTGAACATGTTTATAAGTTCAATTTTACAGAATAAAATTCTTATTTTTAATTATCATATAAAAATTTACTTTGGATAAATTTTTCATATTATTCTGATAACTTTCATATTTTAATGAATAATAAAAACACGCTATATTTTAATTAATTTTTTTTTCATCGCAATAATATATATGGTTAAATTATAATATTTAATGGTTTTAAATTATAAATAGACTATATTTTTACCATTTAATATAATTTATGTCATTACCATTAATTTAAATTGAATTCATAGGTAAAAGCATTTCAATCTTTGGCAATGTTTTATCTTTTAAAACCCGTTTTCTAAACAACATGATTAATTTAAAATTAATTACTACAAATTATGTGTTTTGAATTTTGAAAAATGGATTCCATATTTGAATTCATTGGTTCCAAAATATGTTAATAGGTTACTTTCATTTTTTTGATATTATGAATAGTAACTACGGTAATTTTTCTTTATTGCCATTAAAGGTAAGTCTGGTAATTAAGGGTAAAAATAAGATTATAAAATTACCCTAACACCTGCCAAAATTCTATTGGATGACTAAAAGTAGACCCATATAATCTAAGGGTTAGAATAGATTCATTTTATGAACTTTTTACTATGAAAATAATTTAATTATTATTAAAACCAAAGAAAGTGACAACATGTCACTCTCTTAAATCTTATAAGTATAATAATTTTAATTTAGTGATAACTTTCATGAAACTTCAAAAATGAATACTCTACAGAAATATAATAAAATTATCTACATCATGTAAATTTATTTAGAATTTTTATTGATTGAATAATTATCATTAAAGGTGACACAATAGTAATGTTGAAATTATTTTATTGATTGAAATATCAAATAAATGGTTTTAAAAATATTAAAATAAATATTATATGAAATATTTAATGAGCTCCACTAATTTTATATATAAATATTAAATGTTATAAATATATTAAATCTTTTATTTTTAACATATCTTCTGAGTGGATTTTATTGAAATTCAAATAAATGAATAGTGTCAAAATTGACACTATTGTTATTTTATAAAAATAACATAATATAAAATTGTTTAAAAATCACAGAAATATTTAAAAATTATGAATTAAACTTTATATGGTCTAAAATGTCATAAATTATCCATTTATGGAAAATTCACAACACATAAGTAATTATTTATAACAATTTAAAATTTAGAATCTTATTACCACAAATAAAATTAAATAGATTAAATAAGGATAAATCAAGTTAATAATGTTTAAAATAAATTCTCAACATGTCTAAATTTTATTGTTTGATGATATTACAACCCTATATCATCTAATATTTTTATTTAAGTCATTTTTGGAGGTTTTTAAGTGGGTTTTGATTTATTATAAATTAATATTTTTGAGGTTTCCAAAGGTGCCCCTCTCCTCCCTTATAAAAGGGCACCTCCTCTCTCTCATCTTCACATAAATTTGAGCCTTCAAACTCGACCAACACCTGACCATTTCACTTATACTTCCATAGAAACCTACTATAGGTCCTGGTCTTCTTCAAAGACCAACATTAGTTCCCTAAGAGGAGGTTAAGAGGAGGCGCGTCGAAGAAAAGGTAATCTATTCTATTGATTCTTTCAAGTTTCTTTCTTCTTCATCTTCATATTATTTAGTTGTTTCACTATAAATTAATAAAATAAGTATCCCTAATATACTAATATGATATAATAAATATGAAACAACCCCATTTCACCTTATATCCATCTTATGGAAAACGAAATCACCGCACATGCGTACGTACAGAATATCGTCTCCACGCCGTGGTGTAATCTGTTTTTCCACCACCACCTTACTTGGATGGGTATAATGGTGTAAAGAATAACTATGTATAGTTATTATAACATCATACTGATTCTGAGATATTATATCATCCACTCCAATTCAATTCAATAATTATGGGAACGATATCATCGCTCGTGCGTACGTACGAATTACTGTCTCCACGATGTGATGAGGTTCATTCTCCATGTTAACCATTCAAGAATGATTAAAAAGTATATATAATGAATAATAATGAAATATATGACATTATAAAGCTATTGGATTTATGTATATGTATATATATATATATGTCATGTACTTCCATTCAAGTCAATAAGGAAAGGAAAACAGCTTTCATGGGTACGTACGACCTACCGTCTCCATGAACAGTGTATTTCATTCCATTTATCGATAAATCATATATATTTATATGATGAATATATATTATATATATAAATCATGTTTTACATTATGTAATTAAGTAAATCAGGTTATATTTAATAATATCAAGAACAAAAAATTGAAACACGTACGATAAAGGAAACGATTTTACCCAAAACGCTGCTTTAACATGAAATTTACAAAAGAACAGGTAATATAAAGTCATAAGTGAACCATATATGATATCATAGTATTGAATATAATTCATTAATAAGTTGATGAAATTATTTAAATCATTATACCGGAGGTTCGGATACATACAAATCATATCGGACTTGAGGAAAGGGATAACTTTTCCAATCTCGTTTTTATCCGAGATTGTTTATTCGTAAGTATTTACTGGGATTATATTTATCATCCATGTACCTGTTTTCTAAAAATGGTTTCATGTATGTTTAAAGTCCTTTTTACCCATTTTTTACTTTTACTACATGGTATGTAAGGAATCTTTCTTTTGTTTACGTTACGGGGTACTTTTTTGACTTTTTCGACAAAAGTACGAGAAACATGTTTTTTTAACTTATACGGCATGAACGGATTTTTACAGTTTCATAACGCCTTATTTTAATGAAGATTACTATACAATATTTAATGATTATTTTCAACAAAATCCCTTTCTTTTTAAATTTCATGTCATTTTGTGAGAAGAAAATGATTTTGAAGAAGATAGGATATTTTCCTCAAGAATTCATTTCAAGTGTTTTATCAAAACCATTTTCCATATAAGATGGAATTATTTCATATGTGTATGTTTCAAGTATAATGTCTCTATGATTTACTTGGTTTCTATTTTATTATTATGAAATGATATCCATTTGTTTTATATGGATTATGTTTCTGAAACCCATTTTATTCTTTGGGTTATGATGAGTGATTTATGTTTATGTTGTGGCACATGTAAGAATTATTTAATTATGAGATGGGTGGGACCTATATCTCCCTCAAATGCATTGGGTAAAGATTTATATCTCATGATATAGACATGGCTGGAATGTTAAGTTAATCCGGTTCAGTGATACAGGACTGGAACGAGGAGTGAACTCGATTCAGAAAGGGACTTTATCCACTAAGATTGTCTTGGCAGCAATGCCTTGGCTACTATGGAAATCATATCATGTGCTTAATGGTTTTCCACAATTAAATTTTTTCTACCCATTCTATGTTATCATTATTTATGTTCCATTATGATATATTCCTTACGTACTTCCAAGATTTATGTCTTTGCTCAAGATTTTGATGTTTAGATTTTATATTCAAGTTTTTGCATTCAAATGTTTATGGATTGTTTTATGTTCTCTATGTTTACCCTTAATGAGCATTTGAGATCACCCTTTTTATGTTTTCTTTTCCCCAGGATGTTAATAAAGGTTTTATGTAAGAAAACAAAAGGGTAAGATCTTTATGGGAGATGTTGAAGATCTTTCACCATGATTAGAAGATTATGTTACAAGTTTCCAAAGACACTAAACTATTACGGTCCTTGAGTGTTGGTTCTTGTTTTGTATTAATTATTCCTTAAAAGTAATGTAATGTCCATGTACTTCAAGCTTGGGTCTCTATAGTTGGTATCAGAGTAAAGGTTTAGTTAACCTTTGGAAACAAGGATGCGAAAACTTTAGTGAGATCCCTAGAGATATTTCTATGGTATGTCTAGGGATGTTCCTTAGGTTATGTATAAGTACAGATTACAATACTAGAATTATTATAACGATCATGAATAACCTAGGATTAAACCTAATATGTTAGGGATTGAAAGTACTCCCCTTAATTATGTTATTTTCCTAGTATGAATTTTTCCTCTCACACTATTCTTTTTGGGTTTTAGAAAATGGCTAGAAACAGGAAGATTCACGATAATGGAGGATATGATAGACAATAGAATGTTATTATTCATGAGCAACCAAATGAAACGGGATTTGAAAGCCCAAAAATCGTTATTATGCATAATCAAAAATCTCATAATATGATCAATAATCTTATCTTTGGTAAGTTTCCTGAATCATCTAATAAGAGAAAGATGGAGTTTGATGATGATCATAGAGGAAAGAAAGTTCAATTTCCATCATGTAAATCATGTGGTAAGAGGCATCAGATAGAATGTTTCAAAGGAACTGGAAGATGCTTTGGGTGTAGAAAATAAGGACACAAAGCCAGTAATCGTAAAGGAAAAGGTTCAGTTAACACCATGGACAAGGATAATGGTATTGCTAACACATCAAAAAACGGTTAAATGTTTTAAAGGTAGAATGTATGGGCTTTATGAAAACCAATTCCCTAAGGAAAAGTCTCATGAAGAGAATTAGCATGGTCGTATGGGTAGTATTTATGTTGATGATGATGAAGAGACTACAAATGATATATGAGATGAAATAGTTGTTCAAGATCGGTCAATGGTTTAGGAAGGTAGTGGAATGATTACATGTGTATCAAGAGTAATGTTGTATAAGTAATCTCATGGTACTATGAAATAAAGAGACATCTAAGGATTGTTACACTATTGGTTTTCCTTGTGTTTTTTAAAGTATATGTTGAATGGTACTGGAAACCATGAAAGGTTATTTAGATAATTTTGGAAAAGAAGATGATATGCGCATAATGAATGGATAAGGAGAAAATAATATGTTTGATAGTATTAATGAGGCAATGACTGATATAAGGACAAAGTTATATCATGGTTTTAGTATATAGAAATTTTGTGATTTTGGTATCTGGAAAGAGTTTACTTTTGACAACATTCATGTTTTCACTAAGGTTCAATGGGTTTTCATTTTTCAAGAGAATACATGATTAAGGTATTCACATGTTTGGAATGTGACCAACAAGATATATCGTATGATATATGGGGGATAAATGATGGTATTCACATGCTCGGTAGTTGAAATTTCTAGTAATTGTTTTTTTATACTATGAGCTTGGAAAAAATTATTTTGGATAAGCCTAAAGATTGGAATGAATTATGTTGGATATAAGTTAGTATTGTTTAAGGCTAGAACTTTTTCGATATTATTGATGGAAGGTTATAATAATGTAGTTTTAGAAAAAGGAAAACTTGCAGGATGGGTGGAAACCCGTTGTGTCGGACAAGGCTGTAGGAATCGAACCCACAACCGAAGTGCGACAGGCCTTTATCACCTACCAATGGCCTACAGGAAGTCCCTAGTTAGTAGAAACTAGTTTTATTTTATTAAGAGGTATTATAGATGAAGTATAAGTCAATTTTTGGAACCATATAAAATTAATATCACCATAAATGGACTTATGTATATAACTTTTTCTAACCTTATGTTTGAGACAGATGGAATGACCTATCATTCTATCGCATTATCTACTAACACTTTGCAAAAGACAAATTCAACTTCATTTCTTTAAGAGATGAAGTGGAAATTGTTCAAAGCACAAGCAACGATAAGATTGTACCAAAATCAAGTAAGTATTTATTTTAATTAAAAATATTCAACATTAGGGAAATGATCTTGAAAACCAAAAATGTTGTCCTAGTGCCCTCATATTTGATGAATCAGATGGTACCTTAGATTATCACAAATTTATGGCTTTGTGATTGTTGGCTTTTTCATAGCCATGTTCTCTACCACTCTCCATCAGAACTTGACAGTTAGATTTCTCTTCCATATCCATATTTTCACCTATGTTCTCCTATTTGGGAACCCAAGTGATGAGTTACTTTGGGTATCCATTTTTTTTCTAACATTCATTTTTAAAATTAAGTTTTATCATTCCTTTTTATGATGTGATTTTCTATGAAAGAAACATTCAAGAAGTAAACCATTTATAACCCCAATGAATTTTGAGGGAGAAATTCATTTTAAGGGGGCTAGAATGTAACAACCCAAGATTTTATGAGAATTATTCTTTTTAATTTCATTGATGTCTTGTTTTGTATGCTATATGCATCCCTGACTTGGCTTTCATTACATGCAATCACGACCTTTCTCGATAGTGTGTGTAGTACGCAATACCGGGTTTCACTAAACAACAATATATTGTTATAATATTATTATAGACTAGCCGTTATGAATAGTATTAACTAAATTTTGAATTTTATAACATTATTATTCATCTTACACATTTTATAGAACATGTTATGAGAACAAAATAAGTTTTTCAGGTAAAATAAGTATTTTTTAAAAAATGCAGTTTTGCCGCCTTTTGATTACGCACCGACATTAAATCTAGTTTTTAAAATGTTTATAATTTTAATTTGACAAAATAAAATTCTTATTTGGAATCAGGATATAAAAATTTAATTTGGATAAAATTTTCATATTATTCTGATAACTTTCATATTTTAATGAATAGTAAAAACACGCTATATTTTAATTAAAAACAAATTTTTTTATCGCAATAATTTATATGGTTAAATTATAATATTGAATGGTTTTAAAGTATAAATAGAATATATTTTTACCATTTAATATAATTTATGTCATTAACATTAATTTTACATTGAATTCATAGGTAAAGACATTTCAATCTTTGGCAATGTTTTAACTTTTAAAACCCGTTTTCTAAACAACGAGATTAATTTTAAATTAATTACTGCAACTTCTATGTTTTGAATTTTGAAAAATGGATTCCATATTTGAATTAAGTGGGTCCAAATTATGTTAACAGGTTACTTTTATTTTTTTTGATATTATGAATAGTAACTACGTTAATTTTTCTTTACTACCGTTAAAGGTAAATCAGTTAATTAATGGTAAAAATAAGATTATAAAATTAACCTAAAAACTGCCAAAATTCTATTGGATTACTAAAAGTCGACCCATATCACCCAAGGGTCAGAATAGATTCATTTTATGAACTTTAGACCATGCAAATAATTTAATTATTATTAAAACCAAAGAAAGTGACAACATGTCACTCTCTTAAATCTTATAAGTATAATAATTTTAATTTAGTGATAAACTTCATGAAACTTAAAACATGAATAGTCTCCAGAAATATAATGAAATTAAATACATCATGTTAATTTGTTTATATTTTTTAGTGATTAAATAATTATCATTAAAGGTGACACAGTAGAGATGTTGAAATTATTTTATTGATTAAAATATCAAATAAATGGTTTTAAAAATATTAAAATATATATTATATGAACTATTTAATGTTCTGCTATATTTTAGTGATAAATATTACATGTTATGAATCTATTAAATCTTTTATTTCGAACATATCTTCTGTGTGGATTTTATTTAAATTCAAATAAATGAATAGTGTCAAAATTGACACTATTGTTATTTTATAAAAATAACATAATATAAAATTGTTTAAAAATCACAAAAATATTTAAAAATTATAAATTAAAATTTATATGGTCGAAAATGTCATATATTATCCAATTATGGACAATTAACAACACATAAGTAATTATATATAACAATTTAAAATTTAGAATCTTATTACCACAAATAAAATTAAATAGATTAAATAAGGATAAATCAAGTTGATAATGTTTAAAATAAATTCTAAACATGTCTAAATTTTATTGTTTGATGAGATTACAATCCTATATCATCTCATATTCTAATTTAAGTCATTTTTGGAGGTTTTTAAGTGGAGTTTGATTTATTATAAATTAATATTTTTGAGGTTTCCAAAGGTGCCCCTCTCCCCCCTTATAAAAGGGAACCTCCTCCCTCTTCTCTTCACACAAATTTGAGCCTTCAAGATCATCCAACCCCTGCCCATATCACTTCTCCACTTCCATATAAACCTACTAGAGATCTTGGTATTATTAAAAGACCAACATTAGTGCCCTAAGAGGAGGTTAAGAGGAGGCACATCGATGAAGAGGTAATCTCTTCTACCGATTCTTTCAAGTTTCTTTATTCTTCATCTTCCTATTATTTAGTTGTTTCATTGTAATGTAACACAATCAGTATCACTAATATACTGATATGATGTTATAAATATGAAACAACCCCATCTCACTTTCTATCCATCCTACGGAAAATGAAATCACCGCGCGTGCGAACGTACGAAATACCGTCTCCACTCCGTGGTGTAATCTGTTTTTCCACCACCACCTTACTTGGATGGGTATAATGGTGTAAAGAATAACTATATATAGTTATTATAACATCATACTGATTCTTAGATATTATATCATCCACTCCAATTCAATTCAATAATTATGGGAACGATATCATTGCTCGTATGTACGTACGGATTACCGTCTCCACGACACGATGAGATTCATTCTCCATGTTAACCATTCAAGAATGATTATAAAGTACATATAATGTATAATAATGAAATATATGAAATTATAAAGCTACTTTATATATATATATATATATATATATATATATGTGTGTGTGTCATGTACTTACTTCTATTCAAGTCAATAAGGAAATAAAAACAGCGTTCATGCGTACGTACGACCTACCGTCTCCATGAACGGTGTATTTCATTCAATTTATCAATATATCATATATATTTATATTTTTAATATATATTATATATATATATCATGTTTTACATTATGTAATTAAGTTAATCAGGATATATTTAATAATATCAAGAACAACAAATCGAAACACGTATGATAAATGAAACAATTTTACCCAAAACACTGCTTTAACATGGAATTTACAAAAGAACAGGTAATATAAAGTCATAAGTGAACCATATATGATATCATAAATATTAATATAATTATTTAATAAGTCAATGAAATTATTTAAATCATTATACAGGAGTTTCATAAACATATGAAGCATATCAGACATAAGGTAAGGGATAACTTTTTCAGTCTCGTTTTTATACGAGATTGTTTATTCGTAAGTATTTACTGGGGTTATATTTATCATCCATGTCCTTTTTTTATAAAAATGGTTTAATGTATGTTTAAATTCCCATTTACTCATTTTTGAATTTTACTACATGGTATGTAAGGAATCTTTCTTTTGTTTACGTTATGAGGTACTTTTTTGACTTTTCTGGAAAAAGTATGAGAATAATGTTTTTTTAAATTATACAGCATGAACAGATTTTTACAGTTTCATAAAGCCTTATTTTCATGAAGCTTACTCTACAAGATTTAATGAATATTTTCAACAAAATCCTTTTATTTTGAAATTTCATGGCATTTTGTGAAAGGAAAATGATTTTGAAGGAGAAAGGATATTTTCCTGAAGAATTCATTTCAAGTGTTTTATCAAAACCATTTTCCATATAAGATAGAATTATTTCATATGTGTATGTTTAAAGTATAATGTCTCTATGATTTACATGGTTTCTCTTTTCTTATGATGAAATGATATCCATTTGTTTTATATGGATTATGTTATGATGAGATGATTTTTATGAAACCCATTTTATTCTTTGGGTTATGATGAATGATTTATGTTTATGTTGTGGCACACATAAGAATGATTTAATTATGAGATGGGTGTGACCTATATCTTCCTCAAATTAATTGGGTAGAGATTTATATCTCATGAGATAGACATGGATGGAATGGTAAGTTAATCCGGTTCAGTGATACATGACTGGAACGAGGAGTGAACTCGATTCAGAAAGGGACTTTGTCCACTAAGATTGTCTTGGCAGCAATTCCTTGACTACTATAGAAATCATATCATGTGCTTAATGGTTTTCCACAATTACATGTTTTCTTCCCATGCTATTTTATCATGATTTATGTTCCATTATGATATATTCCTTATGTACTTCTAAGATTTATGTCTTTGCTCAAGATTTTGATATTTAGATTTTATGTTCAAGTTTTTGCATTCAAATGTTTATGGATTGTTTTATGTTCTCTATGTTTACCCTTACTGAGCATTTGAGCTCACCCTTTTTATGTTTTCTTTTCCCAAGGATATAAATAAAGGTTTTAGGTAAGAAAACAAAAGGGGAAGATCTTTATGGGAGATGTTGAAGATCTTTCACCATGATTAGAAAATTATGTTCCAAGTTTCCAAAGACACTAAACTATTACGGTCCTTGAGTGTTGGTTCTTGTTTTGTATTAATTATTCCACAAAAGTAATGTAATGTCCATGTACGTCAAGATTGGGTCTCTACATGATATTTTCAAATATTAGAACATGGAGTGGTCTAATCCATAATGTTTCTTCTATATTATTCCATGTATAGAATCCATGACCTAGTTCCTATTTTCTAACCATTTTACCCTCTCCATTCCCAAGGCGATAATGTGGTCCGCATGGGTTTCCTATTTTGGACAGGTGGTCCTCCAATATTCCATGCCCACCCATGGGGATTTCAAGATTCTCAGGGTTCATATGAAAACCATTAGTACAACACACATAGCACCATGTCATCCCCAAGTCATGGTTATATATCCCATTTTACACAAGAGCATGCCCTACATAAAACTACCTCCTTCATATCCAGACAAGTCATTGCAAAAGCTATGGAGGCCTTCAAAAGGCTAAAACACAACCTAAAAATCACTACAAAACTCTCCCTAAACATCCCAAAGACTTGATAATGCACAAAGGGAAGTTCATAATGGGTATGTACCATTACACTCATTCTATTTATTTTGGTTTCCCTATTATTTCTCAATTCTAAGTAAATGTGATCATATTTTCCCCAAAATTATAAGAACTATGTGTGGATTTATTCCTATTTTCATGGGATACATAGTGATTCCTAGATCTCCTATCTCAAACCCAACCAAAAAAACCGATATCAAATCCCCCACTTTATTTTAGTGACTAGGTTTCTTCATTCACATTGGTTTTCCATCCATAGGGTTGGAATCAAGACTAGTTCATTTCATTTTAAACATCAGTTTAAACTAAATTAAACCTCATATAATAATGTATTTTTCATATTATCTTAAAAAATAGATTATTTTAGTCATTTTTACATGATGTTAAACTATGTGATGCATGTTCCATCTTGTAAGACTTGAAACTTCTTAGAGCAGTCTACCTAGTAAGACATGTCTCCCTCTACATATTATCCAAATCTACATAAGCATCCTTAGCATGTGGTTCTTTATCCATAAACATATGTTATGAAAAATGAATATTACCCTAGGAAAGAGCCTAATATGTATATGGGTATTATATAAAAACTATATCTGTATTGATTCATGATGTTTCAATATATGTAATTATGTTGGGATCTCCTATAATAGGCCTTAATGAAAATTATAATCACACTGGTTATACCCTAAAGGCGATAAACTTCTTCATTCACATCAATTTTTTTATTTCTTTCTCACATTATGTTTCCCATACATCTCATCCTTCCCCTCCTATACACAAGACAAATTTTTATAGAGGACCTTTTCCAAGAACTATGAATGGATTGATTCCTATTTCTGTAGGATATGTTTTTGATCATTCGTCCTTGGGTAACAAACCTAATAAATTTAAGAAAAATGAATCATAAAAAATGAATCATGACAAAAAATAATTGACATATATGGTGCATACCACACTCAAGAAATCAACACATAAAAGAAAATATCAGAAATCAATAAAATACATAAAAGAAAACATGAGAAATCAAGAAAATGTTAGGTCATGAAAATGTTTGGTGGAAACTATGTGCCACACATGACACATATAAAAACTGGCTGTTACCATATTTTTCCAACATATCAACAAAAAAACTAATCATGGTATGATGATGAAAAAAGCTCGTCACCCTCTCCACCTCCATCTCTATTTCCTGCTACCACCTAAAAGAAAATTATATTGAAAATTAAATACAATTGTATATTTATATTTAAACTTAAAACCAATAAAAGTTTTCAAACTATATGATTTTGAATTTTTTTGATTTAACTGCTCCCCAACAGTCGATGCAATAACACCGGGGGAAGATCCAGTCATCTTCTGATATAAATAAATTGATGCATTCTGCAAAGCAGATATCTGAGCCCCCTGGTCGTGAATTGTGTTTCGTAGAGAAAACATATCTCTCTGAGTATCTTGAGGTATGGACTGACTAAAACTGAGAGTATATGCAGCTGAAATCCTTGGTAGCCTTCCAAATACCTCATATTGTACGTGTTCCAAACCCATCCCGCACACTCTACCAGGATGCACCTTCCCAATGACTTTAGCAACCGGGTCATCCTGGGAGACTGAGTAGGACTGCGTAGGATTGACATCCCACAGTTCTTTAATTTTTACATATAAATAAAATATAAGTCATATTAGAATAAATATATATTAACATGGTAACAAATTATAATAAGTTATTATATTGAAAAATGACTTCATACCACAACTTCTTTAGCATGCTCATTAACAAAACGTCCATCAGATTTTTGGTGAACATTCAACCACACTTCTGTTCGGGATGCTTCATGACCTAAACTCTGTGACTGCATAAAACAAACATAAATCAACAATTTAATATATTAAAAAAATAATATTTTATTATAAATATTTAAACTACAGAAAAGATTACCAGAGCAGATCAATTTCTTGAAAAACTCTTTGTCCCCGCAGTGTGAGAGATGACTTGCTTAGCTCAGCTTGATGCATTATTTCTTGAAAGATCCAGAAATAAATAAAATGAAATTTAATATTAATGTATTAAATACTATCTCCTCTTCATATACATGCATAAATGTAAAATGAGATTACTATAGTAATATATATTTAAATACCATCTGGTTCTCATCACGATGTCTGTAAAAAAAACTTCCATTGCTATTTGGGTACCCCATCAGGTGGCTTGTCATATATCTATTAGGAAGTCAATGAAGTATCGTTGACATCAGCCCACAATATCCATTTATTGTCTTTCTATTTTTTTCCATGATTTTTCAATGTCCACTTTCATGCTATCACATCAGCAACCGTAAAGTGAAAAAACATCTGTACACATAAATTAATTTCCAAAATATTAATAACATGACATTCAATTACACCATAATGTTTTAAAATTACCTTTATTTGGGAATACAAAACTTCATTATTCTAACTTGCAGGCATATGTCTCCAATCATCATATGAAATAGGAAGGGAAACAATCTCTACGACCAACTGGCCTAAAATCTCACCAAGTAATCCTGCGGCATCATCTGTAGGGACACCATATGAATCAAATGGTACAACTATATTCTCTCCAGTCAGATTCCATACAACTGAATTTTTTATATTTTTCTCCACAGTTGCATTGTTTCCATCTTTAATGAACAAACATTTAGTATAAAAAAGTACAATAAATTTATTCATATTAAAATTTGTACCTATATCTATCACCCTCCAGTATCCCCATGAAGAACTAGAAGTGGCACACTACTCCCCCACTGTTGAGGCTCCTGAAGTAGGAGGCGATGACTGAGCTGCTAAATGGACGCTCACAGAGGGTGTGAGAGATGGCGTAGGGGGAGATGGTGTAGTGGGGCAGGCAGATGGTGGCTCATATGTTGTAGGGAGGGGGAAAAATGGATCACCATCTATCCTAGTGGTTGATGAAATAGTATATCACTTATTCCTTGGAATTCCTGTCATTTAATCAAATACAATTAAGTTCAGAACATATATTTAAAAAAATTTATGTAGATTTTTTTTAAAAAAGATAACAGATGCACAATGCTAACAAACAAAATATACATGACAATGATAATGAATGATTACACAAATGAAATAAGTGGTTCCTAAATGAATGCATAACTATACATAAAATCATTTTCTCCTTCAATAATGTGGTTTTCCTACTCCATTACCTTATCTACTTCAGTCATCCTTTCTAGACTAATATTTTCATTATCATGGTGGAAAAATAATTCAGATTATTTTTGTTTATGAGATTCAATATCAGAGGTCAAATCTTCTACTTCATCAACCATATTATACAAATCTCTTTATTTTACATGAAAAATACACTCCACCATTCATCCACAACATCATTCACATAATATACCATTTTTTCTTACGATGATAAGATATATGGATCATGCAGTTAATGATCACCAACATCCAACAAGTAAGAGAAGTTCACAGAAGTAAATTGCAAGGAATTTCTTTTAACACCTCTAATAATATTGACCCAATTGAATTTGAATAAAACAACTGAAAAATGCCCGTGGTAGTTTAATTAAATAATATCAGTTAGCTTTATATAGTATCCCACTTTAGAAAATGTAAATATACCACTATTTTAGGTTTTCAAACCCTCTTCTCAATCGACTGTATGAAATCTAAAGCCATTCACATTATAAGCGTCGAACTTTCTAAATTTTTTAGAGGACTTCTAGCAAGAAACATCAAATATTCTGACAACTCTTCTTGAGTATCAGTATTCATGATCTAAAAAAATAAATATACTTTATTAGAATTAAAAAATATATGTGTCAGCCTAATATTCGTATTTATTGCAATATTTATGAACTTACATGTCATGAAAACCATTCTACAAGCTCTTTATTATCAGATTTCGTTATATCTTTCTCATTTTGTGTTCAGCCTCTCATTCGTCTATTTGTATCCTTAACTCTTCAATAAATGTAATTGTAATTTCACTATTCAGTAGAAAATATCTATGCACATATAATAATTCCATTTGTTTCAGTGTAAAATTTGAGGTCCTCCCAACTGATTAGCCAATATTAGGAAATATTTTTGATTTCCCATGTATTTGAGACTGAGTTGATGTGTCATCAACACATCAAAATCAATTAAATCTTGTCTCAATATCATCCAAGTATCTAGAATAAGAGGTAAGACACTCTTCTGCCAAATAGTCTTCAACAATAGAGCCTTCTGGTTAAGATTTATTTCACACGTATGATTTCAAATGCCCAAGATATATGTGAAATAAAAAAAACAAACATCATTATGAATTTAATTAAGTGCCAAAAATTGTTTACTTAACTGAAAAACATATAAATAAATTACCTCTCAAATGGATACATCCATCAATAATGAATGATGCCTCATAATTTAGCTTCCTCAACCAAATGCACAGGTAAATGCATCGTGACAGTAAAAAACAACAGAGAAAAGATCATATTCATTGCACAAAGTGTTAATAAAAACCTCTCCTGAAGGTTTTCAAGCTCAAATGGATATAGATATTTCTCACATAGTTTCCTAAAAAATGTGCAGAAATGGAGGACAACAATAGTAACTTTTTCAGGTAATAATGTACACAATGCCAATGGTAGTAACTGTTTTAACAAAATATGTGAATCGTGACTTTTCCATCCATGTAACTTAAGATTCTTTAAGTAAAAACACTTTGAGATGTTACTTGAATACCTATCAGATACTTTCACATTCTTTGAAATTCGAAGGAATGTATCTTTATCCCTATTTTCATTGCAAAAAATTTCTAGAGCATACATTTCATTCTCATCTGTCTAGAGATCACATTTTATGTTCATTACTTGTAAATATTTCTGAGCATTGAGATGATCCTTCGACTTTCCATGCTCATTAAGCAATGTGAAGATCAAATTGTCACAAAAAGTCTTCTCAATATTCATGACATCCAGATTGTGCTGAAACAAATTAAATTCCCAATACAGAAGTTTGAAGAATATACTTTTTTTCTTCAATTGTTGCATTCTGATTTCACTTGATGATCCACTTCGAACCCATTTCCATCTATCATTCAAATGATAACCCTTACCAATTCTATTTCAACTTTTCCAAGTTGTGTCAATATTTTAGAACCATTTAACAACTTTTGAGGTGGTATACGATTAATGAAACCATTAAATTTTGATCTTTTCAAACGAAATATATGAGATGCTTCGAGAAATATTCGATGGTGCAAGAAGCAGCATTTTCTACTATGAGGTAGCCGTTTGGGATCAAAATCAAGTTACAAACAAGGCCATAAAAACCTGTGTAAGTCTTCCAACGAGATAAATTCCCATGCCCAAGGAATTCACTAATGGTCCACATTAATGAGGCATACATTTTGAACATTTTTTTAGAAGAAACATCAAATGTCTCAACACTATTGCTCTATAAATCCTGTAATTATTCAATTAAAGGTTGAAAGTATACATCAATATCATTTACAGGCATTTGTTTTCTATGAATAATCATCAAAATGATAAAAAATGTTTTTTTCATACACATCCACAGAGGCAGATTGTAAGGGATCTGGACAACTGGCCAAATGCCATAAATGGTACTCAAAGTCCCAAATGGGTTGAATCCATCAGTAGCCAATCCCAATCAAACATTCCTAGGATCAGCTAAGAAATATGGATGTAATGAATCAAATGTATTCTATGATTTTGAATCTCTTGGATGTCACATTAACCAATCATTGTTATTATCTACAAAATTTCACTTCACGTGTTCGACAGTTTTCGATGACATGAATAATCTTTTCAATCGAGGACTTAAAGTAATGTTACATAAAAAATTTGTAGGAATGTTCATTTTATTCTTCTTCATGGTAGTATGCTGATTCATACTTCCAACATCACCCATTTACTTCCATCTAGAAGAATAATATTTTTTTTAATCCTGTCTACTTGAATCCTCTCGCCAATAAATCATACAATCATTGGGACACACATGTATTTTTTTATAATTCAAACCAAGCCTGTTAAAAACTTTTTTCATATCATAAAAATACTAGAGGATGTTTTCTTCAGGAAATGCATCACCCAACAATTCCAATATCATGGACATTTCCTTATTTATAATTCCACATAGACATTGGATATGGTACAACTTCAGCAAAAAAGAATGTTTTAAATATTTCAAACATCCACAATACAACTCTTGATTTCCATCGTCAATTAAATCATGAAAAATATTTTCCTCATTGATTTTTTTCTTACATTAGTCTCCACATAATCAAGAGGAGTATCCACTGATATGTTATAATCTTCATCTGGTTGTCCTAAAGTCTCAAAAACATCACTTGTCACGTTGCTATTTGTAGTACCCTTGTAACATCCAAGAATGATAAAGGGTTAGAAGACTAAATGATATGACTCAGGTCAACAAGGTGCACCTTCCTTTTTGGGAGCCTTCCTGATTAGAACTCCACAGTGAATCATTCTTGGCCTGGAGTAGTGATCGGGATTGGTGACCCTATGGGAAGTTTCCCAGGGTGTATGTGAGTGAGGAAAAAGCACACTAGAAATTACATGTGTTGGCCTTTGGGGACTATCGATAGTCATATGACCTATTTAGGCATGTGTGTGGGACCCAGGGTGGGGACTACGTGTCCATGAGGCAACTGGTGGTACTTGGTGGGCCAGGACCTGACGACCATGTTAAGGCGGGGTGTCGATGCTGTCACCGGTACCCAGTTGTTACAACCCTCATCTGGTTGTTCTAATATATTTTTGATGTTGACGGTGGTGTATTTTAGGGCCAAATGCATCATTTATAAGGTTTTTTCATTTCATTTCCCATTGTCGATGAAGTTAGGATCTCATTCTTTTGATTGAAATCAATGCTCAACCTTTCTGTAACGTTCGATTCTCTGTGCTAAATCCAACAAAAATATTGACCAGGGAATTAATTTAATATTAAATGTTTATAAACTTAATCTCTCTTCAACCATCTTCTAAAATTACATTTAGGATGTGGACATCTTATTGTCCCTTCAACAGATCGATTGGAAATTTAAAAATCTAAAAACTCCTCCAAACCCTTAACATACTGAGGTGTGTTCCTCGGAAATGTGATCCAACTTTTATCCATGTATATCACAATGTGCCTACAAAATATTAAAAAAAATTAAAACACATAACTATTAATAAATATATAAAGATATTCATATATACTAGTTGAAAAAATATATAAATATGTTATAGATTTGGAAAAAGTCTAGGATTAGATAAAAAAACCCTCAAAGACACTTTTTCCCAATAGCCCATGGTAACTTAAGGCACTTTAAGATGATATCTGGCCAAGAAATTTCTCATAATATACCTATTAAGTCTAAAAAATACTATCTCATGTCTACCAAGAAATCCCAAACTATATAAAAATTTCAAAGAAGAGGCATTAATGCCTTTGATACTAATTTGTCACAAACCAACCAAGATAACCTATCTAAGTGGCATATTATAGGGTTTCTATGTAGATCACAGATTTCATGGATGAATAGATACATAAAAGGAAGTACGAATTAGGTGGAGAAAATAGAGTCATATTATATTTTTGAAGATATTCATGTGTGATAAAGGATACAGATGGAGGAATCATTGAGGAAGGGAAATAGATGTTGGGATGATGAGGAAGTGTCAGAGGTGGAGCTAAAGGAATGGACGTAGGGAGAAAGATATAAAATATTTTTTCATATGTTAGAAAAATCACCCAATTAAAGTTATAGATATATAAACACACCTTATATTAGTTATGTAAAAATGAAACCAGAACCAAATGTTTTGATCCACCACTAGTAAGGATAATTTATATTATCATGGGGTTCTAAAGAAAATTTTAGTTTAACAGAACCATTTTATTAACTAGAGTAATATTCATCAAAATACATGTTTCAATATAGACATGCACATTGTGTATTTATAAGTATAAGACATCCATTTTGGTTAGTATACTCAGTAGTCCAATTTTTTGTGATTTAATGCAGTTTGTATAAAATGCCTACCAAAATACCGTCAAATGATTTGATGATTATATTGTCTATGTTATTTGAGTGAAAAAATATATCCATTCAATAAAAATCTCCAAGGTAATTAACATTATGTTAATGAGGATCAAACAAAAAAAATCTCAAATATCAATTCATAAAAAATAATCAGAATAAAATCAAATTCTTGAAAACCCTAGTTCACTCAAGACTTTATGAGAGAAAGTGCTCACAAGGCCCTCCCTGCACCTACCTCTTGATTTATAATAGATCAATTTTCCTTTCTACCAATATATCCAAATAAAATTTGAGAATTATAGATCCTAGGATCTTATTGTATCTATGGATCTAATACCATTTGTAACAAACCATCCTGAAATACTACCAAAACAGACACAAACCCAATCCTCCACTATCCTGAAGGGTGTTCCTAATCTACATAGGATAGGAAAAAGTTATTGGTAATAATGAAACACTACATTGGTAATTATTTATCCATTGAATAATAAATGAACATCAATAATAATTAAATACTAAATAAACCTCTAAATCATAAAAAAATAATATATATAGTGCACAATATTTAAAACAAGAAAGGGATAAAAGGGAAAATTAATACAATAACAACCAAAATGTAAAACCAAACCTGCATCACATTGTGATAACTTATCTATGAACCCTTGATCTATTACCACATCCCACTCACCATCAAGGACCCAAGATAGATACTGTAACGAACCAAAGTTTCATTAATGGAGATCCCTCTTGATCTAATTAAATGTCTCTTTATGTAAAATGTTTTGTCAACTTCTTTGGTTTTATGTTAAGAATTGTTACCATTGCTTTTATAGCTGTTGAACAGTGATCACATGATTAGTATAAATATAGGGCTTTAACAAACCCAATTTACTCAGACAAAGGAAGCGATGGCCTCATCCAGTAGAATTGCTCCATATGAAGCCCATTTGTTGGAGCTCAAAAAAGAGGTGGAATCTTTGGGATTTTCTCTTGACCAAGCCCAAGATGAGCTTCATCATGTCAATATTTAACGTGACTGTTTATGGGAAAAGTGAAAGTTGATAGAAATTACCACTCGAGCGATGTTATCCGAGCCACCCCAAGAGTCTGTCACCATCGCACACCTTACCCTTAGGTCCTATGCGACTGTTTTAAGGGTTTATGTAACAAATCACTAGTAATATGTTTATATACATTATTTTTTGTATATAATAATGAATAAACTTTCTTGTCATTATTGATACATTGTAAATAGTTTTAAAAGTGAAAATAGTGTTTTTTAGTTATTATTTAATTAAGAATTATATTTTATTAAATTAAGGGATCTTTGAATTAAATAATATTTTAATAAAATATTATTATTATTATTATTAAATTAATTTTATTATATATAAGTGATGATAAATTTTTTGAATGCAATTGTAATTTTTATTAAGGTTTGAAATCCATTTTTGTCAAAACCCGTGAATTTTCAAAAATTGTCGGTTTTATTTTAAAAGTGAAAATTAAAATATTTAAAAAATTATTTAGATAAAATAAATTTTATTTCTGGAATCAGGATGTTGAAATTGTCCAACGGTGAATTTTTCATAATTTTCTGAGACAATCAATTTTTTGGGTAAAAATTAAATACTGTTTAAATATATAATATGTTTTATGACATCATAATGACCCAATAGTGATGTAATAAAATACTATAAGATTTATGTTCGGCCAATATATGTTTTAACATTAAAATAATGTGATTTTGGGTTTTTTTTGAATTACTTTTCAAAGCATTAATGGACCCTTCAAGACTTATTAAACACCTTGTCTTTTTAAATTGTTTTCCATGGGAGTGACCTCCACATAAGCAACCCTATTATTTTAAAAGGTTAGGACTTTGGCCTTATAAAATATTATTTTCCTATTCCCTTTTCCAAAAACCATGGGCAAAAACCATGTGATGGTTTGTGGTTTGGATTAATTTAATATAAGGGGTCCCAAACCTATATAATAAAGAATTCCCTCACATTTCCTATATAAACCCACCCAAGCTCCCACTTCCACCTCACTCAAATCCTTTGGAGTTCGTCCAACACCTGACATAATCTCTCTATAATCCTCTCAAGGTGCCCCAATCTCCCAAGAATCCTCTCTCAAGCCTCTCTCAAGCCTTTGGAAGCACACTTCCAAGTAAGGGTGTTTTCTTCCATTCTCATTTTTGTCCAATTTTCTTTAAGTTGTTTTGCCATTTTAATTTCAATTATGAATGTTGGGGTATGGTTTAACACCTCCCTAATACTGCCCTATTTATGTTTGAATGATGATATACCCCTTTCTCTCTCATTAAATTCCTCCCATGTACACCCGTTACTATGCCGAAATTCCGAAAGGAACTTCTCTCTCCTATTTTACATTCAAGAAATACTTTTGTATCATGAATCTAAATTCCATTAACATTTTTGGTACATGTATCTATATAACCTCATTACTTTATATTACATGTAAATATGATGAGTAACCCCTTTATCTCTCATCAAACATTTTTATGAATTCTTATCTCACGCTGTTACGCTACCGAAATTACACCAATTTTCTAAGCCAATGTCATTGTATAGTGAATACCATGCCCATTTCTCCATCAAGGGTATTAAACTTTATGCACATTTACTTATTGATTATAAAGTTTCATGTATTAATTCTACATTCCTTTATCATGGAATAAATGATTATATTTTATGAATCCATGTTTTATGATCCATGTGGCACACTTATGCATGAAATGAAATGGTTAAGAAGGGTGTGCCCTTATAGCACTTTAATACATTAGGTAAAGTATAGTATCATGATACGTCATGTGAAATGTGTGTTTAATCATGCTAATTCAATTGAAATTAGGTTTTACTCGTGCTTCATGTGCAATGAGGATTTACTTATTCTCTATGTGCAATGAGCCTTGGCTCATGCTAATTCCATGTTAAGTGTTGTTGCCACATTTCCATGTTATGATTATCATGCTTTATCATGCCTTTATGTTCATGTTTCTCTTGTGATCTATTTATATTCCTATTGTCTAACATGTATTATACTCTTCATCTATTCCATGTTTATTCCCTTACTGGGCTTTATAGATCACCCCTTTTCTTATGCATGTCCTCAGGTTATCCCATGCAATGCTAAGTATGCGGGAATGTAGTGGTCATGTAAAGGAAGTTTTAAATAAATATGTTGTACTTCATATTTTAAGTTTTTATGTAATGATACTAATCCACAAATACACTAGACCTCTAGATCATCCATGTTGTATCAAGTGAATGGTTTATAAAATAAATCATGTTTAAGTTTGTAAAAAAATCAGGGTTGTCACAGTTGGTATCAGAGGATAGGTTTAGTTATTTTTGGGATTAGGATTAGAAAACCATAGTAAAGCCTTAGAGACAAGACTAAGTATAATAAAAACATACCTAAGTTTTGGTAAGTACTGAGTAAGTGGTTTATCAAACAAATACATCCCTGTCTGGATACGAGCAGGTAGAGGCAGCTCTGACACAGATGTATCCTAGGGGAAAAACCTGAAAACACCGCTTTGATCTAGACTTGAACGGGAACTGGTGAACAAAAATGGGCCTTGCTACAATCTTGGTTACGACACTCCCAGGGGATATGTTTTGATAAATTCACAAGCTTTGTATGAACCCTTATTAAGGGAATTTAAAATATGCCCCTAAGAATATATGTTAGAAAGTAGATCATGAAAAGCCTAGGTTGAAGCCTATAGACTCATGAGTTAAGGAAATAAAAGTTTATTTTTAAGTCATCAAATTTTGTATTTGTAATACCCTTTATGTGTTACCCCCTAACTTTCCTTTTATTCCAGCCAATAGCTGGTAATAGGAGGACTCTGGCTAACAACCAGTGTGAAGATCAGTGTGATGACTGTACTAATGAGATGCCCAATCCAATGGGAGCGGGAATCATGAACTTTTTCATGCTTCTGTCTCAGCTAACTCAAGCTTTGAATAGAAACATGAGTCAAGAGGAACGTCCAAACCCCCTTAAGAAGGAACAAGTCGCTATCGAGAGCTTCATGAGACAAAGGCCTCCTACTTTTAGTGGATCATCCTATCCCACGATCGCTGAACAATGGATCAACTCAATTGAAAATATCTTCTCCATCCTTCAATTTTCTGAACAAGAGAAGGTTCTCCTAGTAGCTTATCGTATAGAGGGTGAAGCTGATCAATGGTGGACGTTGATAAAAAATACGAAGCCTGAGGAGGAGATCGAGGCGTTGGAATGGAAGGATTTCTGGAAGATGTTTTTTGATAAATATTTTTCATGCACCCTCCGACTTAAGACGGAAAGGGACTTTATTTACCTCAAACAAAAAGAAGAATAATCTATTAGAGCATACAAGGAAAACTTCAAAAGTCTTGAACGATACACTTTCGGATTTTTCGTTACCCCCGAATGCACGGTTGACCGCTTCTTTGGTGGGCTAAAGCCTAGCCTGCGGAAAGCATTAGTGATCCGTGACTTCGAAAGCTATGAGGAAATTGTCCGATGTGCCCTCAAGGTCGAAATGGAGATCAGGGAATCACAGGGGTATCATGAGGACAAGAAGCGTAAGGTGGAATTAAATGCTGGCGGTCCGATGGATAAATCGAATGGTGCTAAGAAGATCCATCACCCCACTTGCCAAAAAGTGCGGAAAGAAGCACCCTTGAAATTGCGTCATGGGGAAGATGAAATTCTTTAGGTGTGGAAGAGAAGGGCACCAAGCTGTTAACTGTCGGCAAGAAAGACCCGCGACTGCAACAGAGGAGAGGAACGCTCCATTCGAACCTCAACGCGTTGTTCATTGCTACAAATTCAAAGAACCGGGGCATCTTTCTAATCAGTGACCTAATCCAAGGGTTTTTGGAGGCAACCAACAACCTCCAAGGTAGTAAGGAAGATATTTTTCCATCACTTCTGCCGAAGTGAACCCCGACAACGAAGTGGTGACAAGTACACTAGTTATTCATTCAAGAATAGCGAACATACTTTTTGATTCAGGTTCTACGCATTCTTTTATATCTCGAAAGTTTATTAGAACAATCCCAGCACCACCACGAATCATAGAAGTAAAGAGTTCTTTGAGTACCAAAAATGGGGAAATCATTGCATCCCATGAATATAAGTACTTCACTGTTATAATCTATGGATTGAATTTCTCGGTGAACCTCGTCATACTCCATCTAGTGGAATTTGATGTAATTCTTGGCATGGGTTGGCTTTCCTTATATAGAGCCAACATAAATTGGAGGGAAAGGGAAATCACACTCCATATGGAGAATCGACCCCCGATTATTTAAAAGTGTAAGGAGGAAGATGCATCTCCTTTAGCTCCATCATCTCAAGAATGGGTATTACTTCCCTATGAGAATGCGTATCTGGCTCAGATGATTGAGTCGAAGGAAGAAACCATCCTTGAAGAAATGCCTATTGTGAGAGAATTTGCTGAAGTATTTCCCAAGGAAATGCCTGGTCTTCCTCCTAAAAGAGATGTTGAATTCTCAATTGAACTTATACCAGGGGCGCTACCAATATCCAAGACTCCATATAGAATGGTTGTCATGGAACTTGAAGAGCTGAAGAAACAACTACAGGAGAATCTGGATAAAGGGTTTATACACCCAAGTGCATCACCATGGGGTGCACCGGTCCTCTTCGTCAAGAAAAGGATGGGTCAATGCAGCTTTGCATTGATTATCGTGAACTTAACAAAATCACGATAAAGAAAAAGTATCCTCTGCCATGGATCAATGACTTGTTCGATCAGTAGCATGGAGCACAATACTTCTCCAAGGTAGATTTTAGGTCAGGATATTATCAAGTAAGGGTGAAGAAGGAAGATGTCCCCAAGACTGCTTTTCGTACAAGATACGGGCACTATGAATTCATAGTAATGCCTTTTGGACTCACCAATGTTCCAAAAATTTTCATGGACTTGATGAATAGAGTCTTTAGAGAATACCTAGAAATTTTTTTGGTAGTCTTTATAGATGATATTATAATATACTCCAAAACCAAGCAGGATCATGAGGAGCATTTAAGAACTGTACTGGAGACTTTTCACAAGGAGAATCTCTATGAAAAGTACAAAAAGTGTGAGTTCTGGTTGAAGGAAGTCTCATTCTTGGGCCATATCATCACAAGCAATGTGATATTTGTGGATCCCTCCAAAACAGATGCAATTGAGGGATGACTAAGGCCAACATCGGTAACAAATATCCGTAGCTTTATGGGGTTAGCTGGATATTATCGAAGATTTGTGAGAAATTTCTCACGATTGTCTAACCCTCTTACCAAGCTAACTCGAAAGGGAGTAAAGTTTTCTTGGAGTGATGAATGTGAAGAAAGCTTCAAGGAGTTGAAAAGGAGGCTTATCACTGTGCTCGTGCTCACTTTACCCACAAGTGGGGAAATTTTTGTGGTATTCAGTGATGCTTCAAAGAAGGTCTTAGGCTATGTACTGATGTAGAATGATAAAGTGATATCCTATGCCTCAAGGTAGTTGAAAATCCATGAGCAAAACTATCCAACGCATGATCTGGAGTTGGCAGTGATGATCCTCGTCTTGAAAATATGGCGGCATTATCTCTATGGGGAGAAATGTGAGATATATAATGACCAGAAGAGTCTTAAATATATATTCACATAGAAAGAGTTTAATATGCACCAAAGAAGATGGATAGAGCTCATCAAGGATTATGACTGTTCAATACATTACCATACTGGGAAAGCGAACAAGGTAGAAGATGTCCTAAGTAGAAAGGACTCAACGATTCTATAAATGATGAGAATTGAGAAGGATCCAATCTTCTTAGACTTGATGAAGATGGACATGGGAATCAAAAAGAAGGGAACATCATCAATCCTTTCACAAATTATTTCTCAACCGTCTCTTTTGGAAAGGTTAAAGGACACTCAAAAGGATGATGTGGGAATTTAGGAAAAAGTGGAAGTTATCAAAAAAGGAAAATCCTTAGAGTTTAATGTTAATGAAGAAGGAATTGTGCGATTTGGTAAAAGGCTATGTGTTCCATTATGTTCGGATCTGAAGAAGGAACTTTTGGATGATGCACATAGTTCAAATTTCTCTATTCACCCAGGGAGCACAAAGATGTATCGAGATCTCCGAGAAAACTTTTGGTGGGATAATATGAAAAAGGATATTGTTGAATATACATCAAAGTGCCTGGTGTGCCAGCAAGTGAAGGCAGAGAGGAAGAAGTCTAAGGGGATGATGCAACCATTGCCCATACCAGAATGGGAATGGGAGAACATCACCATGGACTTCGTCACCAGACTTCCGAGGACATCCAAAGGCAATAATGCAATCTATGTTATTGTGGATCGTCTTACGAAGACTGCACACTTCATTGCTATTTGGGAGGATTTCTCATTGGATCAACTGGAAAAAATATATATCAGGAAAGTTGTAAGGCTGCATGGAGTGCCACTATATATTGTGTCTGACCGAGATCCAATATTCACCTCTATGTTTTGGAAGAGTCTTCAAAATGCTATGAATACTGAACTGAACTTTAGTACAACCTATCATCCTCAAACTGATGGCCAATCCGAGCGGACTATCTGAACACTTGAGGACATGTTGAGAGCGTTCTCAATGGACTTTAAACGAGGATGGGATCAACATATTCCTCTGGTTGAGTTCTCTTATAATAACAGTTTCCACTCAAGCATAAAAATGGAACCATATGAAGCCCTGTATGGGGAAAGGTGCAGAACACTGGCATGTTGGGATGAGGTCAGTGAACGTAACCTTCTTGGACTAGAACTGGTCGAGGAAATGGTGGAGAAGGTGAAAACCATTCAGCAGCATATCAAGGCAACCCAGAGTCAACAGAAGAGTTATAGATAATCGTCGATGAGACCTTGAGTTTAAAGTTGGAGACATGGTTTTTCTACGCATATCTCCATGGAAGAAGTTCATGAGGTTTGGAAAGATAGGGAAGTTAAGTCCAAGGTACATCAGCCCCTTCGAGATTCTTGATCGTGTCGGGGCTGTGGCCTATCAACTAGCACTTCCACCTACCATGGCCAAAGTACATTATGCCTTTCATGTATCCCTCTTAAGGAAGTACATACCGGACCCTTCACATGTACTCTCTTCTGAGGTGGTATAGTTGGAGGATGATCTTTCTTATGAGGAGCAACTAGTGAAGATATTAGATCATAGAGAAAAAGTTCTACAAAATAAGACAATTCCCCTCGTCAAGGTGTTGTGGCAAAACCACAAGTTTGAACAAGAGACTTGGGAATCAGAGGAAATTATGAAGTTGAGTTACCCACATCTGTTTTAGTGTGGGAAAAGGAAATTTCGAGGGTGAAATTTCTTAAGGGGGAATATTGTTACGACCCAAAGTTTCATTAATAGAAATCCCTCTTGATCTAATTAAATGTCTCTTTATGTAAAAAGGTTTGTCAACTTCTTTGGTTTTATGTTAAGAATTGTGACCGTTGCTTTTATAGCTGTTGAACAGTGATCACATGATTAGTATAAATATAGGACTTTAACAAACCCAATTTACTCAGACAAAGGAAGCGATGGCCTCATCCAATAGAATTGCTCCATATGAAGCCCATTTGTCGGAGCTCAGAAAAGAGGTTGCATCTTTGGGCTTTTCTCTTGACCAATCCCAATATGAGCTTCATCATGTCAAGATTGAATGTGACCGTCTATGGGAAAAGTGAAATTTGATAGAAATTACCACACGAGCGATGTTATCCGAGCCACCCCAAGAGTCTGTCACCATCGTACACCTTACCCTTAGGTCCTATGCGACTATTTTAAGGGGTTATGTAACAAATCTCTAGTACTATGTTCATGTACATTATTTTTTGTATTTAATAATGAATATAATTTCTTTTCATTATTGATACATTGTAAATAGTTTTAAAAGTGCAAATAGTGTTTTTTAGTTTTTATTTAATTAAGAGTTATATTTTAGTGAATTAAGGGATCTTTGAATTAAATAATATTTTAATAAAATATTATTATAATTATTATATTATTATTTTTATTATATATAAATGATCATATAATTTTATGAATGCAATTGTAATTTTTATTAAGGTTTGAAAGCCATTTTTGTCAAAACCCGTGAATTTTTGATAAATGTCGGTTTTATTTTAAAAGTGAAAATTAACATATTTAGAAAATTATTTAGATAAAATAAATGTTATTTCTGGAATCAGGACGTTTAAATTATCCAACGGTGAATTTTTCTTAATTTTCTAAGACAGTCAATTTTTTGGGTAAAAATTAAATACTGTTTAAATATATAATATGTTTTATGATATCATAATGACCCAATAGTGATGTAATAAAATACTATAAGATTTATGTTCGGAAAATATATGTTTTAACATTAAAATAATGTGATTTTGGGTTTTTTGAATTACTTTTCAAAGCATTAATGGACCCTTCAAGACATATTAAACACCTTGTCTTTTTAAATTGTTTTCCATGGGAGTGTGAGTCACCTCCACATAAGCAACCTTATTATTTTAAAACGTTAGGACTTTGGCCTTATAAAATATTATTTTCCTCTTCCATTTTCTAAAAACCATGGGCAAAAACCATGTGATGGTTTGTGGTTTGGATTAATTTAATATAAGGGGTCCCAAACCTATATAATAAAGAATTCCCTCACATTTCCTATATAAACCCACCCACGCTCCCACTTCCACCTCACTCAAATCCTTTGGAGTTCGTCAAACCTCTGCCATACTCTCTCTAGAATCCTCTAAATGTGCCCTAAGCTCCCAAGAAGCCTCTCTCAATCATCTCTCAAGCCTTTGGAAGCACACTTCCAAGTAAGGGTGTTTTCTCCCTTTCTCATTTTTGTCCAATTTTCTTTAAGTTGTTTTTCCCTTTTAATTTCAATTATGAATGTTGGGGTATGGTTTCACACCTCCCTCATACTTCCCTCTTTATGTTTTAATGATGGTATACCCCTTTCTCTCTCATTAAATTCCTCCCATGTACACCCGTTACTATGCCGAAATTTCGAAAGGAACTTCTCTCTCCTCTTTTACATTCAAGAAATAATTTTGTATCATGAATCTAAATTACATTACAATTGTTATGAAATGTATCTATATGACCTCCTTACTGTCCATTACATATAAATATGATGAGAAACCCATTTCTCTCTCATCAACCATTTTTATGAATTCTTATGTCACGCCGTTACGCTGCCAAAATCGCACCGATTTTCTAAGCCAATGTCACTGTGTAGAGAATACCATGCCCATTTCTCCATAAAGGGTATTAACCTTTATGCACATTTAATTATTGATTATAAATTTTCATGTATGAATTCAACATTCCTTTATCATGGAATAAATTATTATGTTTTATGAATCCATGTTTTATGATCCATGTGGCACACTTTTGCATGAAATGAAATGTTTAAGAAGGGTGCGCCCTTATAGCACTTTAATGCATTGGGTAAAGTATAGTATCATGATACATCATGTGAAATGTGTGTTTAATCATTACAATTCAATTGCAATGAGGTTTTACTCATGATTCATGTGCAATGAGGATTTACTCATTCTCTATGTGCAATGAGCCTTGGCTCATGCTAATTCCATGTTAAGTGTTGTTGCCACATTTCCATGTTATGATTATCATGCTTTATCATGACTTTATGTTCATGTTTCTCTTGTGATATATTGATATGCCTATTTTCTAACATGTATTTTACTCCTCATTTATTCCATGTTTATTCCTTTACTGGGCTTTATAGATCACCCCTTTTCTTATGCATGTCCTTAGGTTATCCCATGCAATGCTAAGTATGAGAGAATGTAGTGGTCATGTAAAGGATGTTTTAAATAAAGATGTTGTACTTCATGTTTTAAGTTTTTATGTAATGATCATAATCCCCAAATACACTAGACCTCTTGACCATCCATGTTTTATCAAGTGAATGGTTTATGTAATAAATCATGTTTAAGTTTGTAAAAAAATCAGGGTTGTCATAGTTGGTATCATAGGATAGGTTTAGTTATTTTTGGGATTAGGATTAGAAAACCCTAGTAAATCCTTAGATACAATACTAAGTATAATAAAAAAATACCTAAGTTTTGGTAAGTACTGATTAAGTGGTTTATCAAAAAAATACATCCCTGTCTGGATATGAGCAGGTATAGGCGGCTCTGACACAGATGTATCCTAGGGGAAAAACCCGAAAAACCCGCTTTGAGATAGACTTGAACGGGAACTGGTGCACGACAATGGGCCTTGCTACACTCTTGGTTATGACACTCCTGGGGGATATGTTTTGATAAATTCACAAGCTTATTATGAACCCTTATTAAGGGAATTTAAAAAATGCCCCTAAGAACATATGTTAGAAAGTAGATCATGAAAAGCCTAGGTTGAAGCCTATAGACTCATGAGTTAAGGAAATAAAAGTTTATTTTTAAGTAATCAACTTTTGTATTTGTATTACCCTTTATGTGTTACCCCCTAACTTTCCTTTTATTCCAGCCAATGGCCGGTAATAGGAGGACTCGGGCTAACAACCGGTGTAAAGATCAGTGTGATGACTGTACTAATGAGATTCCCAATCCAGTGGGAGCGAGAATCATGAAATTTTTCATGCTTCTGTCTCAGCTAACTCAAGCTTTGAATAGATACACAGGTTAAGAGGAACGTCCAAACCCCCCTAAGAAGGAACAAGTCGCTATCGAGAGCTTCATGAGACAAAGGCCTCATACTTTTAATGGATCATCCGATCCCATGATCGCTGAACAATGGATCAACTCAATTGAAAAGATCTTCTCCATCCTTAAATGTTCCTAAAAAGAGAAGGTTATCCTAGTGGCTTATCGTATAGTGGGTGAAGCTGATCAATGGTGGACGTTGATCAAAAATACGAAGCCTGAGGAGGAGATCGAGGCATTGGAATGGAAGGATTTCTGGAAGATGTTTTTTGATAAATATTTTTCGTGCACCCTCCGACTTAAGATGGAAATGGACTTTCTTTACCTCAAACAAAAAGAAGAATAATATGTTGGAGTGTACAAGGAAAACTTCACAAGTCTTGCACGATACACTTTCGTCTTTGTCGTTACCCCCGAATGCAAGGTTGACCGCTTCTTTGGTGGGCTGAAGCCTAGCATGCGGAAAGCATTAGTGATCCATGACTTCGACAGCTATGAGGAAATTGTCCGATGTGCCCTTAAGGTCGAAATGGATATCGGTGAATCACAGGGGTATCATGAGGATAAGAAGTGTAAGGTGGAATTCAATGCTGGTGGTCCGATGGATAAATCCAACGGTGCTAAGAAGATCCATCACCCCACTTGCCAAAAGTGTGGAAAGAAGCACCTTGGAAATTGCCTCAAGGGGAAGAGGAAATGCTTTAAGTGTGGAAGAGAAGGGCACCAAGCTGTTAAATGTCGGCAAGAAAGACCCGCGGCTGCGACAGAGGAGAGGAACGCTCCATTCGAACCTCAATGCGTTTTTCATTGCTACAAATTCAAAGAATCGGGGAATCTTTCTAAGCAGTGCCCTAATCCAAGGGTTTTCGGAGGCAACCAACAACCTCCAAGGTAGCAAGGAAGAGATTTTTCCATCACTTCTGCCGAAGTGAACCCCGACAACGAAGTGGTGACAAGTACACAAGTTATTCATTCAAGAATAGCGAATGTACTTTTTGATTCAGGTTCTACGCATTCTTTTATATCTCAAAAGTTTAGTAGAACAATCCCAGAACCACCAAAAATCATGGAAGTGAAGATGTCTTTGAGTACGGAAAATGGGGAAATCATTGCATCCCATGAATATAAGTACTCCACTATTATAATCTATGGATTGAATTTCTCGGTGAACCTCGTCATACTCCCTCTGGTGGAATTTTATGCAATTATTGGCATGGATTGGCTTTCCTTATATAGAGCCAACATAAATTGGAGGGAAAGGGAAATCACACTCCATATGGAGAATCGACCCCCGATTATTTACAAGTGTAAGGAGGAAGATGCATCTCCTTTAGATCCATCATCTCAAGCATGGGTATTACTTCCCTATGAGAATGCGTATCTGGCTTAGATGATTGAGTCGAAGGAAGAAACCATCCTTGAAGAAATGCCTATTGTGAGGGAATTCGCTGAAGTGTTTCCCGAGGAACTGCCTGGTCTTCCTCCTAGAAGAGATGTTGAATTATCAATTGAACTTATACCAGGGGCACTACCAATATCCAAGAATCCATATAGAATGGATGTCATGGAACTTGAAGAGCTTAAGAAACAACTAAAGGAGAATCTGGATAAAGGGTTTATATGCCCAAGTGCTTCACCATGGGGTGCACCGGTCCTCTTTATGAAGAAGAAGGATGGGTCAATGCAGCTTTGCATCGATTATCGTGAAATTAAAAAAATCACGATAAAGAATAAGTATCCTCTGACATGGATCGATGAATTGTTCGATCAGCTATGTGGAGCACAATACTTCTCCAAGGTAGATTTTCGGTCATGATATTATCAAGTAAGGGTGAAGAAGGAAGATGTCCCCAAGACTGCTTTTCATACAAGATACGGGCACTATGAATTCATAGAAATGCCTTTCGGACTCACCATTGCTCCAGAAATCTTCATGGACTTGATGAATAGTGTCTTTAGAGATTACCTAGAAACGTTTTTGGTAGTCTTTATAGATGATATTCTAATATACTCTAAAACCAATCAGGATCATGAGGAGCATTTAAGAACTATACTGGATACTTTGCGCAAGGAGAAGCTCTATGAAAAGTACAACATGTATGAGTTCTGGTTGAAGGAAGTCTCATTATTGGGCCATATCATCACAAGCAAAGTGATATTTTTGGATCCCTCCAAAACAGATGCAATTGAGGGATGGCCGAGGCCAACATCGGTAACGGATATCCGTAGATTCTTGGGGTTAGTTGGATATTATCGACGATTTGTGAGAAATTTCTCATGATTGTCCAACCCTCTTACCAAGCTAACTCGAAAGGGAGTAAAGTTTTCTTGGAGTGATGAATGCGAAGAAAGCTTCAAGGAGGTGAAAAGGAGGCTTATCACTGTGCTCATGCTCACTTTACCCACAAGTGGGGAAATTTTTGTGGTATTCAGTGATGCTTAAAAGAATGGATTAGGCTATGTGATGATGTAGAATGATAAAGTGATATCCTATGCCTCAAGGCAGTTGAAAATCTATGAGAAAAACTATCCAACACATGATCTGGAGTTGGCAGCGATGATCCTTGCCTTGAAAATCTGGCGGCATTATCTCTATGGGGAGAAATGTGAGATATATAATGACCACAAGAGTCTTAAATATATATTCACATAGAAAGAGCTTAATATGTGCCCGAGAATATGGATAGAGCTCATCAAGGATTATGACTGTTCAATACATTACCACCCTGGGAAAGCGAACAAGGTAGAACATGCCCTAAGTAGAAATGACCCAACGATTCTATCAATGATGAGAATTGAGAAGGATCCAATCTTCTTAGACTTGATGAAGATGGACATGGGAATCAAAAAGAAGGGAACATCATCAATCCTTTGACAAATTTTTTCTCAACCGTCTCTTTTGGAAAGGTTAAAGGATGCTCAAAAGGATGATGTGGGAATTTAGGAAAAAGTGAAAGTTATCAAAAAAGGGAAATCCTTAGAGTTTAATGTTAATGAAGAAGGAATTGTGCGATTTGGGAAAATGATATGTGTTCCATTATGTCCGGATCTGAAGAAGGAACTTTTGGATGATGCACATAGTTCAAAGTTTCTCTATCCACCCAGGGAGCACAAAGATGTATCGAGATCTCCGAGAAAACTTTTGGTGGGATAATATGAAAAAGGAGATCGCTGAATATACATCAAAGTTCCTGGTGTGCCAGCAAGTGAAGGCAAAGAGGAAGAAGTCTAAGGGGATGATGAAATCATTGCCCATACCAGAATGGAAATGGGAGAACATAACCATGGACTTCGCCACCAGACTTCCAAGGACATCCAAAGGCAATAATGCAATCTAGGTTGTTGTGGATCATCTTACGAAGACTGCACTTCATTTCTATTCGAGAGGATTTCTCATTGGATCAACTGGCACAAATATATATCAGGAAAGTGGTAAGGGTACATGGAGTGCCACTATATATTGTGTCTGACCGAGATCCAAGATTCACCTCTATGTTTTGGAAGAGTCTTCAAAATGCTCTGAATACTGAACTGAACTTCAGTACAACCTATCATCCTCAAACTGATGGCCGATCCAAGAGGAATATCCAAACACTTGAGGATATGTTGAGAACATGCTAAATGGACTTTAAATGAGGATTGGATCAACAAATTCCTCTATTTGAGTTCTCTTATAATAACAGTTTCCACTCGAGCATCAAAATGGCACCATATGAAGCCCTATATGGGGAAAGGTGAAGAACACTGGCATGTTGGGATGAGGTCGGTGAACATAACCAGCTTGGACTAGAAATGGTCGAGGAAATGGTGGAGAAGGTGAAAACCATTCAGCAGCATATCAAGGTAGCCCAGAGTCAACAGAAGAGTTATAGATAATCGTTGATGAGACCTTGAGTTTAAAGTTAGAGACATGGTTTTTCTACGCATATCTCCATGGAAGAAGGTCATGAGGTTTGGAAAGAAAGGAAAGTTAAGTCCAAGGTACATCAGCCCCTTCGAGATTATTGATCGTGTCGGGGCTGTGACCTATCAACTAGCACTTCCACCTAGCATGGCCAAAGTACATTATGTCTTTCATGTATCTCTCTTAAGGAAGTACATACCAGACCCTTCACATGTACTCTCTTCTGAGGTGGCATAGTTGGAGGATGATTTTTCTTATGAGGAGCAACTAGTGAAGATCTTAGATTATAGAGAAAAAGTTCTACAAAATAAGACAATGCCCCTCGTCAAGGTGTTGTGGCGAAACCACAAGTTTGAAGAAGTGACTTGGGAATCAGAGGAAATTATAAAGCTGAGTTACCCACATCTGTTTTATTGTGGGAAAAGGAAATTTCGAGGGTGAAATTTCTTAAGGGGGAATATTGTAACGACCCAAATTTTCATTAATAGAAATCCCTCTTGATCTAATTAAATGTCTATTTATGAAAAATGTTTTGCCAACTTATTTGGTTTTATGTAAAGAATTGTGACCTTTGATTATATAACCATTGAACAGTGATCACATGATTAGTATAAATATAGGGCTTTAACAAACCCAATTTACTCAGAAAAAGGAAGCGATGACCTCATCCAGTAGAATTGCTCCATACGAAGCCCATTCGTCGAAGCTCGGAAAAGAGGTGGCATCTTTGGGATTCACTCTTGACCAAGCCCAAGCTGAGCTTCATCATGTCAAACTCGAACATGACCGTCTACGGGAAAAGTTTAAGTTGATTGAAATTAGCAGTCGAGCGATGTTATCCGAGCCACCCCAAGAGTCTGTCACCATCGTACACCTTACCCTTAGGTCTTATGCGGCTGTTTTAAGGGGTTATGTAACAAATCGCTAGTACTATGTTCATGTACATTATTTTTTGTATATAATAATGAATATACCTTTTGTCATTATTGATACATTGTAAATAGTTTTTAAAGTGAAAATAGTGTTTTTAGTTATTATTTAATTAAGAATTCTATTTTATTAAATTAAGGGATTTTTGAATTAAATAATATTTTAATAAATTATTATTATTATTATTATTAAATTAATTTTACTATATATAAATGATCATATAATTTTATGAATGCAATTGTAATTTTTATTAATGTTTGAAAGCCATTTTTGTCAAAACCCGTGAATTTTCGATAAATGTTAGTTTTTATTTTAAAAGTGAAAATTAACATATTTAGAAAATTATTTAGATAAAATAAATGTTATTTCTGGAATCAGGATGTCAAAATTATCCAATAGTGAATTTTTCATAATTTTCTGAGACAGCCAATTTATTGGGTAAAAATTAAATATTGTTTAAATATATAATATGTTTTATGACATCATAATGACCCAATAGTGATGTAATAAAATACTATAAGCTTTATGTTCGGCCAATATATGTTTTAAAATTAAAATAATGTGATTTTGGGTTTGTTTTACTTACTTTTCAAAGCATTAATGGACCCTTCAATTCTTATTAAACACCTTGTCTTTTTAAATTGTTTTCTATGGGAGTGCGACTCACCTCCACATAAGCAACCCTATTATTTTAAGAAGTTCTGACTTTGGCCTTATTAAATATTTTTTTCCTCTTCCCTTTGACAAAAACCATGGGCAAAAACCATGGGATGGTTTGTGGTTTGGATTAATTTAATATAAGGGGTCCCAAACCTAAATAATAAGGAATTCTCTCACCTTTCTTCTATAAACCCACCCATGCTCCAACTTCCTCCTCACTTAAAACCTTTGGAGTTCGTCCAAACTATTCCATACTCTCTCTAGAATCCTCTTAAGGTTCCCCAAGATCCCAAGAATCCTCTCTCAAGCCTCTCTCAAGCCTTTGGAAGCACACTTCCAAGTAAGGCTTTTTTCTTCCTTTCTCATTTTTGTCCAATTTTCTTTAAGTTGTTTTTCCCTTTTAATTTCAATTATGAATGTTGGGGTATGGTTTCACAACTCCCTCATACTGCCCTATTTATGTTTGAATTATGGGATACCCATTTATCTCTCATTAAATTCCTCCCATGTACACCCGTTACTATGCCGAAATTTCGAAAAGAACTTCTCTCTCCTCTTTTACATTCAAGCAATACTTTTGTATCATGAATCTAAATTCCATTAACATTTTTGGTACATGTATATATATGACCTCATTACTTTATATTACATGTAAATATGATGAGTAACCCCTTTATCTCTCATCAACCATTTTTATGAATTCTTATCTCACGCCGTTTCGCTGCCGAAATCACACCAATTTTCTAAGCCAATGTCATTGTGTAGTGAATACCATGCCCATTTATCCATCAAGGGTATTCACATTTATGCACATTTACTTATTGATTATAAAGTTTCATGTATGAATTCCACATTCCTTTATCATGAAATAAATCATTATGTTTTATGAATCCATGTTTTATGATCCATGTGGCACACTTATGCATGAAATGAAATGTTTAATAAGGGTGCGCCCTTATAGCGCTCCAATGAATTAGGTAAAGTATAGTATCATGATACGTCATGTGAAATGAGTGTTGACTCATGCTAATTCAAGTGAAACTAGGGTTTACTCGTACTTCATGTGCAATGAGGATTTACTCATTTTCTATGTGCAATGAGCCTTGGCTCATGCTAATTCCATGTTAAGTGTTGTTGCCACATCTCCATGTTAGGATTATCATGCTTTATCATGCCTTTATTTTCATGTTTCTATTTTTCTATATTGATATGCCTATTGTCCAACATGTATTGTACTACTCATGTATTCCATGTTTATTCCCTTACTGGGCTTTATAGCTCACCCCATTTTCTGATGCATGTCCTCAGGTTATCCCATGAAATGCTAAGTACGAGGGAATATAGTGGTCATGTAAAGGAAGTTTTCAATAAATATGTTATACTTCATGTTTTAAGTTTTTATGTAATGATCCTAAGCCCCAAAGAAACTATAACTCTCGATCATCCATTTTGTATCAAGTGAATGGTTTATGTAATAAATCATGTTTAAGTTTGTAATAAAATCAGGGTTGTCATAGATACCCATTCCAGAACATGAATCGAAACCTAAAATATTTATGTAAGCATCGCGACCCACTAAATCTATGAAATAAAATTCATTAAGTAATTCATGTTTTCATGTTTGGAATTGAAATTATATAGGGTTTTAAATTCATGATGTTTGTGTAAAATGAAATCCTATATTTTATCCATTTAATGAAATGGGTCCTTCAAATAAAAAATTATTTTATAACTGGAGAAAGTCAAAAACATTTATTTTTCATTAAAAGAAAACAAAACCATTTCACTAAAACATTTTTAAAACATTTTTTTAAATCATATTTGAAATACAATTGAAAAAAAATCCAAACACCAAGGTTAAAGAAAAATATATTTTGGGCATCACAATTTTATAGAAATCAATGAACATAAAAAATGAAAAGGGTGTCACAAACAATACAATCAAAGGGAAAACAATCATTACATGATGAGAATCCCCAACAAATACTTTTGATAAATTATTAGTAATCATGGTATCAACCCTAGTATTTTTATAATAAATTAGAAATTAAGAAGGTATTGAGGTTATCTATTCACATACTCAAATAATAAAGAGAGTAGTAAGGGTTCAAGTTTATGAGTAAAACATTCTTGATGACAAAAAATATCCAATATAAACCTAGTGGATGAGAAACATCGAGATTTTTTTAATATCTCATGTAAATTGATATCTTCAAAAACAAGGATGAATCATAGGATAAATCCATGAATTAATAACTATATAAAATTAAAAATTAAAAGACATGAGTGCTTGTTTAGAGGTCATATGATCAAAAAAGGAATTGAAATAAAATAGGTGTTAAAGAAAAAACATGATGAACATTGAAATGTGATATGGGATAAGGCATGAATAACATGTAAATTATATTAACATGTGGAGGTAATTTATATTTAAGAAACATTCACACTATTTTCATGACTTTAATCATTTGGATTATTATTATCTATGAAAATACAATGGATATTCAAGATTTACCAAAAGTATATAAAGGTAACATTTTTTAATGGAATGAGAAAGTAAGAGGTCTATATTAAAAAAATTATTGGATTTTAATTTTATGATAATGATAAAAAGGTATGGAATCTTAAAAAGTATCTATATGGATTGAAACAAACGCCTATAGATTTTTATGGTCAATTGAATACATACTTGAAGAAGTATGAATTGAAGAGATGTGGTGTTGACTGTAATCTTTATATGAATTATCCAATGAGTAATAATTCATAGTACTCATATATGAAAATAAGGTCTTATTTGGAAGAGATAAGAAGGAACTAATCAAGCAGTTTACTAACTTCATGTGTCTATAGTTTCAAATATCCATGATTAGAGAAATCACATATTTTTTTAGGCTACAAGTGAATCAAAAAATTGAATACATATTTTTCTATCAAGTTAAATATACTAATAATATGCTAAATAAGTTTTATATATAATATTTTAAGATAGTTTAAACTCCAATAATGGTTGGAAGAAAACCTAGAGAATGTGAGAATTAAAATTATATCAATCCAACACTATTAAAGAGAATGTTATGGAATTTTATTTACATAAAGTAAACTTAGATGAATATAGTTTATGCAACATAATTGGTGGATCTGTTTCAAATAAATTTGAAGGAAAAAGACTACCTAAGACGAACATAGGAAGAATAGGTGAGGCGACGAGGGGTTAGGGATTCGGTGGTCACCAGGGGGGGTCTCACGAGGTTCAGGGGGAGAAGGGGGTCTTAGGGGGTGGGGAGGGGGAGTTTCGGGGTTGAAAAAAAAATTTAGTGGCGGTTTATAAAAAAACACCGCTAAATCATTAATAAATAATTTAGCGGTGGTTTAGTAAATCGCTACTAAAAACCTCCCAAAAAGATATTAATTTTGTAGTGGCATCTCATGTTTAATGAATTTGGTAGAGATTATGAACTAGGTCACAAGTTTAACATATTGTGAAGATAGGCGGGTCATAGGTTTAACATCTTGTGGGTATAGTTATGTCACATGTTTAACATATTGTGGGGATAAGTAGGTAACATGTTTAATTCCTTGTGGGGATATTTAGTTCATAGGTTTAATGTATTGTGGGGATAGGTTTTTGGGATTTTATTGCGTTCTCATAGGGAAAATGGAAACACTTTAGGTTCATCACCTCTCGAGGGGAGACAAACAAATATGATGGTGGTGAATGAGAGTGCACCCCAATGAGGGGAATGATCACACTTTGAAGTTGTTGTCTTCTAGGGAGGAGACATGAGGATCTAATTGGAATGTTGGGATATTGGGATTGAAAATCATAGAGGTACCCCATGTTTGTTAGGATATCAGGATTGAACCTTAGGGAGGTGTCCTATATACCATATTTTAGGAAACATGGATCAAAACCCATGCAGTTCAAGTGAATAGTTTAATTTCTTATGATAAAAATAATCCATGTAATTTAACGTCATACAGTAAGGATGATGACATCATAGAAAGATCGACAATAAGAGATGGTGCGGGGATTATGAATATGGTATACCAAGGAGATGGGGTTGCATCCTATGTGTGTCATACATGGGGAATCCTATGTTCACCGCACTGGGTAATAAGTAAGGTATCATCCTATTATAGTCATACATGGAGAATACTGTGTTCATAACACATAGTAGGGCTATAGTTTAATGAATTATGCTGAGGAATTTTTCATTCAATTTAACATCATATGACTAGGATGTTGGGTTATGCAGTTTAATTTCTTACATCTCAGATGTAGAGGGGAATTATACCTAGGGATTTAATTTCTAAATATAATAGGGGGATAAAGCATTTAACCTCTTCAAAGGGAAAGACATGATATTTCCTAGGACAATTCCACCTTCAGGACTTACATTTCTACTATATAGGTGTATCTAGTTGGAACATGGTGTAAACACTTCCATGGTGAAGTATTAAATGGGAGTCCTGATATTAATGTTCACATGATTAGGAGAAAGAGTATATACAACTATCTAGACCGTTCTTAGAGTAAAGGGGATTGACATGAGGGTTGATGATACCAATCGTGTATAAGATTAGATTATGGGGGGACTGGGTTTAAATGGGTATTAGGAACATGGGCACACAACTTTCACAAAAGTATGTTTTATGAAAGGAGGCACCATAGAGAGTCCTGGTGGATGGGTTTTGTGAAGTATAGGGGCTTCACGAAGGTCAAGGGATTTGTGAAGGGAAAGGGATCCATGATGGAAGAAATTCTCATGAAGGTGGTACCTTCACAAAATAAGATGGTTATACCTGGGAGTAAAGTCTTGGTTCCCATGGGGTTGGTTTCATGAAGGATAATTATCATACAAAACCCAAAGAAGTTTGATATATTTTCCTTGATCATGAAGGTCATGGAACTTTGTGCGAGTCATATCTACTATGGTCTTTGAGTTTTAAGAACCTGTGGGAGGTTATTCATAAAAGATAGATACCTGTAAGAATATATCTCCTCTATAGCTCATAAAGGTTGAAGTTAGGTGAATTCATAGCTTTTGGTGGAAGTATAAAAGTTGTGTCCCCATAGTGAGGGGTGGAGGGAGGAATTTATAGGATTTTCAGCCTTGGGAAGGCCCTTTTAAAAAAATTTACTACCTGAGAGGTATGTTTCATAGAATATGGAGAACTCCTCGAATAGAAATACATTTCAAAAAAGTTTACCTTCATTCATGTGAGTTCTTTCATGATGCCTGGAAACCTTCAGGAAGCACCTTTTGTTCATAAAACTCTAGAATTTCATGAAACCCATGAATTTGGTGGATTTTGAGCCTATTTTGGCCCAAATTCACCTTGATACATTTGTATATTCCTCCAAGTCTCCCATAGAAAGTGTTTTTTGTGCAAACAATCATTCCATTGAACAAGTTAAATCTAGGGTTGTTGAATTCTAAGGTCGGACATACATGATCTACCCATGCCAGATACAACTTTACTTTAGGAAAAATTGATACCTATTGTGTTTTTAGAGCCTCAAGGAGGGTAATGAGAGTAGATATCACGTCATATTGGGAAGGGTTAGTGGTCACCAATGCTTTGACCGGTCAGCTAGCTCATGAGGTGTAGCATATAGAAACCCGACTTTTTATTAAATGACTATTACATTATTTTTAAGATAAACAACATAATATTGATACAATCTAGGATCCCGAGGTTTAGTATCTTGGGAAAATTAGGCTCATACATCACATGTACATAATAAAGATTTTTTTTATTTAAATACTTTTAAATGATATAATGATCTCCTTAGTATATGTATTCACCTGAGGATATACATCAAATAATGGTGTGAGCTAAAATCCCAGTAAGAGGAGGAATAACGGGAATGAATCAATAATAAATGAGTGATAATAATCAAAATCATCATAGCATAAGCATAGGATCATCATCAAAACTACAAGAGAAACATTTGATAAAGGCATGGAATGTGTCATATGCATAATAATGAAACAGCATAACATTGTTTTTAAATAACACCCATTATTATAAACAAGTATTGCATCATGTCCATGCATAAAATATGTGTATAAATCACATCATCATAATTTTGAACAAATATAGCACCGTTTTTATGCATAACATACATAATCTTATGAGATACATCACATTACCCAATGCATTGAAGAGATATATAATTTCAGGCTCACCCATCACATCATAAAATTTTCATAATCATGCTAGCCACATAGAATGTAAATGTAACATCTTAACTATTTAAATAGGTACAAATTATTTAAAATTTTCAGTAAACCCTCATTAAGTTTATCTTTTAAATTAAGATTAGGTAACCATGCCTTTAGGTTGGTTTGTTTCCTTTTGGAAGGGAAGGTAGTGGGTGGACTGAAGGCTGGCTATAGAAGAAATATAAAACATGAATTAAATTCACAATGTGAATTTAATTTACAACATGTAATCAATATACGCAATGTGAATTACGTAGGCTAGGACCCATGGGTCTTTATAGGGCGTGAACTCAATACATGCCATAAATTTAATACTTTCCTTGAATTCAATATTTATGACATGTAATTGGATAGATAAACCGAGTTCATGATGTTTGTTGTTTTTTACTGAAGGGAAAAAACTCAATCTTTACACGACATGTAAAATATATACATCATGTAAATGATGTCTTTTTTAAAGGGTCATAACACCTTTATTTTCACATTCATCTTCTTCTCTAGTATCATTTGTGCATTAGACCTCCTTCCAATGCATAACCTCGGATTATATCATCCTCTCTCATTAAAAGTCTAATCGATCCACCATTCATCTTGTTGGATATGCAACAATAAGATCCTCATTTTAGTTAATTTATTTCTTGGTTTATGATGTTATCTTTTTCACTATTTTGGGGAAATATAATATGCGATATTTTTAGGGATGTTTTTGGTGATTACTTCTATTCTAGATCATTTCAAAAGCTGAAAATGGATGAGTGGTCATCCACCAACCTGAGGTAGGTAGCATATTAATTTTACTTTAAGTATAAGTTGTTTTATAACATGCACCATTATCACACACGCCAAAATTTACACACGATTCCTTAAAACTAATATTTTCCTTAGTCTAAATTGTGTCCATTCTAGAAATTCTCTATGTAACCCCATTTTAGTCAGATGTTCCCCACCTAAAAAAGTTCCACCCCTTAGGGTGTTCCCATGATATTCCCATTTATTTTTTAAATGTTTATTTGGTCAAACAACTTTCTAAGTGATCGCGGTGATGCCTAAGTGAAGAGACTACCTACATTAAAAGAGAGTGAGTAGTATGACCACTTCCCATGACTTTATTTTGAATATGGTTACGCCCCTTAATTTAATAGCATGATAAATGAATTTTAATTAAACCCCTTTAGAATATCCTAAAGCATGAATGACCATATATTTGTGATACTTGGGAAAGGTATCCCATATATTTGTGATACTCATGTAAGACATCCCATATATTTTGATTCTTGGGAAAGTAATCCCATATATTTTTGATACTCAGGAAAGGAATCCCATATTTTTTTGATACTCAAGAAAGGAATCCCATATATTTGTGATAATTAGGAAAGGAATCCCATATATTTGTGATAAATATAAAAGGTGTTCCATATATTTGTGATACTTAGGAAAGGAGTCTTATGTATTTGTGATAACTAGGCAGGCATCCCATATATTTTTGATACTCAGGCAAGGAGTCCCACATACTTGTGATACTCAGTTAAGGTATCCCATATACAAGTGATACTTGGGCATGGATTCCCTAACTAAATATAATCCATAGTCATTGTTTCCATTCAAATTTTTGATATTTATACTATTATCCATGGATTCCTGAGTTATTCCTTAGATCTTGTCTAATAGTATTATCCATATATATGTCTATAAAAATCACTATGTATATAGACTATATATATGTATACATTGGATACTTGTTCAAAGATCATCCTTCTTTGGCCTAAGTAGGCAGTGTTAGCCAGGTAGCCTTTAGAAACTAGAGCTGACCCATTTATATTTTATAGTTTTCTTAAATTATTATGCATATACACTACTCATTTTATATCCACCACCTAGATTTTAGTAGACACCTTTTTTGGTGGAGTACTCAGTATATCTTAAAACCTTTTTAGGCCACATATGGTACCCGAATAGACCTCATGATTGCTGGGATTCAAAAATGGAAACTCCCAGCTTCTAATGCTTGATTTTTAGTACTAGGATGGATCATAAGTGTAAATGACCGATCTTATTCTTATGATGACAACAAAGTTCGATTTTTTTTGTATTTTTGTATAGCATGATATATATATGCTTATACCCCTACCCCATTTTTATATATCATCATGATTTTCTAATCATTTTGTATCTAATATTGATTTAGCTTCCTATTTTTTATTTATCTAGCTGATTTATCATTCCACTAATATTTATTTATCACTATTTCTATTGCTCATCGTTATTATTGACCATTGTGATACGCTCCGATCAATAGGGAATAATATCTACACAGACACACCCTAAGAACTTGCTCCTAGTCGATAGTATCTGGAACACAGAAAGGTGCACTTAAGGTCATGTGGCCAACTGGATTGGTGCAATGTTTAGTGGCTTCTGGGTTGGGATGCTACAAAGTGGTATCAAATGATCTTTTTTTCCTTTTGTATTACTATTTGGGTGTTAGATAAGAGGCTAGGATGTACTGAAATTTAGTAATGAGCCTATACTTGGGAGTATCAAACCCATATATAGGGGAAAACCAAATTACCTGGGATGGGATATTGTTATTTTGGTTAGTGTCTATTACAGTTCTACTGATTTCATCATTGGGTGATGCACATGTCTTGTGATGTTATTATTATTAATATTATTATTAGGTATTTTTTCCTTGGTCTGATACAACAAGGAGGTATCATCTCATGCATCATTATAGGCACTTGGGGATTCACATGTCATGAATTATGCCATGCCATATTTATATTATTGCGTGCATCACCTATATTTCCTATTATTATTGCGAGTTCCTTGATTATTAAATATGGAAATGTGCTAACTCTTCTTATAGGAATAAAATAATTGGATTAATTAAAGTACTTGAATCAATCTAAATGGTGTTTTCCTATATATATTTGTGACGAAACCTTAATTGACCAATTATTCCACATTTTATCCATGAACCACTGGTTCTATAAGATGAAACATAAGTTGTTTTGATGGCTTAAATAATAATTTTAATTTATAAATCCTGTTATATTATAAATTTGGAATGGTATTTTATTCAATCAGATCATTATACATGGACTATTACATTCTAATTCCAAACATAAAGTCCAAGTTGTAATTACATAGTGTACAAATAACAATTTATAAAAAGAATGGGCCTTTATATATTGGGAATGGAAACAAATCTAACTGAAATATGACATCATTATATATATATATATATATATATATATATATATATATTAACAAATATGAACTCAAATGGGTTCAAAATTTTTAATGAAATGGTTACCATCAAATGGGGATTTTAATTGAAAATTAAAGGTTGTTTTCCTCTACACCTCACAATTGACACTCCATATACCAAAACCTCAGCCGTGTGATGTGAGACCTTTACCTTGACTTGACCTTAGTAGCGGGAAGTAGACAATTTCTATTATGATCCATTGTGATCTTTCTTATCACCTAGACCTAGATTTAGGAGTAGGAAAAGAGGTGTGAATCATTTATAGGAAGGCTATGTACCTTTTATTTATTTTTACCTTTTTTCCTATCTATTGTAAAATTTTAAACATGAATTTAGAAATTATAGAGTTATACCACCATGAAATCCTTGAGTCGTGTGCCAGGAGGGTGGAAATGACCTTGCTTTAAAGGTAGTGGGAATTTATCCACCAGTAAGTCCTCCTATAGTGCCACTAGAGGAACCTCCTATTGATCCTCCACTAGGTGTCGATGCTCAGTTTCAAGTAAGATTTTTAAACTTCATTTAGTTTGTACAAGGAGCTCTACGACCTTCCCCTACTATGGAAGAGTTGATATGAAAATTCCATTAGAAAAATACTCCCACCTTGTTGGGTATGGTGTTCCTCAAGATGTTGAGTCATGAATAGAGGACATGTTATTGATTTTTGAGAATTTAGATATTCTTATTTAGTGGAGGGTCAAGATCTCCACCTATATGATATGTGACTCTACCAAGAATTGGCAGGATGTCATCTCTTAGGATGGTCATAATTAGGGTATTGTCTGAGTGGGCTTCCAAATATACTTTTATGATTACTTATTTCTTTAGACGTTGATAGATGACCATGCTAGAAAGTTCATGGATCTTTAGTAGGGTCATATGTACATGATGGAATATTCGGATCATTTTAGAGAGCTTCAACATTTTTCACTGAAACTAACTAATGATGAGTTGAACTGTGAGACAGATTGAGTATGGGCTTGAGTATGCCATCCGATCATAGCTGGATTTCTTTTAGTTGACCACTATTTTAGAGATAGTGAACTGGGCCCTCCGTACTAAGAGGAACCCACAGGAATATGGTAGTGTAATTTAGGGTGATTGAATTTCAAGATAGGGAAGCAGTTCCTTGAGTGGAAGGAAGTGTCACTTTGAGTCTACACATAGGGGTAACAACAACCAGATGAAACCTATTGATAATTATGTATTGTGAAACTAGTGTGAGATTCTAGGGAAAATGAAGCCCTGATGTCCTTGATATCCCATGGAATGCTGAATTTGTGGAAGGTTGGGGTATATTTAGCATTTATATAGGACTCTTCTATCTATTCATATAGTTAGAGGATCTAAATTATTCATGACTTTAGAAGAGGGATCTATATCACCTCACCTGTAAGCTAGCTAGAGTACTATTGGCTGACCAGGTTAAGGTGATGGTTGCAGCCGAGGAAGTCAGGATCTAGACATTCAACGGTAGCAGAGAAGACCTACTTAGGGTAGCTAGGTTATATCTCAGGGATGTATATCAGGACATATATATACAGATTAGCCTAATCCTAAGGACCAGTGTGTTGGGACTTCTTCAGTTAGAGGTACTCTTATAGTACCCTTCACATTAGTATCTACATTATTGGATACAAACACTTCACACTCTTTTATATATGTAGCAATTATGGAAATTCTAGTACCTAAATTGAATAATTTTATGGAATGATGAATCTTGAAATTCCATTAGGGGTTTGATAAGAGAGTATATGCCAGTGGATGGATTTACCTCTTGAGGTGAGAAAATATCTCTTTATATGGATCCTTTTTTTCTTGATATGACCAACTTTGATGTCATTCTTGGGATGGAATGGTTGGTTTTTCACCATACCCATGCTGATTTATATCACTGGAGGGTGTATTTTACATCACCCAAGGGTAGTAATTATGTTCATAAGGGTTAAAGGGATGTTCAAGAAAGTTGAGATTCACTCAAGTATCATGGGATGAGTGGAGCGACAACCTAGATGGATGGTATTTTTACGAGCAACCAATATGTGGTTTGTAGAATTCCCTCCAGTGGTGGATTGTTTCAGGGATGTTTTCCCTAATGACTTCCTTATTTTACCACTTATTAAAGAGTTGGAGTTCACCATTGATATTGTTCCATGGGTGGCACCATTGTCTATTCCTCATTATATGATAACACCTATAGTGATCCAATAACTCAAAAAGAAGCTAGAAGACTTAGAAGCTAAGGGTTTTATCTGACTGAGAACTTATCCATGGGGTTCACCTATGCTATCAACCAAGAAAGAAGATAAGACCCTTATGCCTTACATGGATTAATGTCGTTTGAGCTTGATTATGTTTAAGAACTGGAATCCACTGCCACATATAGATGAACTCTTCAACTAAATCAGAGGATCAACATTTTTATCTAAGATTTACTTGAGGTCAGGCTACCATCAGGTGTGTGTGAGACCATCAATAATAACAAATATAGTTTTTTGGAATAGATATACCTTGTACAAGTATCTGGTTATATCGTTTGGCCTCATTAATGTGCCAATAGTTTTTATGGATATACTGTATTGGGGTTTCCACCCATATCTGGATTCAATTGTGGTAGTATTCATGATTGATATCTCAATGTATTATCATACTCAACATAACCATGAAAAGTATCTTGAGATCATGATGAATACACTGAGAGAACAAGATATTTTATAATATTTCTAAATTCCACTTTTGGATTGATATGGTTCACTTCTTAGGTCATATCATTTTAGAGGCAAAAGTGTCTGTTGACCTAGAGAAGGGGAGCCTTTCAGTTTTCTGGGTGTAACCCAAGAATGTATTTGAAATACACAGTTTCTTAGATATGTATGGATATTAAAGGAATTTTATTTAGGAATTTTCATGCCTATAAGAACCTCTAATGGTATTGACTAAAAAATGTGTTAATTGTTTATGATAAGATGCATCTGAGATAACCTTTCAAGAGTTTAAAGGTATATTGACTTCAGTGTCGATCCTAATTCAACTAGATATGGGTAGAATCTATACAATCTATTGTGATGATTTAGTAATTGATATTGGATAAGTTCTAATGCAGGAATATCAAGTTATAGCATATGGGTCCCTCCATCTAGGACCTCATGAGAAAAATTACCGTACACATGACCTCGAACTATAATCTTTAGTTCATGCTTTATGCTATTGGAGGAACCATATATTGGGATAGCGGTTTATTTTTTACACATACCATAAAAATATGAATTACATTTCCACACAATGTGAGTTGAATATCAAGAGGTATAGGTGGGTAGAGTACCTTTATTCATTCGATTTTGAAATCTCTTATACAAATTGATATATAAATGAAGTAGCTGATTACCTAAGCTGAAAGACTCTGTAAATTTATGTCCAAGAGGACATTAGTGAGTAGAAGTTGATGGATTTTTTTTTGAGATGCACCTAGTGGTTTAGGAATATCATGGGTAGTCTGTTTTGTAAGATTGGATACTGGAATATTTCTTTCTGAAATAGGGAAGGATTAGATAGCTTTTAGATCATAAGTGATTAGTACTAAGGGAGATTATTTTAGGAGAGGACCCACTGCCTGGTTGGGTTATCGATGATAATGATTTACTACACTTTCATGGATGTGTTCGGGTGCCTACAGAAATATAAGAAGAATTGATGAGGGAATATTATGGATCTATTTAGGTAGTTCATCCTGGGCTTACTAAGATGTACCGAGATATACATCATCAATATTGGTGGCTGGGAATGAAGAGAAAGATAGTTGGTTTTATCACTTGGTGCTATACCTATTTGTAAGTGAAGGCTAAGAACCAATGACCTGATGGAATTTTACAACCTCTTTTCATTCTTGAATAGAAATGGGATGAATTCACTATTGATTTTATGATGGGTTTTATAAGATCAACTCATGGAAGTGACATGATATGGGTGATCATCGACATGTTGAATAGGGTCATACACTTCCTAGTTATCCGAGAGAACTTCTCAGTTGATGAGCTTGGGAGGATTTACATTTGGGATATTTTACACATTCATGGAACTCTGCGTTATATCATATCATATTCAGAATCCTATTTTACATTGTATTTATATCATGTGTTAAAAAGAGCATTGGGTTCAGAGGTGATCTTGAGTATAACATTCCGCCCTTAGACTGACGGTCAATCCGAGTATATGATAAGGGTGCTAGTGGACATGCTCTAATCATATGTCCTTAATTTTGTAGTCACATGGAAGAAACACTTACCTATCATTGAGTTTTCCTATAATAACATCTTTCATGAAACTATTAAGATGGATCCCTTTGAGGACTTATACGGAAGGCCATGTCATTCACCCCTATGCTGGTTAGAGGAATATGAAGCACCACTAATGATACCTTGTCACATTTAGGAGAATTTAGAGTAGCTACAACTGATTTAGAAGTATTTGAATACAAATCAGTCTCGATAGAAGTATTATATCAATCATCACCACCAACCTATAGAGTTTGATGTATGACATCAGGTATTTTTGTGAGTTTCTCCTAGAATGGGTCATAGAATGATTTGGATACAATGAAAGATATCACCTCATTTTGTCGGACCTTTTGAGATCTTGGTGGGTGTTAGGACAATATCCTATTGGTTGGATTTACCTCATAGGTGTTGGTCCATGCACAATGTCTTCCATGTATCACAAATTCACCATTATTACTCCAAAACATATAATTGTTTTGATCATAAGGATATAAAGCTAGAGTCAGATGCATCCTTTGAGGAGAATCTGATATGAATCATTTATCAAAGCATGAAGGACTTCAAAATTAGGTTAGTTCCTATAGTTAAGGTGATATAGATGCATGAATGTGTGAAGGATGAGACCTGGGAGATAGAGGCTGATGTACGTGCTCAGTGGCTGAAACTTTCTTCAGATGATGTTTTACCACCCCCAAAAGTGAAACTCAGGGATGAGTTTTTTTAATAAGGGGAGGTTTTAGCATCCAAACTATTTAGAGAGGTATGAATTCTTTTAATTTTTTTTAAAACCCTCATTAAGTTTCTCATTTGGATTAAGGTCAGGTAACCGCACCTTTAGGCCAATCTGTTTCCTTTAGGAAGGGAAGGTATTAGGTGCAATGAATAATGGATGTAGGATAAATACATGGTATGAATTAAATTCATGAAATGTAATAAATCTACATTAAATGAATTATTATGGACAAGACCCATGATTTTTCTGTAGGGTGTGAAATCAATCCATGTCACAAACTTAATACATGTCATGAATTCAATATTCACAACATGTAATGGGCTAGATAGTCCCAGTTCATGATGTGTGTTGGTTTTTCTTGAAGGGGGGAGACTCGATCTTTACATGATGTGTAATATATGGACATTGTGTAAATGATGTGGGGTTTTTAAAGGTCTAGAACACATTTTTTTCTCACTCATCTTCTTCTCCAGTAGAAACCATGAATGAGAGATCCTTCCAATGCCTAACCTAGGATTTCTTCATCCTCTATCATCTAAAATATGATCAAGACTTTGTTCACTAGGTTGAATCTTCATTAGTAAGATTATCATTCCTGTTCATTCCTTTCACAGTTTATCATGCCATCTTTTCCCCATTTTTGGGCAAGCTAATATGCCTTATTTTAAGGGAATTTTTCTACTTTGTTGATTTATTTTGTTATATATCTTTTAAAAGGAAAAAAATAGATAAGTGGTCGTCTACCAACCTAATGTATGTGGTCGAGTAATTCTCCCTTAAGGATGAGTTGTTTTATAACACAAGACATAATGAAACATACCAAAATTTCCACGCGATGCCTTAAAACTAATATTTTCCTTATTCTAAATTGTGGTCCATGCTAAAAATGATCTATGTAATAACCTTATGTTTGGAGGTTCCCCTGCTCAATAAGTTCCACTACTACTATAAATGAGTCCTTTAACAATGCTAGAATAGGTCTTTATCAGCGCTAAAAAAGTGTTGACAACTAGAGCATGGTTAAAATCCAAAATCTTTTATGAGTGCTAAAAAAGCACTGTTAAAGGCCCCCTTTAACTGTGCTTTTTAGAACCATTAAATGGGGTAAATTTATATATTTTTTCAGACCTCCATAAACTTGACCCCTTTATCTTCACTTCCACAACACCTTTAATAGTGCTATACTCACCTTTATCAGTGCTTTTCACCCCACCACTCTTTTTATCAGTGCTGTACGAATTTCTAGCCTCTATGTGCCCACCTAGATTCAAAACATACACCTCTTCTTTGAAGATGGAACACCTTTAAAACTACACCATGTTGTTTTGTTTTCTGTTTAATAATAATTCTATTTATTATATATATATATATATATTTACACACACACATATATATTTACATATATATTTTTATTCATATATTTATATAATTATTATTAAATACATTTATAAAATATACGTTTGTGTCTGATATATATATACTTATATTTATTTAAATATATTATATATTATATTCATTTACATATACTAGAATATAACATAAATATATATCTATTTACTAATACACACATATATGAATATATAAACATTATAAATATATTTTTATAATGTAAAAAATGGTTAGATATTAGTTTAAATACATTTTTAGAATATTTATTTATTTACATATATTATAATATACATTTTTATATAAATATGTTGATATATGTATTTATATGAGTGATTTATTATAAGTAAATATAATAAAATATGCATATATTTAATTATAAATAAAATTAAATTGTGAAAATGATAAAATTTCAAAACCATAATATCAATACAAATTTAAGTCTTAAGAATAAATTCAGTCTCCACAAAAAAGGAAATAAAACCGCCTTAAATGAGGTTGAAAATCCATCGAATGTTAAAAAATTGGGGTACCCTGACTAAAAATCTAGTTTTTGGAGGCCTTATTGGCCTTTTTTAGCCACAAAAAATATGATATATGTAAAACTTGATAACTAAGGGTGTAGATATCATCACCGGATTTGATTTGATATGTGATAGATTCCAAACGGTCACCCAGATATAAAATTATGGTCATTTGAAGTTTCAGTTACTTTTTCAACTTATTTTATATATTTTATTAATTTTTTATCCTCACATTGATATTAAATGACTATTACTTGGTAATAATAAGAAAATTATTAATTAAAAATATTTTTTAATTATTTTATAAGCCATTTCCCTAAATATCTTATATATTAAGTGTAAATTCCTATTTACCTTATCTAAAACATATTTAAAAAAATATATATTATATTTATATCAAAATAAATATATTTATATATTAATATATTATTTTTAATAATATATATATATATATATATGAATTATACCCTTATCAGTGCTATTAAAAAAGTGCTAATTAAGGGAGGTCTTTATCAATGCTTCTAAAAAAGTGATGATAAAACCGCCATTTATTAGCGCTTATAAAACTAGTTTTGTAGTAGTGCCCCTTAGGGTGTTCCTATGAGATGTACCTTTAATTGTTAAATTCTTATTTAGTCAAACAACCTTATAAGTGTTCTTGTTGATGCCTAAGTGAAGATACTACCTAAATTAAATGGTAGAGAGTGGTATAAACACTTCCCATGAATTTTCTACGAATAAGGTTATGCTCCTTAATTTAATGGCATGATAAATGAATTTTAATTCAATACCTTTGGATTATCCTAAAGCATGAATAAACATAAATTTTTGATACTTAGGCTAAGAATCCCATATATTTGTGACACTTAGGTAAGGCGTCCCATATATGTTTGGTAATTGGGAAAGGCATCCCATATATTTATGATACTCAGGAAATGTGTCCCATATATTTGTGATACTTGGGAAAGGTGTCCCATATATTTGTAATACTTGGGAAAGGAATAAGATATATTTGTGATACTTGGGAAAGGAGTTACATATATTTATGATACTCGGGTAAGGAATCCCATATATTTGTGATACTCGGGAAAGGCATCCCATATATTTGTGATACTTGGGCAGGGTATCCCACATACTTGCAATACTTGGGAAAGGCATCCCATAGAAATTTGATTCTCGAGTATGGAATCCCTAACTAAATATGATACATGGGAATGGTGTCCCTTGACACTTTTTGATATTCATACTACCATCCATGGATTCCTGTATTATGCCTTGGGTCCTAGATAGTAGTAGTATTAGTACATACCTCTATAAACATCACTATGTATATAGACCATATATATGTATACATTGGTCACCTGTTCAGAGATAATCCAACTTAGGATGAAGTAGATAATGTCAGTCTATAATTCTTTCGAAACTAGAGTAGACCTATTTACATCTTACAGTTTTTCTTACATTATTATGCATGCACACTGATCATTTTATATGCATTGGCTGGAATTTACTAGAAACTATTAGTGTTAGCCTACTGAGTATATCTCAAACCCATTTCGGGCCACCTATGATACCCAAACAAACCTCATGATTGTAGGGATTGAAAAAGGGAAGTGCCCAGCTTTTGATGCTTAACTTTCGGTACTAGGACATAACATAGGGGCAAAGGACCGAGCTTAGGCTTGTGATGTAAGTGGAGATAGTTTTTTATTTTTATATAAAATGATGTATATAATTTTAACTCTATACAAATTTTTTATGTAATAATGAATTTATCATCATTTTATATCTAATATTAACAGTTTATTTATGAAGATGATTTATCATTCCATGACTATTTATTTATCATTATTTTCATTTCTTATAATTATAATTCACCAATGTTATACACTATGATCAAGAGGGAATAGTCTACCCACATACATGACCTAGGAACTCACTATTAGTTGGTAGACTCTAGAATATGTAGAGAAGTTCTTGAGGTTATGTGGATAACCTATTCAGGGAAACAGTTAGTGTCTTCTAGGACAAGATGCTATAGTAAAATAATCATAGTCCTGAAATAAACCTATGGAAAGGAATAAGTTTCTTAATGAATTCATTTATCACACTTCATGGAATAAACTTAGAGGTTCCCAAATGAATAATCGAAATCATTTTTTTATAAATAATTATTATTCTTGAGTGGAGAAGAATAACTCAAGAGGATTCAATAGGATGTTTTTGAAAATAAAGGCTTTTTGAATATTCTTTGAATTTAGATTAAAAATAATTTTGATAGGGTAAGAACATGTACATCCTAGAAATAAAAGGAAAATGATATTTAAAATTAATTTAAGGGACATTATAAGAATATACATACTAAAAATGATGTGAAATAGGGATAACCTAAAAGAAGGAGTTGGGTTCAAGAATCCCCTTACCTTAAATCCGGCTTTTTTTTTATCACTTTTCTGCCTCATGAATAATAAACATAGGTTCATTAAAAAATTGAAACAAAAGTTAAATATTTTCATTTTTAACAATATATATCAATTATAATAATTGGTTTATATTTCTTAATTTCCATCATCAAAGGGAAAGATTTTGATATCAAGTTTTCCTTAAAAATTTCTTATTTTGTATCGATTTCTCTATTTTATTCAAGGTTATTTATACATAAGTATAATTAATTATAGAATAGTTGAATAAATATATTTATAAATTTATATATCATAAATAATTTATTATAACCATACATAAGGGTGGTTATATTAAATAAGTAGGACACATCCACGTTGGCGGTTAACCTACCGTTAACGAGAACATTGTACAAAGAAGAATAAAGAGAGGTATATAAATAAAAATACTTAAAAATATGATTTTTATACTAGGTTAACATAATTAATATATTTTTAACACACTAACAAATTAATATTAGAAGATTTTATTTTGAATGTTATTGGAAAAAAGAGAATAGAAGGGAGAAATGAGAGAAGAGTTGATAAAACTTACTCTTTCCTCAGTGTTACTTCTCTTGTACCACTCTAAAATCAATTGATGGTGGGATTTTTTTTACTAAAGATCATCCCTAAATATTTTAAATGTATTTAGAGAGGTTATTTGGGTAGATATTTAAGTGTGAGAGGAGTGGTTTTCCAAGGGGAGGGAGAGGGGTTATTTATATTTGAGGAGAAAGGTATTTTTAGAATAAAATAATAAATAAAATACTATATCAAAGGTAAACCTTGTAACAATTATTATTTTGTAAATATAAATCATATTAAAATATGATAAAAATGGTTTATGACTTTAAACTACTTTATAAACCGAATTCATTATTTTATTAAAAAGGAAAGTAGAATAAATGAAAAAAAGTTATTTTAAGGGAATAATTTTGACTTTAGACTTTATAATGTAAATTATAGGTTTAGAAACAATGTTTATTGTATTTTAATTACTCATTTATAAAATTAAATATTTTTTGGTCGATTATCTATTTCTAAAAATTACTAGGTCATTATTACATAATGAATTATGTATTTTTTTAGAAGAAGGTGTTTCTTTGGTTAAATAACCAAAGAATTATTAAAATTAAAAGTCAAGTTTACATGAGTAAAAAATATGGGATTATATTAAAATATTTCACATAAAGGGGAATTAAGTCATCGGGGAGATCCTCCAGCCAAGTAATTTTCTCACTTACTCCTTTGTTTGCAAGTCCGTCCGTAACAACATTCGCTTTATGGTAGGTATGAGTGGTAATATGAATGATATCATGGAGTGAACTAAGACACTCCATCCATCTAGTAGTGACCGAAAAGGCCAGATTAACCACCCCATTCCAAAGTGATTGGACAATGGTAGTCGATTCACTCTCAATCCATATGTTGTTCCAACCTTTGTGTTTGGCATAGGAGATAACATGGACGACACTCATCATTTCAGATTCTAGAGATGAGGAGATACAACATCCTCCAAGAATAAACCTGAGGATATGAAAAAGACGATTCCTGAAGATGGACCCATAACCTTCAGGTCCCGAATTTCCTTTAGAAGCACCATTAACATTGAATTTTATCCAACCAGAAGGTGGGGGTCAACAAAAAACTTAAAAGGTGTGTCAATGTTGATGAAAAATTCCATCAACCTGAAGCCTTCTCAGATTCATGAAATCCTTCACTATGTTGTAGCAATTCCTTCTCTGAATCAAGGCAGCTTCATGAATAGTAATGGGAATCTAAATCCGACTTGCATTGATGTTGAGTGATAAATTATTGTAAAAAATTACATTTCTATCACACCATATCACAAGAAAAATATTAGCAATGATGGAATTGAAAAGATTTTTGATTTGTTGAGAGCTATCCATATCAAAAAAATGCTTTAGCTGAGCGTTGAAAGAGTATATAATCATCCATCTACAATAAAAAATGATAAAAATAGAATTCCAAAGAGCAATGGAAGTGGCACATGAAAGAAAGAGGTGATTGGTATCCTCTCTATATTGATTACAAAGATGAAATTCAGAACAAACGTGAATCCCAAAAGATTTTAAACAAGCATTAGTTGGGATCCTGTTGTAGGAAACATGTCAAATAAGAGTAAGTGATGAGGGTTTTATCCCAGGCTTGTCAAAATTATTGATCCAAATAACGTCATTTACATCACTATAGAAGCGATGTTTGTAAAAATTCTTTGAATCTAGCATGCCATTATGAGCAGTATCCCATATTAGGAAATCATTCGTGTTTGAGAAAGTATAATTTTTAATCACCTGAACGAAATTTGTAGGGAGACTGTCAATTTGTGAGTTAATGACATCAAATATGGTCATATTGATATTTTCAGGGGTTTTATCAGGAAATAAAGTAGTAAGAGGGGCACTAGTCTAGTTGTCTAACCATAATCTCATGAAGGATTCCCTAGAGAACATCCATCTAGAATTGATCAGAATGTTGGCATAAGTTTTTTTAATGGAAGGCCAGATGAAGGAGTTAAGAAAACACATGTTGATTTTTTTTCAGTTTATCAAGGAACCTTTTTTTGATGAAAGAAAAAGAAGGAGAATCGCTATGGATCAAGTTTCAAGTAAGTCTGGATTAAAGCACCTCATTAAATAGGGTCAAATTTTTGATGCCAAGACCCCCTTGACAAGAGGTTTGCAATAGGTAGACCAAGGAACAATCACAAGATTCCTTTCCAAAGTACTACTAAACTAGACAAAGTTTTTAATGTAAATATTTTTTTGAAATACTGATAGGCCATTTATAAACCATCATGGAGTATACCATTTTGGAAATATTTACTGACTTTACAAGGCAAATTCTCCCCACCAAAGAGAGAGTCTTCCCCTTCCAAGAGGAGAGTTGATTAACTATTTGGTCTATATTGCTAGTGAAATAGATTGATTTGGGCCTACCCCAAAATATGAAGACACCAAGATAAGTGAAATGAAGTGGTCCTTCTTTAATACCTAAATCATTGATAATATTATTTTTCTTATTAGTTGGAAAGTTTATTCTAAATAAAATAGAGGGCGTTTTCCAGCTGATGACCTGATCCGAGACCTCCTCATAGTGTGAAAGGGTATTTTTGAGAGTTCTGATATTTCTTTTGTCTTCTTGTAGGAAAAGAATAGTGTCATCTTCTTATAAAATATGTGTAGGGACATTGACATTCCTTGAAGCATGAATTGGAGTAATATTGTTTTGCTCAACCAATCAATTGAGCATGCGACTTAAATAATCCTCACCAATAGAAAAACGAATGGTAGAGAGCGGATCACCCTACCTGAAACCTTTAGTACATTTGAAATAGCCTATGGGAGAGCCATTTATTAAGATAGAAATAGAGGCTGAATGAAATAAAGTTTTAATTTTAGGTATGAAGGATTTATTGAATCCCAAACCTTTATGATCTTTAAAGATAAAATTCAAATCCATAGTATCAAAATATCTCATAATGTTAAGTTTAATTGATATATTACCACCTATATTCTTGTTGTTTAAGGTGTTAGTGGATTCTAAGGAAAGAAAAATGAAATCCTAGATGAATCATCCCTTGAAAAAACCAAATTGGTTCCAAGAGATGATTGTTTTAGTAAAATTGGAAAGTTTATTAATGAGAAATTTGGTAATGATTTTAAAGAGAATGTTGATAAGAGATATGGGCAAAAAAAGGTGAATCTCAAAGGCATTTTCATCTTTGGGAATCAAAGTGAGGAATTGCACATTTAACCCTTGTGGCAGAGAACCACTAGAAAAGAAAGATTTCACTAGTTTGCAGACATAAGGTTGAATGAAATCCCAATATTCTTGGAAGAATCCATTGTTAAAACCATCAGGTCCTGAGGCACTATCAGGATTCAAGGAGAATATAGTGTCTTTAATTTCATGATCAAGAGGAATGGTTAGAAGGAAAGTGTTATTTTCCTCAGTGATAACTGTCTAAATAATTTCATGACGAAGATCCTTGTTGATGCTAGGTCTATTAAATAAGGATTCAAAATAGGAAACACCATGATTAGCAATGCCATCATCCTTATCCAGAAGGTTGTCTCCATCCTTGAGAGAGGTTAATGGTTTGCAGGCTTTTCTAACTCTTTGGATAGAGTTATAAAATTTAGTATTTCTATCACCATAAGTTAGCCATTTCATTTTGATGTCATTTTTATGTCTTTTATTCTTAAAAGTAATGAGAGAGTTAAGTTTCATTGAGATATTAATCTGATGGGTCTGATCAGAAGTAAATTCTGAGTTGGTATTATTATTTTGAAGTTGGTGAAGGTTATTCTCAAGAAGTGAGATGTCATTGTAATTTTTTATAGATTTTACACTGCACCAGCTTTTACAATTTTTTGAGAAGTTTAAGTTTGAGAGTACATGCAAAATAATCATTGGAGTGAGCCATGGAGGACCATATTCTTTTAATAAGATTTCAACATTCCAAGTCCAAGGATCAGGCTTTGTTGAATCTGAATGGGAGAGGGAGTTTCACAGTTTTTAAGAGATATTGACCATAATAGGATGATGATTAGGCTGTATTTTGGGTAGAGTAGTGCTGGAAACGGTGTCCCATTTGTCCAAATCTTGATTATTAACAAGCGCTCTATCCAATTTGCTTGTGAAAACTCTATTATAGTGCCTTCTATACCATGTATATTTGGAACCAGTAGAAGTGATTTCAATAAGGTTATTGTTTTCAATAGAAATCTTAAATTCTCTTGTAGATATATTTGATTGTGATGGACCCATTTCTTCACAAGTAGTTAAAATAGCATTGAAATCTCTAATGATGAACCATGGGTGATGTATTTTAGAACATATATTGGATAGGTCAACCCATAGAGGTCTCCTATCCTGATATCTGTTCATTGCATAAAAAAATGAATAGAAAAGATGTGTGTTGTCTATCAAAAAATCATAGGTGAAAATTTGATCAGATATGTGGAAGACGTTTATGTTGTGAAACAAAGAAAGAGAAAAAATCTAGAGAGTTTCAGTGGTGGAATTATTATGGTTTGCACCTATAAAGGAGTAAACAAAATGATGAAACTGTAGTAACTTTGTTGAGAAGTTGATATTACGTTCCACAATGGAAAAAATAAGAGGTCATTGAGTATTAATCATTCTTTTTAAGATAGTAATGGTGTTGGAGTTAATAATACCATGACAATTCCAGAATACGATATTCATTTAAACTGGCGTTTGGAGTTAGAAATACCTTTTTTCTTCCCATCTGAACCCTTATGTCCAGATGATATTTAGGGATTCCTAGATGTGATTGGGCTTGAATTTTTTTTCTTTCTTTCCTTTAGAGGAGTTTCAAGGGATCTAAAAATATTTTATATCATTCTTGTTGAAATTGGTTGTAGTATTACTAAGCATCCTATCACTAGCATCTATATGGGGGGTATCATTATCATTCATAGTGTTAAATGATAAATAATTGGTATCAAGATAAAAATTACCCTTTTTAGTAAGAAATTTATCTATAAAAATAATATGTGTACTTACATTATTCCTTACGGGGTATACTTGTTGTGAAAATTCAAGTCCCGTACACTCCATAGTCACGACCTGTTCAGTTTTCAATTTGGAATAAATAATAGCATTGGTATCCAAACCTGTGCTGACTGAGGAGGAGGGGTTCTATCCAGAATTTCCCACCACTTGGTTTGTTTTTTTACCTTCTATGTGTACTTTTTGTGAAATATCTAGACCCACACACTCCATGGTCACCACATGTGCAGTTTTCAAGTTGGAAGCCAAACCTGTGCTAACTGAGGTGGAAGAGTTTAGTCTAGAAATTTCCACCATTTGGTCTGCAATAACATTTTCAGTATATGATGGTTGACTATCTCTGTAAATGTCCGAAGAGGCATTAAATGTGGTACTCCCTTCAAAAGACTCAATGTTGTGAACAGTATCATGATCCAGAGTAAAAGGTGCAATAGAAATCAACTGTTGAGGGCCTATGCCCAAACTAGAGGCAAGACAAGATGGACGACCAAGTCTGTATTAATGTCTAGGATCATTGGCAGTGCATATGAGAGAGTCTTCCACTAATTTTTCATATTGTGAAATGAACACCATAACCAGTTTTTCTATATTATTTGAAATATCCTACTCAACTTTATCATTCTCTTCAATTTCAACCTGTTCATCTCATGAATGACCCAAATTATCACCCAAATGATTAGGGTTTTCATGGGCTGATTTTTTACCCATATTTCATTCTTCCTATTAAGGGAATCAGTTTTTTCAATAGAATCATCTTTTCCTATCTATTTATAACTTCAGTCTAGTCATTTTCTTTTTCCTGGAAAACTTGGCTTTTCAACACTCTAAAATTAAGAATGGAATGACCAACTATTTTGAAATATTCACAGAAGTGCGGTTTTCATTCATATTCAATTATAACCCCTATTGTTTAATCATTTTTCTTAAAATTAAACATAGTTCAGAGTTTAGAGTCTTGGTTGATTTCAACCATGACCATAGAAAAAAATCCTAGATCTACATTGAGTGTGCATTGATTAATTTTAAGGGGGGTACCAATACATGAGACAATGTCATTCAGGATCTTAGGATGAAAAAATAACCAGTTAAGACCATTCAACCGAATCCAAACATTTTCTATTGTGTTCTTATGAGTGTGAGGATTAAAGGTGTAGTCCCATTCTGAGATCCGCATGAGACTAGGTTTAAGATTAACGTTTCTTAATTACAACACATGATTAAGCTCCTCCTACGATTTTAGTAAGATATGAAAATAGCCACATCCATTTGGAATGAGCTTCTAATCAGCGAAGCCCCAACAGTGGTTGATTCTTTATTTGAGATCAGAGAAGGGCCAAGGTTTATCACATTTAAGATAAGAAGTGTGTTCCATAACAAGAAATTTATATAGTTGCATATGCTGTTGAATGGCCTCAGGATTGTCTTCAACCAAGAAACGACCATCATTCAATTTCTTGCGTAATGGCAGTTTCAAGAGAGATGTTTGGGACAAATCCATACCCTTCAGTGCTTCAAGGAAGGATATACCTTTCATTCTTCTAGAAAATGAGAAAACAACAATATCTTTTGGAGGATATGCCTCAGTATTCATATTTTCAATATTGCTCGTAGTACAGCTCCGCTTCTCTGGGAAGCAGTGAGATTCAAATCACCCAGGTACAAGGAAGGAGGAGGCCATTGGGAAAAAGGAGGAAGATTCAGAGCGTGAGCCCTAATTTTCTGATGAGTTCTAGAGAGATATGGTCCCCCATCTCTCTAACCCATCCCTCCTTGATGTGTCTCATGAATGATGTAATTCAAGATACATTGGTTATAGAAAAAAATTATATTTTTACTATTCACCTTAAAATTGAAGTATTTCATAAAATAAAATAAAAATCACCATTGAAATGTTTCAATGTTTTGATTCAAAAAATGAAATTCATTTTATCAAAATAATTTTTTAGCATATGTAATTTTATTTTTTAATATAAAATTATAATTTTTAATGAAATACATTAAAATATAGTTTATTAAAAATGAGCTAACAATTTTATTAAGTTTTCAATAATCATACTTATTTTATGGAATCATAATATTTATATTTGATTAAGTTTCTTATGATAAATACCATTTACATTACATTTTACTATTTTGAGGGAAAATTACTATTCTAACAGTCAAGTTACTGTTCATAACAAGCAAGTTTTTATTCCCAATGGCCAAGTTACTATTCCAACATTCATATTACTATTCCAACATTCACATTACCTACTATAACTACTTATTAATTATTTTATTGAGCATTCATTAAAATTACTCCCAAGGTTTTATATTTTCATTTTCTAAGATGATGATTGTTTTATTAATATTGTTTTATTTTCTATAGTGTTATTTATGAGGGTGATGATTCTAGAAGATTGGGGTGATCTATATTTTTCCATTATAGTTTTTCTATTTTATATTTTTATCCCATTGTAACGTTCATCATTTTTATGGGTTTAGTTGTGGACTAATGTAGTGATATTCATTATTGAAATAATTTTTTTCTCATTTCATTATATTTTGTATGTGCATAATACTGTATAATATAATATAACACATATTTATTCAAAAAAAAATTCATTAATAAGTTCTAGGTCATTAAATTATCCCCTATACAGAAATTTCATCCCCAAAATTTCAACATATATTCTCAGTTCATAATAGATGAGGGTACTTTTGTTTTATTGTTTCCTCTGGTTCCCACACTACCTCTTCATATTTATGGTTCTACCACAACACTTTGACAAGGTGAGTTATATTGTTGTATAGAACTTTATCTCCATGGTCTAAGATCTTTACCATATGATTCTCATAAGATAGGTCATGTTCCATTTGTACCACCTCCAGATTTAGTACATGTGGGGGGTTGGGTATGTACTTCCTTAGGAGAGATATGTGGAACACATCATGAACTTGAGCCATGTTTGGTGGAAGTGATAACTGATAAGCCACTAATCCAACGCGATCAAGGATATCAAAGGAGCCATTGTACCTAAGGATAATATTCCTTTTATTTCTAAACCACATGACTCTCTTCCATGGTGACATTTTAAGGAAAACATTGTCTCAAACTTCAAACTCCAAGTCCCTTCTACAATTTCCAATATAGATCTTCTGCCAAATATGAGCAGATTTTATATATTTTTGGACGATTTGAATTTTTTTGTCATCCCTTGAAAAAGATTAGATCCAAGTAGTTTTTTTTCACCAACTTCATCCAAAAAAGTAGGAGTTATACATTGCTTCCCATATAAAGCTTCATATGGATCCATTTGAATACTCGAGTGGAAACTATTGTTATATGAGAACTCAAATAATGGGAGATGTTGATCCCATACTCCTTTAAATTATATTTAGTAGGATCTCAAAATTTCCTTGAGTGTCTGAATGGTCCTTTCAGATTAGCTATTATTTTGGGCATGGTAGGCTATGCTGAAATTCAGTTCAGTATTCAAAGCATGTTGAAGACTTCTCCAAAATTTAGAAGTGAACATTGGATCATGATCAGAGATGATCAAAAGTGGTTCCTCATGAATCCTCACCAATTATTTTACATATATCTTAGAAATTTATTCAAGAGATAAATCTTCCCAAATAGTGATGAATTGGGCAGTCTTGATGAGTCAATCCGCTACAACCCATATCACATTGATTCATTTTCATATCTTTAGGAGACCAGTGACAAATTCCATGGTGATGTTCTCCCATTTCCATATGGGAATGGGAAATGGTTTTATCATCCCCTTGGATTTCTATCACTCCACTTTAACTTGATAACATACCAATCACTTTTAGGTGTACTCAATGATCTATTTATTCATCTCGTCTCACCAAAGTACTCTTGAATATCACAATACATCTTGGTACTTCCACGATGGATGGAGAAAGAATAGCTATATGAATTTTTCAATATATCTTTATTTATCTCTAGTGACTAATCCACAAAAATTCTAGTTCAAATTTGAATTACACAATCTTCATTGATATATAATTCTTTAAGATTATATTTTTTTACTACTTTCACCTTCTTTGGAAGCTCTAGATCACCCCTTTACGCCTTGTTTATCTTTTCTTAGATATATATTTGGGAAATCATTTCAGAAAGGTAGGATGTATTCCATACCATTATGATTTCCAAATCCATCCTTTGAATATCCATGAGGATATGGTTTTTCTCAATCCAAATCATGGATAGAGTGGCTGGATATTTTCTTCTGAGTGCATCAATCACCTTATTCTCCTTTACAGGATGGTAGTGAATAGAGAAATCATAGTACTTGATCTTCTCTAACCATCTTTTTTTATGTATGTTGAGCTCTGTATGTGTGAATATATCCTTCAAAATATCTTGATTTGTATACATGTCACACTTCTCACCATAGAGGTAGTGCCACAAAATATTTAAGGTGAATATCATAGATTCTAACTATAAAAAACCCATCAGGTATTTATTCTCATGGATATTCAACTATTGAGAGGCATAGAATATCACTTTATCATTCTACATGAGTAAACAACCCAAGAATTTCTTTTAAGTATCACTATATATTGAAAAACCTTATCCACTTTATGGTAGTGTGAGTATAGGTGTAGTGATGAGACTTTTATTATTCTCCTTACATATTTCCTCACATTCTTCCATCCAAACATAATTTACCACTTTTAATGTTTAATTAGTTAGTTTGATTGAAAATCATGAGAAATTTATCACAAAACATTGGTATCCCCTAGATAATCCAATAAAACTATAGATTTCTATGACACTTGAGAGCCTAGTCCATTCTTCAATTTCATTTTTCATTGAAGGGTCCACATAAATTCCCTCACTTTTGATCACAAGCCCTAATAAGGTAACTTTATTCATCTAAAAGTCATACTTATTGAACTTAGAATAAATTTTATTCTTTATCAATGTTTCAAACACAATCCTTATATGATCTTCATGTTCCTACTTTATCTTGGTGTAAATGAGAATATCATCAATAAAGAGTAAAAAAAAATTTAGAGGTAGTCTCTAAAGAATCTATTCATCAAAAACATGAATATCATAGGGGAATTTGTATGTTTGAAGGGAATCACTATGAACTCATAGTGCCTGTATATTTTATGGAAATATGTCTTCTGAAATTTTCCTTCTTCACCTTCAACTGATGATATCCAGAATGATGATCAACCTTTTGGAAGTATAGAACTCCTCATTATTGATCAAACTAGTCATCAATCCTGGGAAGGGGATACATTTTATTTATGGTGATTTTGTAGAGATCTTAATAATCAATACACAACCTCATTAATCACCCATTATTCTTGAAAAAGATAAAAAAAACTCAAAGGTGATACACTAGGTCATATGAACCCTTTTTCAAAATTCTCTTATAGCTTATTGTTTAACTCCTCCAGTTCAATCAGAGCTACCCTATAGGAATATTTGGAGATATGAGTGGCTCTGAGGATAAGATCTATTGAAAAATATACCTCACAATACAAGGTAATTATGAGTAACTCTTCAAGAAATAAATTAATATATTCCCCTACAACAAGAATTGTATAAATGTTGACACTTTCCTTCGACTTGACTATTTGGGAAAGGAATTTCTTCACTGGGTATCAACACCCACACTATTGAGGGATTTTTCAATGGAGATTCAGGATCTTCCTTGAATTTTTACTAGAGCATGAGATGGTTTATAATATAGATTGAGATATGCTTTTCTTGATAGTTTATGGGATCTCTATATAATGAGAACCAATCCATGACCAATATAATGTCAAATTCCACCAAGAGAATGATTACAAGAATTTTTGGAAGAATCTTCCCAAAGAGGATAATAGGAGAAGAGTCAAACACTTAGGTTGAATTGATTTCACCACTAGTTGTTTTTATGGATATCTATAATTCAAGGTATCAGGGGTTTGATTCAACAGTTATAGAAGGGTATAAGGAAAAGTATAGAACCATAATCAAAATAAGACCTTTTCCATTGTTGATTAAATAGGAAGAGTACCTTGTATGAATTTATTCTCATGTTCCACCTAAGATGTGGTGATGGAATAATATTTACATTTTTCCTTTGGATTTTGTGGTTGATAATGTTTATTAACCTCAATGACATATAATTTACTACACTAGCTTGCATAGTTCTCTTTCTCCATAAAATTGAATCATTGAACCATGGGTACTTCACTAGAAGAAATATGGGATTTAACTTCGAATTATTAACATCGTTTTTTTATAAACCGATGTAGAAAGTTTGTGAAAGAAATTTTTGGCATCAATTTTACTAAAAACCGATGCCAAAAATTTTAATGAGTTGTTTTTTGCATTAGTTTTACTAAAAACCGACATAAAAAACCATAATGCACTGATTTTTGGCGTCAGTTTTAACATGAACCAATGCAAAAAAAAACGTTTTTCCACATCAGTTTTAAGGAAAAAACAAAGCCATAGGTGTTATTTTTGGCATCGGTTTTCCACAAATCCAACACCAAAAGTCATTTAAAAATTGTCAGGATTGGGAAACCTTCATCTTCATTATTCTTTGAAATCAAAACCCATAGTGGCTACTCTCTACTCACGATGACTTCAAAGCCTTATTTTTCATTTTCAACAACTATTGTTTATGATTTTCTTCCATTTTAATGATCTTCGGTCTGCGTTCTTCATTATATGGTCTTCTTTGATCGTCTACTGATTATTTGTTTTCCATAATGCTATTTTGAGTGACTTTAAACCACAATTTTATTTTCATTTATTTTTAATCTTTATTTTTCATTGTTATAATCATTTTTGTTCTATATCTTGAAGTGCTTAATTTTACAAAGTTTTATACAAATCCAAGTTCAGATTGGAGATCTATTTTTGAGTTAAACTCTGAATTTTGTATGTTTTTTTTAAAATTTGAAGATAAATTATTGATCATTTAATATTAAGTTTTATTTTATTCAAATATTAGTTTATATTTTATTTAAAATTTATTGGAACATAGTTAATAGTCATCTCTAAGAGTGATTACTCAATGCTTTTGATATGGATTGGAGTTGTATGATTTTAGTTTATGCATTTTTATATGAAATTATGTATAAATTTATTATTCAATATTCTTCAATAAATTATACAAAAATCCAATTGAATTATTTTTATCTAACATTATGTTTATCTAACATTATGTATAAATGTATTGGTCAAAGTTATTGACCAATTTTATTAGTCAATGTGTTGATTTTTTTATCTGACATTATTTTTATCTTGAACAATTGACTAAATAATGTTCTGACATTATTTTTATCTGACATATTAGTCCTCATAGGATTGAGAAAATACGCCTGAGAGGGGTGGGGGTTAGGGGGATTAAATTAGGTCTACCTAAATTATACCAAAAACCAAATAATCTATGTATATACTGTAGACGCCGGAAAAGTCCGTTGCTCCCAAACGAAGCTCCGGATGCGGAAAGCGAGGTCATATTTGGAGTCGGAAGGATGTTTCGGAGGGCCCGGAGGCCTTGCGCAGAATTTCAGAGGCACGCGCGCAAAGGTGATGACCCGCGCGGAAAACCCCCGGGATGCGCGCAATGCGCCGGCTCGGCGCGCAATTCTGCGCGCCGCGGGTCCGCGCGACTCCCTTACGCGCCGCGCCCGATTCCGCGCCCGCGAGAAGAATTTCGCGCTCGCACCCTGGATTCCGCGCCCGGGGTTGCCTATAAATACAAGGCGACCCCCAACGTTTCAAAGGTTGCTGGAAGTCGAAACGTCTCCCGTGCGCGCAATTCAACCCCTTCCGCGCGCAATGACGAACTTCAGGTAACCTCCTTTCTTTCGCGCAAGAAAGCCTCGGGGTCCGCCTTCGCGCGCAATCCCCGCTGGCTCCTTTCATTTGAATAAACACTCACCCTAAGGCCTTTGCGCGCAAAAGAACCCGCTTGCGCGCAATTGCCCCGGGGTGCGCGCAATCCGGCCCGATTGCGCGCACCCCCCTTCTTTCAAGTGGCCATTCATTAGAGAATGAGCCGTTGCCCCCGCGCGCTATCCGAAGCCCGGTGTGAGCAATCTGAAGCATCCGCGCGCAAGGCGCTGGCCCAATTGCGCGCCAGCCGTCCCGATTGCGCGCCGGCCCGCAGTATTGCGCGCAAAGCTTCCTTTTTGCGCGCAATCTGCCAGGGTCGCCCCCGTTGACCTCCCAAGGTTACCCGCCTGTGTGGCACCCGATGATTCTCATCCCGGGTGCCCGCACCGTGCGTTGTCTTCCCGTGCGGCCCTCCAGGCTTGCGCGAAGTGACACGCACCTATGTCCAGCATGACGTTAAACTGCATATATGTCCAGCATGACGTTAAACTGCATACTCGTCCAGCATGACGTTAAACTGCATATACGTCCTGCACGACGTTAAACTGTACATCGTCCGTGCTGCAAGACGTTAAACTGCCAAGTGCTTCGTCCGGCAACCTATGCCCAGCATGACGTTAAACTGCACACCCGTCCAAGCTGCACGACGTTAAACTGCCTAGCCCCCATCGTCCGTGCTGCAAGACGTTAAACTGCCAAGTGCCTCGTCCTCAACACATGACGTTAAACTGTACTTCGTCTGGCAAGATGCTAAACCGTCCGCAACCTGATCCCGTGCTCCGCACGCAGGGTCTCCCCCGGTTTGGACGTGGCCCCCACCCGCTCGTCTCTGCAGGGATGTCGGGATTGTCCCCCTTTTGGGACGATTTAATGGGAGTGGCTTTTCCCTACGGGGGCAGGGTATTACAAACCCCTAGTTTCTCGTGGGAGGCTGCACATGTGTATCTCCATTGCACCTCCCCACTGCCGAAGCCAGTAGAAGGTCTGACTGGGATCGAGGTGTCTTTTGCTTTCGGTCCAAGTCCCTTCCAACTGAGTTTTGCAGTATCCGGGCTGCCCCAAGTGCGTAAGTCCTGACAGATTGAACTACGTGGACTTTGATCCCTGTCTTCTATACAGGGTACGTAGGAAGCCTCCCTGAGGCCCAAGCCCACCACCTGGTCGTTCCGGTCGTATTTACGTCCGTTCGTCCATCAGTGGACCCCTCCAGGGTTCACGCTTGCGTTGATTCACCTATGAATCCGCCCCTGTGGGAGACCGCCCGTGTGTATCTCCACGGTGCCTCCCCACAGCCCCCCTTTTCCATTTCCCCTTTTATCGTCCAGCATGACGTGAAACTGTGATCCACCCGGCCGTTCCATCCCCCTCCGTGCGAGGTGGTTCGGTTCAATCCTCCGCCCGGCGGCCTCGACCTCTTCGTGAGTCGGCTTGCCGACGTCCAGCATGACGTTAAACTGTATGCCCGAACTACGTTGACTTTGATCCGTGTTAACGCGCGGTACGTAGGAAGCCCCCCTGGGGTCCAAGCTCTTTACTCCATCATCCATCCTGATCCTTACCCGGGCCGCCACATCCCGGTGGGGTCATGCCACTTCACTTCACTCCACGTTACTTGGGAAGCCGCCCATGTGCTGGCCCCAGCGTCGGAGGTTCCCCGCAAGGGGTTCCGTCATATGATCCACTTTTCGTGTTGATCGGTCCGATGCCGTCCCCGCTGGACGTTAAACTCGCGGCATACCCCGTGTTAAACACGGGAAGCTGAGGAAAACCTCAGGTGACACAGTTCCCCGCACCTAGTACGGGATGCCTCAGGCCATCGTGCCTTCGAGAAGCCCTATTAGGGACGGAAGACAGACGTGCAGAGCCGCAGTGTTACGACACGCCCCCAGCACCCAGAGCCACCCGGCCTTCTCACCGCAGGTTGCTGCCCCGCCCAGACTCCTTGGAACGTCCGGGCGGAAGCAGCGTAATTAACCGGTGTCCATGAAGATATGGCGCCGGGAACGAGATTCACGAACATTCTTAAGTCTATGAGGGAGACCCGGATTAGGCGACAAGTTCCGAGGAGACGTCCAAGGAAGGAGAAGCCGACATCCCATCATCCCGGTTTCGATCAAGGAGCAGACGCCCCTGAATAAGGGACGGATGCCGCCCGCCCTTGGAAAGCGGGACTGCGGGACCACAAGCCGCGCGCCCATCCCCTCGGGTTGACGGGTGCACGCGCGAACGCGTCCTGGCGGAACAGCGTAACCCGACGCACATCCGCACCGAAACAGAAAAATGGTGAACCCGACGTGAATCTCTTCTCCTCGATACGAAGACCGATGGCTTTCAGAGGTGTTGGAAGACCGGCGTGTTGCCCGGCCAAGCATTCAGTCTTACCCGCCAGGGGCTGGGGAAGGGACATCGGGCACTCCGTCTCGCAACGTCGAGGGCCTGGGTTCCCCCCACGGAAGGCGTCGTGGCGCTAATGGTTGGTTGTCGATTCCTTTTTCCTGTCAGTATTAATGGGTCATTCTCCCTGCTTTCAGAAATCAGGTCGCCCGATCTAGTGCCCGAACGCCACCCGCCCACTGGCGCAGGGACAGGGGAAACACCGACGCGGCTACTCCGCGCGGTCCCGCCCGTTCCACAGCCGTCCCAGCAGCCGCAATTGCGGGACGACCACGCCCTCTCTCCCCCTCGGAGGTCATCCAGAGAAGGGTGATCAACACCCTGGTGCGGAGATACGAGGAAGAGGGAGTCATCCCCACTAGGGAAATGGCTCGCCTAGACCTTGAGGAGGCTGCGCCTCGCCACCACCGCCGCCCCCGAGGGCCGCGCAGGGAGGCACCGCCGCCCACCTCAACGTCCAACCGCTTCGGGAGCTTATCCCCGGAGCGCTCTGACAGTTCCCTTCCCTATGCGGATGAAGTGGAAGATGCCCAGGATCACCCTATCCGAGGTCCGCTCCAGGGATCCACGATAAGGGCTCCCGCCAGGCCACGGCGACATCGCCGCCAGGCCCCTCAAGTCGAGGAACAGGCTCTCCACCTGCCCGCGCCGCTCATCCCGGCTCGTCTGTCTCGACGCCAACGTCGGGCACGAGCGGAAGAGGATGCCCACCTTGGGGCTCTAGCAACAGCGGCCGCATTGGCCCAAGCCACTGCTGGCTCCAGTCGCCAGGCCTCTGCGCGTCCTGAGCGGGGGAACTCCTATGCCCGACCCGGATCGAGGCCCCGACCGCCCCAAAGGCAGGTTGGGTTGACTCTCCCGGTTGCTGGCACTGGCAGTAGCCACCGCGGACCACCTCGCGGTAGCGCTATTCACCGGCAGGATCTACTCTGTGTGGCCGATCCAGGAGGCATGGGTCATCCCACCTCCCGATCCCGGCCCGGAGTCCTGCCCGGGATCATCTCTCCCCGCGTCCCCTTTGATATCTGTCCCGGTGCCCCTCGCACCTTGGTTCCCAGTCCTCTCGGCCCCAGCACCAGTGCGGCCGGAGGACGCCAGGACAGAGATCAGCCCTGCCCCGAAGAACCACTCAGGGGCAGGAAGGCAAGGCGTCGACGCCGAGGGAAGAATGTTGCGGAGTTCCGGACAGAGATCCGACCGGTTTGCTTCTCTGACTCAGAGGCAGAGTACGATTCGGCGACAGAGCCCCTTCCCCAATCCCGCCAGTCAAGGGCAGGGGTAGGAATGCGGCACGTCAGCCTCGTGCTCCCCGAGAGCGAGATCGATGTGATCCCCGCGTCTCTCCGAAGGTATATCCGGAGTAACGAGGGCCTGGTAGACCCCCAAGGATCAAACTTGCGGTTGGTACCGGCCCCTCCGGAAGTGCCTTCCGTCTCGATCAGAGAAGCCGGAGACTTTTTCTGGGGACCGACGGTCGAACCACGATCTGGTGCGCCCTCGGCGAGCACCGATGCTACGGCAGGATGTTCGCTCGCCGGCCCGTCCTATCGTGATGTGGTAGCTGGGGCACCGCCACCCTCAGGGGGAGGCCCGGGATATGGAGGCCAATCGGCCTGCTCGCCGTATTCACCGCCGGCCAGCCCGTCGGCCCGACGGCCCGCCTCGGCACCACTACCAGTTCCCCGTCCGTTCCCAGCCATGGAAGAGGACCGAGGAGATCTGGGTCCCGAGTTTGAGTCGTGGAGCTTCTGGACCGTCCTTGCAGAGGGCCACTTCCCTGAGAAGTTTTGGCCAGTCGCAGGACCGGGCTTTGATGCACCCGAATCGCTCACCCCGGATGAGTTCGAGTGCTTCCGCCGAACTCTCCGGGAGACTCACTCCCGTCTTCACTGCCTACAAATGCCATACCCCGGGAGTCAACTACACCTGGAGGATATTGGTGAGCAGTGCCGTCAAATTGACCTGGCCATGCTCCCCGCGGTTCGGCACCCCGGGTCATTTGGGCACCACGAGGCCCTCCAACAACGATGCGTTGAGTGCTTTCAAGTACTCCGCAAAGTTATCGAGGAAGCCACTCCCCACGCGTATATCCGTGGATGGGGGCAGTACGCTGCCCTACGCTTCAGTGTGATTCGCCGACAGCCCGATTCGTTGGGTGGCCCTGAGGGTATATCCCCAGGGACAGGAACAGTCAATATGGCTGACCTGTCGGGAGAGGGGAACGACTTGGAACTTCTCGACGGGGGCTTCCCCCCCGAAGACAAGCCGTCGTCAGACCCATCAGTGAGAGTTACTCGTCATCAGAGGAACCTCCTGGGGCTCCCCGCACCCACTGGAGCACTGACGTTGAGCCGAAACGTCAGCAAAGGAAAAGAGCACAGCGAGGCTATAAGGCCCGCCGACCCATCTGCCTCCATGCGGAAGGCAGAGGAGGATCCCGAGAAGGCTACGCTACGTCAGCAGCTCGCCGAACAGAAGAGGCTGGTTGACCAGCTCCTCGCCGAGCGCGCTGCAGAACGGCGGCCTGACTACGGTGATCCCAGGCCAGGGCAGCAGGGACCGGAACAACCACCCCTCGATGAGACTCTCCCGGGCAACCGTGATTACGCCGTGTTCGCCGACAGGAGAGAGGCCATTGCCTACGGCAAGAGGGCGCGGTATGTTTCGCCACACCCTCCCGAGCAGCGCGACTACCCGAGAGATCCCGCTCGGATTCCTCCCGCTGCCCCAAGGGCCGCTCCGCCAGCCATCCCACGAGCTGCCGAGTTCGACGATCCGGTCGACGACCCGATTGAAGGGCCATGCAATGCGCTCGTGGTTAGAGATCCTCGCCAGGACTGGAACCCATGTCCGGACGATCCGATGGCGGCACTCATTGCCCGCTTGGAAGCCTTGGAGACTCGGCAGGTGGCGATCCCACCGGACGGCAAGCCATACCCAGCATGGGTGGATGACATGCCGGCGCCCCCGGGATTCGGGAATCCCACTTTCGCCCCCTTCAACGGGACCGGAGATCCGCCACAACATTTGGCCCATTTCAACTCGAGGTGCGGGCCTATGTTGGGGACTCCGGCGCAGCAAGAGGCCGCTAAGCTTCGCTGCTTTGTCCAGACACTGGAAGGGCCAGCATTTGTCTGGTACAGCCAGCTTCCCGTCGGGTCGGTAACCAGCTGGGAGGACCTCCGTAGACAATTCCTCTACCAGTTCAGTTCCACGACCCGGAAGACGAGTATCGCAGACCTCTTCAAGTGCAAGCAGAGGCCTGATGAGCGAGTCGCGGACTTCGTCGCCCGATGGAAGGGTCTCACGTATTCCCTTGACATGCCATTGACTCAGGAGCAGTTGCTGACAATGTGCGTCGGGAACGTCAAGACCGAGCTGGTCCCTTCCCTGATTACTCAGAATTACCCCGGAGGGTTCAGGGACTTCTCAGACAAAGCTCAACGTCTTGAGGAAGCCCTGCAACAGGCCAGCCAGGCACACCCGCTGCCTCCTATGATTCCTGCAAGGAGAGCCAGCAGGGCTGAGCCCGCTGCTGTGGCCCAGATAGAGGCTCCCAGGCCGTTGGAGCTGCTGCCGGTGAGGCCAGCTCCGCAGCCTCACAGGAATCCGCCTCCACGGGCTCAGTTCCCGGCCCAGCAACGGCAGCCTCAGAACCGGCCGGCCCCTCCGCGTAATGTACCGCCGCAACCCCGGCGAGATAATCAGGGTCCACCTCCTCGGCAGGCCCCTCCGGCCCCTCGTCAAGACCGCGCTCCCAGGGGCCCGCGACACCTGACGTACTCATTCCATGAGGATCAGGTCCCCGGTTATTTCCGGAGCGCCCTGGAGCAGAGGATTGTGCGATTGCCTGAGTGCTGGAGGCCAGAGGAGGCACATCTCACGGATAACCCCCGCTACTGCCCCTACCATCGGGCCCTGGGGCACACCATCCAGCGGTGCTATGTGTTCAAGGACTGGCTCCAAGACCAGATTAACAACAATGTAATCAGGTTGGGCCCAGCTCCAGCACATGTAGCGGGCGTGTTCGTGGGATCAGATGACGATAGTGGCAACGAGGACGAATGGCAGCTGGTCTCCGACCGCGGGTCCCAGAAGTATAATAACTGGATGGCCCGCAAGACGACCATTCGCGCCCAGGGAATCATCCGTGCGCGCTTGAATCAGCCTGAGCCCCCAGAACCTGCGGGTGCTGCTTCGGCATCGTCGTCCCAGTCTGCCTCCTCCAAGAGGAGCAAACGGCGGCAGCGCAAGAAGGAAGAGCGCGCCCCGCCAGTTCCGCCACTATCCCGTACTCTCGGCGATTTCATGCCCCCGGGGATGGGGGTCCCTCCTCGGATCCGCCCGGTGATGGATGATTCGTCCGATGACGGTATTGGGTACGCTTCGGTTAACACCGTCGAGCTGGTAAATCCCTTTTCGGTTCCCGACGTTGAAGAACACCAGGTGGACCTCCCTAGCGTCCCCGGTCGTCGCCACCGTCGGAAGAACCGCAGCAGCAGGAGTCGCCGGGGCACAGCCGTCGGTACCTCCGGCCAGGCCGTGCACGCCACTGAGACTAGGCGGCAGGCTCAAGATCGAGCTCAACGTACGCAGGCTCCCCATCCGGGGATGACGGATTCGCCTCCGCCACCGTTTGTGGTATGGGACCGGGCAGAACCGCCTCAGCCGCGTCGCGACCAGCTCCGCCCTGCCACAAGTCCATCCCGGCCTCCTGACTCCAGTACGGTGACCATTTCCCGGACTGCGACCAGTGAACAGCGAGATGCGCCAAGTACCAGTCGGCCGCCGATCCAACCGGTAAGGCCAGTCATGCCACCAACCGCAGAGCAATCTCCTGCAACCAGGAGCTCGCGCTTGGCCAAAAAGTATGATGTCCTGAAGCACTTGGCCGACATCCCAGCAAGGCTCTCCATCCTTGAGGCTCTGCGCATGTCATCTGAGATGCGCGAGGCACTCGCTGAAGCCCTGAAGAGCCCCCTCCAGTTCGAGACAGAGGTTGCGGCTGCAGAGGCCTTCCACGCCGAAACGATCGAGGACGCCGAATGTCAGGCAGTTATCTCGTTCTCTGGTAAGGATGAGGACCCTCCTATACAGGGACACATCCGTCCGCTGTATGTCACTGGCCAGTTCAATGGCCTTGAAGTCCGGCGTTGTCTTGTCGACACGGGGTCCGGGATTAATCTGATTCCAACTCGGACGCTCCGGAGATTGGGGTTGTCTGAGGATGACTTGATTCCCTCCGACCTCAGGATCCAGGGGTACGACCGCACCGAGCAAACCCCGGTCGGCAAGATACGTTTGAAGACCCAGTTCGGTGACTTGGTTGCCAACACCGAATTCATGGTAGTCTCTCAGGACACTGCGTATAACGCATTGATGGGCAGGCCATGGCTTCACCTTCACGCGGCGGTTCCCTCGTCATACCACCAATGCCTCAAATACTCCCTTAATGGTCGAGTAGGCGTGCTTCAAGGAGATGCCTCTCCTTTTGCCTCATGTGAAGCCCGTTATCTGGACGCGGACTATTACAAGAGCAAGGATAAGCAGATCCTGGCAGGTGAGGTTGAGCCTGTCACTGTTGCAAGCGATCCCTGGGCAAGTCTGGATGACGCTTACGTCCTCCCGATTCACCGGTTGGACGTCGCCATGGTCTTGACGGTCCGCGAGTCTCCTGATGAGACGGCCGCGACCGCCCGCGCCAGCACCAGTGGCCCAGCAGGATCTGGTAGCCCCAATGCAGTTTCCAACGCAGTCTCTCCCGTGGATGATCCCTCCCCGAGTGGAGAGGACGTGGAAGATGCACCCCCAGCCTTTGAGGAGGGCGTCCCCGCCACGGTCGATGAGTTAATACAGGTGAACCTTGGAACCGAGGCAGATCCAAGACCCACATTGGTCAGTGCCGCCATGCCCTCTGAGGAGCGGCAGCAGTACGTGGACTTTCTCAGGCAGCACCGTGATGTGTTCGCTTGGGGCTATGACGAGATGCCGGGGCTAGATCCTCAGGTAGCCGTCCACCGCCTAGGTCTCCCGGCGAACCATCGCGGGTTCAAGCAGCCTCCCAGGAAAATGCACCCATCCCATGGTGCCATGGTTGAGGCCGAAGTTGACAAGCTTATCAAAGCCAACTTCGTGAGGGAAGTTCAGTACCCCAAATGGCTGGCCAACATTGTGCCGGTCAGGAAGAAGAACGGGCAGATTAGAGTCTGCATCGACTTCCGCGATCTCAACCGCCACTGTCCGAAGGATGATTTTCCCCTTCCAGTGACAGAGCTGTTGATTGATGCCACGGCAGGGTTCCAAGCCCTCTCCTTCATGGATGGATACTCCGGATACAACCAAATTCGGATGGCCCCTGAGGATGAGGAGTTCACTGCCTTCAGGGCCCCCCAAGGTACCTTTTGCTACCGGGTCATGCCCTTCGGCCTGAAGAATGCAGGTGCCACCTACCAACGGGCGATGCACCGCATATTCAAGCCAATCCTCGGCACACTGGTGGAATGCTACGTCGACGACTTGGTTGTCAAATCGCGCCAGCGTCAGGACCATCTCAAAGATCTTGAGAAAGTGTTCAGCTTCCTCCGGTCTCGCTGCCTGAAGATGAACCCGTTGAAGTGTGCCTTTGGGGTCACCTCCGGAAAGTTCCTTGGATTTGTGGTAAGATACCGGGGTATTGAGATCGACCCAGAGAAAATCAGGGCGATTAGCCAGATGCCTCCCCCGGGTACCGTCCGGGAACTGCAAGGGTTCCAAGGCCACTTAGCCTATATACGCCGATTCATCGCGAATCTGGCCGGCAAGTGTAAGCCCTTTTCTCGGCTTATGAAGAAGGGTGTCACCTATGTATGGGATAAAGAGTGTCAGACCGCTTTCGAGGAAATCAAGCAGTACCTGCTTCAACCTCCGGTCCTGATGCCGCCCGTATCCGGAAAGCCGCTGGTCCTTTATGTGACCGCCCTGGAACGGTCCCTGGGTGCCCTTCTCGCCCAGAAGAACAACGAGGGAACAGAGAATAGCCTCTATTACCTCAGTCGCATGCTCCTCGATGCGGAGGTTAGGTATTCCCCCATCGAGAAGAGCTGCCTGGCGCTCGTATTTGCCGTACAGAAATTACGGCACTACTTGCAGCACCATGAGGTACAGTTGGTTTCTCGGGTAGACCCGTTGAAATATATCCTGAGCCGACCTATGTTGACTGGCCGTCTAGCGCGGTGGGCTGTGATTCTCCAGCAGTTCGACATCAGGTATGTGTCTCAGAAGGCCATCAAAGGGCAAGCGTTGGCAGACTTTCTGGCCGCTCACCCGACCTCCGCGGATCAGCCGCTGGATCTAGGCTTTCCTGATGAGACCATTCTCTCGGTTGATCGAGCCGATCCATGCTGGCAGATGCACTTTGACGGTGCCTCCCGGAGCCCCACCGGTAGGAGACTCGATAATCCTAAGCTCAACAGAGTGGGCTTGGGTATCGTCTTCATTACCCCGGAGCGAGCCGTGCTGCCATACTCTTTCCTGTTGTCAGAGGGCTGTACCAACAATGAGGCGGAATACCATGCCCTCATCACCGGCCTCGAGTTAGCTCTCGAGATCGACGTGCCCCATCTGTGTGTGAAAGGGGACTCCGAGCTGGTCATTAAGCAGATCAATGGCGACTATGTTGTCAGGAAGCCGGAACTTGTGCCATTGTTGGAGTGCACCCTCCTTCTGATGGCCCGGTTCCCTTCTCGGCCAGAAATTGTCCATATTCCCCGGTCGCAGAACGGTCGAGCAGATGCTTTGGCCAGCCTGGCTGCGTCACTTGCGGAACCTGAACAGGACAACCTGATCGTCCGCGTGACGCGCCGCAGGCTCATCGCTCCCGTTATCCCGGAAGAAGATCGCGGCCCGTTGGTAAGTAATCTCACCACGGTTGCCCCTATGCCCGGAGCCCCGAGTACCCCAGATATAGCGGTCGGATCAGCCCCTGATTGGAGGACGCCTTTGGTTGAGTACCTCCAACATGGCATTCTTCCGTCAGATCGGGCCGAGCGCGAGCGAGTTCGACGCCGCGCATCGCAGTTCGTCCTCCAGAGCAGTCCCGGCCTGGAGCAGATCCTCTACAAACGCGGATTTGATGGTGTTCTCCTCCGTTGCCTTCAGGGAGTTGAGATCCCACGAGTCATGCAAGAGGTTCATGCTGGTTCATGCGGCGCCCACCAAACTGGGCCGAAGCTGTCCCACCAGATTCGGAGGTTGGGATACTTCTGGCCCTCTATGATCCATGACTGCATCGAGTACGCCAGGAGGTGCCATGCGTGCCAGGTTCACGCGAACTTTGTGCATCGGCCGCCGGAGCCTCTCCATACCACAAGGTATTCCTGGCCCTTTGCAGTCTGGGGACTGGACGTTGTGGGACCTTACCCGCCGGCGACAGCTCGCCAGTGCCGGTTCATTCTGACCGCCACGGACTTCTTCTCCAAATGGGCAGAAGCGATTCCGCTCAGAGAGGTCAAATCCTGTTCGATCGCTGACTTCGTGACCTCCAACATCATCTATCGATTTGGAGTGCCTCACGCTATCCTCACGGATAACGGAACCAATTTCCGAGCAGCCGAGTTGAAGAAGTTGTACGCCAAGTATAACATCCGCTCGAACCATACATCTCGCTATCATGCGCAGGCGAATGGACAGATCGAGGCGTTTAACAAAACCCTCTCTAACATTCTGCAAAAGATGGTTGGTCAGAACAAGAAGAGTTGGCCGGACAAGCTCCCCAACGCCCTCTGGGCTTATCGGACGACGACTCGCAATTCCACCCAGATGACCCCTTATTCCCTGGTGTATGGAGCTGAGGCCGTCCTGCCCATCGAGATCCAGTTACCGTCCTTGCGCACTGCGGTCTACGACCAGCAAGCGCCGGACAGAGTTGCTGAAGCCCGTCTAGTCGAGTTGGAAGCACTGGATGAGAATAGACTTCGCGCTTTGCACAACTTGGAGAGGCATCAAAGCAGGATGGCTCGAGCTTTCAATAAGAAGGTTCGCCTCCGCTCCTTCCTACAGGGTGATCTAGTGCTAGCCCTAAGAGCACCGATGATCCCCGGCAGGAAGCCGCCCAAGTTGGAGCCCAAGTGGGAGGGACCATTTTGTTGTCCACAAGGTCTATCCCAATGGCGCGTACTCCCTAGCGACTATGGATGGTGAGCGTGTCACTCCTCCCACCAACGCTAGGTTCCTCAAGCAATACTTTGCCTGAGTGTCACCACGTCCTGCACGACGTTAAACTGCATTCGTCCAGGCTACAAGACGTTAAACTGTTTAGCATTCGTCCGCGCTGCAAGACGTTAAACTGCCAAGTGCTACGTCCTGCACGACGTTAAACTGCATTCGTCCAGGCTACAAGACGTTAAACTGTTTAGCATTCGTCCGCGCTGCAAGACGTTAAACTGCCAAGTGCTACGTCCTGCACGACGTTAAACTGCATTCGTCCAGGCTACAAGACGTTAAACTGTTTAGCATTCGTCCGCGCTGCAAGACGTTAAACTGCCAAGTGCTACGTCCTGCACGACGTTAAACTGCATTCGTCCAGGCCACAAGACGTTAAACTGTTTAGCATTCGTCCGCGCTGCAAGACGTTAAACTGCCAAGTGCTACGTCCTGCACGACGTTAAACTGCATTCGTCCAGGCTACAAGACGTTAAACTGTTTAGCATTCGTCCGCGCTGCAAGACGTTAAACTGCCAAGTGCTTCGTCCCGCATGACGCTAAACTGCACTACGTCCGAGCTACAAGACGTTAAACTGTTCAGCATTCGTCCTGCATGACGTTAAACTGCCTCTCCAGAACTACGTATGGCTTGATTCCCATCCTTATGGGATACGTAGGACCGCCTGAACCCTCGTGTTTCAGGCCCAGCCCCATCCTTCGGGAATTTCCATCCCATCTCGGGCCCTTGGCCCAGTTGCCCCGGGGTGTGCGGCGTATGGTGTGAGTGCGGGGCTATGCCCTCATTCACGTCGGTTTGTTCGTCACGCTGTACGCCCCCCTCCACGTTTGGGGATGCCTTCTGCTCCCCCCTTCTTTTTTCCTCATCGTCCTGCATGACGTTAAACTGCCTTTCAAGAACTACGTATGGCTTGATTCCCATCCTTATGGGATACGTAGGACCGCCTGGACGCTTGTGTCTCAGGTCCAGCCCCGTCTCTTGGTTGATCACGGGGACCTGCCCCCCTTCGGTTGCTCTCAGGGTGAGTCCTCCGACCCTTTCCGGAGATCTGTTAACATGTTTTGGGGTGCTTCGGTCTATGACTCGTAGTGTCAGATTCAATCCCGACAAGTCCTGTGTTGCTTGTCAGGCCTCGCGCTTCCTCTTGTTCGAGCCTTCACTCAAAGGGATCCTCGTTAGCGGTTTGGGTACGATGCCTCAGTGCTCTCCCACCGCTCCGGGTCGATTTACCGGCGGGTCTTGGGCCGCAAATCGATATGAATCCTGCGATTGAGCGGTTGATGCTCGTTTGCTTGCCCCGTCTTAGGCTGACGCGATCGGATGTTGTGTTGCGAATGCGTCAGCAACGTCCTTGATCGCCATGTCAGCTCTCTCGGGCTCTGAACATTGGTTGCGCAGTCCTCATCACACTCCGCCTTTGTGCGTTGTAGTGGGATCTTGACACTCTCTTCATACCGACCTCCGGTACGCCTCTACACGTTAGGCAGACCAACCAGGGTAATGATGTCGTTCGAGGCTCCCATGATCTGAGCACCAAGGATATATGCAGATATCCTCCCTAAGGGCCATGCGTAGCTGGACCCTCGTCCCCATAAGGAGGAGGGAGTCGCCCGAACAATTGCGTTCTGGGCCCAGTATATCTGGAGGCTAGCATCTCTGCCCCTCGGGTGATGGACATACGCAGACCCCTATCCCAAGACTCTTTTCCTGGAATCGTGCGTGACCGCAGGGCTGGGTATGTTCCCACCTCCGCCGTGTCCGCCGTACCGCGGTAAGCGGATTCCTCCATGGTCCGAACCACACGACCTTAAACTGTGTTGTCTGGTCCTACCACACGACCGTAAACTGTGATCGTCTTGGCCGCCCGACGAGAAACGGCACTGCATCGTGATGTCCTCCTCAGGGGACACTCATGTTGGGCGCTGGTTAATGACCACGCCATTCATCAATGCCTTCCATGGCTTGATTATTGTGGCGACGCCAGAGATTTCTCAATCACGGGCATGTCGCCGCACAAAGAAAAACCATTCATCTTTAAGGACAAACAAGAAATATCAAATGCCGCTCCTTTTGTGTGCGAGGGTCAGACCCGCACTCTTCCCCGCGCTGGTGCCCGATTGTGTTGCACCGCGCTTCAAGAACTACGTGCGGCTTGATTCCCATCCTTATGGGATACGTAGGAACGCCCGGATGTTTGAAACTTCGGGTCCAGCCCCCCACCTCTTAGAGATTCCCCCTTCTCTGGGGAATCCGCCGCCTTCAGGTCACCCTCAAGGCGTGTTCCCCGACCCCTTGCCGTGGTCCACCGGTGTCAAGAGTACTCTGGTTTATTGCCAGGAGGGTCAGGATCCGCTTGGTCAGGTTTCCTCCACTTTTCAGGCTTCGTGCTCCCTTTCATTCGGACCCATCGTCTACGCCCTGGGTGGAGCCCCCCGTGAACGGTTCGGACACAATGCCTCAGTGCTCTCCCACCGACTCGGGCCGGTACCCCCAATGGCCTCGGGCAGCAAATTGATATAAATCCTGCGATTGAGCGGTCGATGCTCGTTTGCTGCCTCATTCCACCAACGGTTGGTGCGATGTTGATGCTGCTTTTCCGCCACGGTCGGCAGTATTCTCATATCGTCACGCCGGTGCTCCCGGTCCTCGAGTGAATGGCCGCATGATTCACATTTTCCACCTCCCATTCTGACCAGGCGAAACCTCGACACTCTTGACACTATCCCTCAGTGCATCTTCGCATATCCAGGGGATATGACCACGATGTGGCGTGCTTTGAGCCCTTCTGGTCCGAGCTCTAAGACCTTAAACTAAGATCTCCCCTTATGGTCCGAGCTCTAAGACCTTAAACTAAGATCCCCCCTTTATGGTCCGAGCTCTAAGACCTTAAACTAAGATCTCCCCTTATGGTCCGAGCTCTAAGACCTTAAACTAAGATCTCCCCTTATGGTCCGAGCTCTAAGACCTTAAACTAAGATCTCCCCTTATGGTCCGAGCTCTAAGACCTTAAACTAAGATCTCCCCTTATGGTCCGAGCTCTAAGACCTTAAACTAAGATCCCCCCTTTATGGTCCGAGCTCTAAGACCTTAAACTAAGATCTCCCCTTCTGGTCCGAGCTCTAAGACCTTAAACTAAGATCTAGCCCTTATGGTCCGAGCTCTAAGACCTTAAACTAAGATCCTCTAGCCCTTATGGTCCGAGCTCTAAGACCTTAAACTAAGATCCTCCACCTTTATGGTCCGAGCTCTAAGACCTTAAACTAAGATCCAGCCCTTATGGTCCGAGCTCTAAGACCCTAAACTAAGATCTACCCCAAATGGGGTCCTACGTCCTGCATGACGTTAAACTGCACTCACAGAACTACGTGTGGCTTGATCTCCAGCCTGATGGAGTACGTAGGAACGCCCGGGCATTTCGACTCGGGTCCAGCCTCAGGGATCGTTAAGTCCCGCCCCTCCTCGTCGCCGGCCGTCTGGCCTGACTTCGGGTAGAGTGGTGCAGTTGTGATATTCTCCCCGATTCAGCTCGGGATGCCCCATCGCAATGATGGGAAGCGACAGTTTCCTCGTCAGAGAGGTGCTGTCTGAGAATTGAGGTGACTCACGGCCAGATTAGTGCATCCGCCCAATACGCTTTCCCCACGGTGGCGCAATTTTGAGAGCGTTGGATTCTGTCCGAACAAATCGTCACTTCGCCCCACGCTTCGCATGCCCTGTTGATCTGGATTTTCCACCCTTGTGTCTGAAGGAACCCCAAAGCGGTATTCATGATGACATGTGGTCCGCCTCCTGCAATATGAATGATGGCCTTTTTCGGTCCGTCTATTGCAGTTGTTATGGTCGATCCACTGTCCGCCTACCGTCTTGGGCATTTCCTGGAAGGCCGATCGTTGTGGATGTCTGGATTCGGGACACGCGATTCACCCTTTCTCATTTCCCTATGTTCGGATAAAATCTCAACGCCCCTAGCGTTGTCCCGCTCGTGTGTTGGAACAAGTTGGGGGACGATACATTGGTTAGGTCTGAGGTCTCCTTTCCCAGGAATGACCTCCCTCTTTTCTCCAGAAACCCAGGCCCAATTATGGATGCCTGATGCTTGGTTAACACTCCCGCAAGACAACGAATTGTGGTTGAGCATGTTAAACCAAAAGACGCAGATAAATATGGCGATTCATACAAGTGGATCAAAATATTAAGTAGCGGAAGCAAATGTTCTGGGAATGGCAAAAAACAGCCCTTAGGGATTAGCGTGCTGAATGAGTCTTTCTAATGCCGCTACCCTTTGGCTGGCGGCCTCCAGGGCTGCTTCTCGTTCTCTGCGTGCCCTCTCCTCGTCGGCGGTCGCAGCACGCAGTTCGTCAATCCTGGCCTGTGCACGCTCCCGCTCGACTTGGAGTGTGACCATCTGTTGGCCCGCCTCCGTCAGCTGTACCTGAGCGTCGATCAGTTGTGCCGATAGTTGCTCCACAAGCTCGGTACATGCTGCGACGAAGGCCTCCTTCTCTGCCGCCTGCCCTTCGAGGCGCCGGACTTCCTGCTCTGCCGCGATGAGCGCCTGCGTGCTCTCCGACATGTCCCGACTTTGTGCGACGTCGGCACGCCGGCGGCTCTCGCGCATCTTCTCGGCCATGAAATCACGGACCGTCAGATGGAGGCGTTGAGCATCAGCTCCCCCGGCACACAGGAAGCGCAGCCAGGTCTGAAGTGATCCCATGCGCCCCAGCCATTCCGATGGGTCTCGCTTGAGGAAGCGCTGGATGCACTTCCACCCCCTGCGTCGCGTTACCCGGCTATCCTCGACCGCCTCCGCGTCCGAGTCATCCATCTCCTCTGGGTCGGCAGGCCGGTAGGAAGGGAAGGCAGCCAGCAGGTCTGCTGCAGGGTCCGCCCCTGGGAGGTCCTCACGAGGGATAGGTTCCCCAACATCCGGGCAACCTTCTTCTCTCTCCCCAGCGGCGCTGACACCCTCGTCAGCCCCCAACCTCTCTCCGGTGGCAGCACCGCCGACGTCCGCAGCCCCTTGATCAGCAGTTGGTGGGGCCGGCTCGGTTTGGGAAGCCTGTTCCGGAGCAGGCGGCATGTCCACCACTGGTCCACTCGTAGATGGCCCGGGTTCGGCAACCCGACGAGCCTCCGATGTTGAGATTACTGCGCAGGGCATGCCATGGTTAGTCACGGATCGTCAATGGCAAGCACCAGCAGTAAAGTAGGGAGACTTACGGGAGTTCGGAGCATCATCTTCCGCTACCCCGGTCGCCGCAGGAACAGTTGCAGCAGGGGACCCCTTAGCGCTTGTCAATTGGATAATGGGTGCCTGGCCCCCGCCTTGTCCTGCTGGCGCCTCTCCTACTCCTGTTGAGGACGCCTGACCGACGTCCGTGTGCTCCTGAGAAGGATGGAGAAACGGGTTAGAAGCTGCATAAGAGAATGGATGAAGCAAGTTGAGTAGGGATAGAAGCGGACCTCGAGGAGCTCAGTGACATCAACGTTGTCAGAGCCGGCCACCTCGCCGCTCTCCCGTGGGCTCCCCCGATGGGACCTTCCCTCGGAGCCTTCATCCTCCCCCGTCTCCTCCTCCTCCTCGGAGTCGTTACTGTCATCTTCTTCCGGCGGCATCTGTTCCGGAGCGGGCTCGAGACCGAGCATCACCTTCACCAGAAGGGATGGCTCCGCACGCTGACCACGTTGGCGCGCGTACTCGTCCATGGCCGTCAGATATGCATATTGCCGGTTGAAGTCCACCCTGTCGGTGATCTGGAGGCGCCCGACCTCTGGCAGATAGATTCCTTCTCTGAGTATCTTTCGCCAGATGACGTCGGTCCCCAGTGACTGCCGCAGGGTCATCCAGGCCGACCACAGCGCCGGGAAGACTGCATCGTGGGAGGGTTCGAGCAGACGTCTCACCTGCTTCCCGGGCCGCTCCTCGACCGCCGCATGTGCCCCCTCTCTGGGCGCTGAGGTCGTAGCGGCAGCCTGCGATGCGCCCGCCGCCGAAGTCCCTGCTCGCGCCGGCCCCGCTGCTTGGCGCGCCTCCGTTCTCCCCCGTGTGGCGGCGCCTCGCCTCCTTCCTTGACGCCCGGTCTCCGCACGGGTAGCCTCGAGCCGCCGAACTAGCTTCCGCAAGAGCCCCTCAGGGTACGCGATGGCCCAGTGTTCGGCGTACTCGGTTGCCAAGCCTGCGTTAACTCCGGTAGGAGGGAGGGTGATGACGTCGCCAGAGCCGAAGGCGACGAACATCAGCCACATCTGGCGAAGGACGCCGGGGTTCGTCTCCTCCCGGACAGCAGTGAATACCCTCTTCGGCATCCGCTGAAGGCACCCGAACTGCCTGGCGAACCGGGTCGGCACGTAAGGCTCGCAGATCACCTTCCCGTCGATCCGAGCCACGAGCACCCCGCCCCGCATGTTCAGGAAGTATTCATGCTGCTCCAGCGGGCCCTGTCCGTTGTCGATCATCTGGCCGACGGGAGTGGGGAACGGGCTGAAGTTGAAATTGGCATGATTGCCAATCCGAACCCTCACGCCCTCCTCACTGAGGGTCATCGGAGAGACCCCCGCAATGTTCAGCAGGGAGGGTCGCAGGCCGTTGCCCGGAGGACTGATGGCATTTGGGAACGTATACCCACCAAGGTGAGCAGCCACCCAGCCGTGGAAGAACTGAAAGGGCCCACAGATCCTTCGTGGCGACCCCCCTCGTGAGATGCGTCCCAGAATGGCATACAGCCTCGCCAGTACTGGGACCCCGAGGTTGTACCTCTTATTGGCAGCCATGGCGCCCGCCATCGCCAGCGTCGCCGGACGGACGCCCATCCTCGCATCCCGCACTGGCAGGAGCCACCCGCTCAGAAAGGCGGCCAGGAACGCCGCGTACCGGACGTTCGGGTCCCGGGCCTCGATGACGCGGTACCCCCATGAGCGGTAATCGCCCGTCTCCAGGACCCGCCAGTACGACCCGTTCCGGCTCCTCTGAGCTGCGGTCGGGCACCGCTTCCCCCTGCCTGGCATCTTGACCGCCAGGTCATGCTCCAGGAACTGGCCGAACCAATCCTTGTAGGCTATGTCCTTCTGGAAGTCTTGGATCCCGAGCCGCTGCGTAGCCAGGTCAAGAAGATGCCAGGTCAGAATGGGAGTCTGTGACCTGTCCTCCCAGATGTTCTTCGGTGGCAGGAACTCATCGTACTGGTAGCCCTCCAGCGGGATACCTCCGATGCAGTGGATGTCCCAGAGACCGATGCCGACCTCCCCATGGTGAAGATGGAAGGTGTTGGTATCCGGGGACCAGCGAGTGAACAGCTCCGGCCCGAGCTCAGACTGCTGGTAGAAGTGGAACTGCGACGTCCACACCGCCTCGAACAGGCCGATGTACCGCAGCTCCTCTGCGAAGTGATCGCAAGTGTGGCGTACCCAGAACGCCCAGGCCCATTCACTGGTAAAGTTGCCCCCGGATCGCAAGTCCCAGTCCTTCAGCCAGCCCTTGGTGTCGTCAGTGACACTCTGACGGTATGTGCTCGAGTAGAGGGCTGGAGAATTCTCCGCTGTAGGCTCACCCCCATCAATGGTTCGCGTCCTCGGGTTCAGGACGTAGACATCCAAGTGCCTGGTTTCCCTGGCAGGATGCCCATTGTTGGTGATGTTATAGCGGTGAAGCTCGTCCTCCCGAGTCACCCAGGTTCGCGGCGCATCAATCTCGAACCCTGGCACCGGAACCTCATCGAGGATGCCGAAGTTCCAGAGCGGCAGGTTGTCCGACAGTGGATATGTCTTCTGGGCCGGCGTTAGTAAGTCGAACAAGGATTGATTGTTGGAAACAATCTCCTTGGCTCCGTAAACCTCCTCGTTCGTCGCCATCTCAGCTCTGCGAGTGGCGGCATCCCCCTCATTTCCTCTGTGCGCGGCCATCTCAGAAGTCTCGGGAGTCGTGCGGGTTAAGGGATGAAGAGTGCGGGATCGGACGAGGCTGGTGGAAAAGTTTGAAGGTTGGCGCGCAATCCAAGTGGACGGCGCGCAATTGGGAAGACTGTCGCGCAAAGTTCCGGGTTTTCGCGCAAAAGCAGGCGAAATCCGGACGGTTTTGCGCGCCGATCGGGCGAATTTCGCGACCGGAAGAGGCAATTTCGCGCACGAGAGCTTTGGAGCTTATCGCGCGGAAGGCCAGAGTACGGAACGCGGGACCCAGCGCCCCTATTTATAGGCGAGGCCGGGCCCGCGCTGCGCGGAAAGCGCTTTGCGCGACCGCAGCGGCGAATTTCGCGACCGGTGCCCCTTTTTGCGCGCCTAAGTCCCGCGCCGCCCAGGACTTCGGCATTCCGGCGTCTCCCTCGGAACCCGATCGTTGCGACCTCTCGCCGATCAGATTCCGAGGGGGGGCTTTTGTAGACGCCGGAAAAGTCCGTTGCTCCCAAACGAAGCTCCGGATGCGGAAAGCGAGGTCATATTTGGAGTCGGAAGGATGTTTCGGAGGGCCCGGAGGCCTTGCGCGGAATTTCAGAGGCACGCGCGCAAAGGTGATGACCCGCGCGGAAAACCCCCGGGATGCGCGCAATGCGCCGGCTCGGCGCGCAATTCTGCGCGCCGCGGGTCCGCGCGACTCCCTTACGCGCCGCGCCCGATTCCGCGCCCGCGAGAAGAATTTCGCGCTCGCACCCTGGATTCCGCGCCCGGGGTTGCCTATAAATACAAGGCGACCCCCAACGTTTCAAAGGTTGCTGGAAGTCGAAACGTCTCCCGTGCGCGCAATTCAACCCCTTCCGCGCGCAATGACGAACTTCAGGTAACCTCCTTTCTTTCGCGCAAGAAAGCCTCGGGGTCCGCCTTCGCGCGCAATCCCCGCTGGCTCCTTTCATTTGAATAAACACTCACCCTAAGGCCTTTGCGCGCAAAAGAACCCGCTTGCGCGCAATTGCCCCGGGGTGCGCGCAATCCGGCCCGATTGCGCGCACCCCCCTTCTTTCAAGTGGCCATTCATTAGAGAATGAGCCGTTGCCCCCGCGCGCTATCCGAAGCCCGGTGTGAGCAATCTGAAGCATCCGCGCGCAAGGCGCTGGCCCAATTGCGCGCCAGCCGTCCCGATTGCGCGCCGGCCCGCAGTATTGCGCGCAAAGCTTCCTTTTTGCGCGCAATCTGCCAAGGTCGCCCCCGTTGACCTCCCAAGGTTACCCGCCTGTGTGGCACCCGATGATTCTCATCCCGGGTGCCCGCACCGTGCGTTGTCTTCCCGTGCGGCCCTCCAGGCTTGCGCGAAGTGACACGCACCTATGTCCAGCATGACGTTAAACTGCATATATGTCCAGCATGACGTTAAACTGCATACTCGTCCAGCATGACGTTAAACTGCATATACGTCCTGCACGACGTTAAACTGTACATCGTCCGTGCTGCAAGACGTTAAACTGCCAAGTGCTTCGTCCGGCAACCTATGCCCAGCATGACGTTAAACTGCACACCCGTCCAAGCTGCACGACGTTAAACTGCCTAGCCCCCATCGTCCGTGCTGCAAGACGTTAAACTGCCAAGTGCCTCGTCCTCAACACATGACGTTAAACTGTACTTCGTCTGGCAAGACGCTAAACCGTCCGCAACCTGATCCCGTGCTCCGCACGCAGGGTCTCCCCCGGTTTGGACGTGGCCCCCACCCGCTCGTCTCTGCAGGGATGTCGGGATTGTCCCCCTTTTGGGACGATTTAATGGGAGTGGCTTTTCCCTACGGGGGCAGGGTATTACAAACCCCTAGTTTCTCGTGGGAGGCTGCACATGTGTATCTCCATTGCACCTCCCCACTGCCGAAGCCAGTAGAAGGTCTGACTGGGATCGAGGTGTCTTTTGCTTTCGGTCCAAGTCCCTTCCAACTGAGTTTTGCAGTATCCGGGCTGCCCCAAGTGCGTAAGTCCTGACAGATTGAACTACGTGGACTTTGATCCCTGTCTTCTATACAGGGTACGTAGGAAGCCTCCCTGAGGCCCAAGCCCACCACCTGGTCGTTCCGGTCGTATTTACGTCCGTTCGTCCATCAGTGGACCCCTCCAGGGTTCACGCTTGCGTTGATTCACCTATGAATCCGCCCCTGTGGGAGACCGCCCGTGTGTATCTCCACGGTGCCTCCCCACAGCCCCCCTTTTCCATTTCCCCTTTTATCGTCCAGCATGACGTGAAACTGTGATCCACCCGGCCGTTCCATCCCCCTCCGTGCGAGGTGGTTCGGTTCAATCCTCCGCCCGGCGGCCTCGACCTCTTCGTGAGTCGGCTTGCCGACGTCCAGCATGACGTTAAACTGTATGCCCGAACTACGTTGACTTTGATCCGTGTTAACGCGCGGTACGTAGGAAGCCCCCCTGGGGTCCAAGCTCTTTACTCCATCATCCATCCTGATCCTTACCCGGGCCGCCACATCCCGGTGGGGTCATGCCACTTCACTTCACTCCACGTTACTTGGGAAGCCGCCCATGTGCTGGCCCCAGCGTCGGAGGTTCCCCGCAAGGGGTTCCGTCATCTGATCCACTTTTCGTGTTGATCGGTCCGATGCCGTCCCCGCTGGACGTTAAACTCGCGGCATACCCCGTGTTAAACACGGGAAGCTGAGGAAAACCTCAGGTGACACAGTTCCCCGCACCTAGTACGGGATGCCTCAGGCCATCGTGCCTTCGAGAAGCCCTATTAGGGACGGAAGACAGACGTGCAGAGCCGCAGTGTTACGACACGCCCCCAGCACCCAGAGCCACCCGGCCTTCTCACCGCAGGTTGCTGCCCCGCCCAGACTCCTTGGAACGTCCGGGCGGAAGCAGCGTAATTAACCGGTGTCCATGAAGATATGGCGCCGGGAACGAGATTCACGAACATTCTTAAGTCTATGAGGGAGACCCGGATTAGGCGACAAGTTCCGAGGAGACGTCCAAGGAAGGAGAAGCCGACATCCCATCATCCCGGTTTCGATCAAGGAGCAGACGCCCCTGAATAAGGGACGGATGCCGCCCGCCCTTGGAAAGCGGGACTGCGGGACCACAAGCCGCGCGCCCATCCCCTCGGGTTGACGGGTGCACGCGCGAACGCGTCCTGGCGGAACAGCGTAACCCGACGCACATCCGCACCGAAACATATACTCATTAGAACATGCAATGGATCCACAACCACTTATTATTCATCAAATGATTATATTGTTCTCTCACCCAAATGTGTTGTAAGATATATTAATTTAGTTATGTATTTGATTTCATCTGTCATAATTTTGGGAGTATTAGGATTGATTTTACTTATAATATGAACATTTAGTTTAATTATTATTTCATATTACTAATAATAACTAATTTTCACCCTTTAAATTAATGCAATCTTCAATAATTTTGATACATGGAACATTGAAATAATGCAACAACTATGTAAAATGAACTAATAAATTTTAGAACATTGATATTATAATTTAATTATAATATCAATATAACACACGTATATAATATGAAAATAAAATGTTTACTATTTTTAAATGTGTTTCATATCTGATGTTTTCTATTTGATTATCAATAGTTTTTATTAAATGTGTTTCTGTTTACAATTTATCTATAAATATATATATTTATATGTTTCTATGTTTTAATATATTCACCAATTATTTTTGTGGTATCATATATTGAATGGATCATAATTGGATACATTTACGAAGAACCAATAGTGAATATGAAAAAGGAGTTGATGAATTATTGGAATTTTCTAAATGACATCTTCAAAACATTGATTTGATTTTCTGTCCATGTGTGAAGTGGTTAAATATGAGAAAGTTAAACTCCAGAGAAATCAAGGACCATCTCATTTGTTATGGTTTTAGCCGTAATTATACACTTTGGATCTGGCATGGTGAAAGAAATGAAAATTCAATATCCAATGTTGATGACAATATTCATAATGTGGAAGAGGATCAAATTAAAGAATTAATTCATGATTTGGGTTTTGAAACCATAAAAAAAATAGCAACTGTTGAACGATTGTATAGAGATTCTAAGAAAACATTATTACCAGGTTGCAGTAAATATACAGTGTTATCAATAGTTTTTAGATTAGTTAACCTAAAATAAAAAAAATGGGTGGAGTGATAAAAGTTTCTCCATCTTACTTGAGCTTTTAAAAGAGATACTTCCAGAAGGCAACGGGCTTCCAAATTCCAATTATAAGGTGAAGAAAATATTATGCCCAACGAGATTGGGTTATTAAAAGATACATGCTTGCCCCAATGATTGTGTTCTGTATAGGAATGAAGATGGAAATTTATCAAGTTTTCTTACATGTGGGACATCACACTATAAGATAGATGGGAAAGTCAACTCATATTAATTCTCAGGTGATGTCATATAACGTCATGAAAAATCAATTTTGTACTTTCTAATGAAATCTTCCAATATTTTTTGCATACTATTCTGATATTTCAATTGTGATTCTTTTTTAGGTACTAGAATCAAAAATATTTATCAACCAGAGGCCTCTATTGTTCAAAAATATGCATCCGAAGAAGTGATTGAGTTCTATACTTATTATTTGTATGATGTGGAGTATATTGGTCTCCCTATATATCAATATATAACAGTTGATAGTGAAGGTAGAGGGGTTTGAGGCTAAAAGATAAATTTCATTCCACGTGATGAAGTGATGTAGGCACATTTATACATTTTGAACAACACAGATGAGGTTCAATCATATATATCCTCACATATTTCTGATTTAAAGTTATGAAATAAGAAAATAAATGAAAAGTGGTTGATGATTGAGCATAAGAAGACATTTTTTTCATGGTTTAAATAGAAAGTCACCTCAGATATATCTGCATCCGAAACATTGAAGTGGTTAGCAGGGGGACCATCTATTAATGTGATCACATGGTCTAGTGTTGATATCAATGGATACAAATTTTACACAAAAAACCTATATGACAAGAGTACCGTTCAAAATAGTGGTGTGATGGTTTTTGCTTAAGCAGTGCATTTTTTGAGTGCCAAAGATAAAAACCCAATTTCTACATCAATGCTATATTTTTGAGTTCTAGAAGACATATGGGAAATTGATTATATTAAATTCCGAGTCATTTGTTTTAAGTGTAATTGGGTTGATAGTAATAGTGGTGTGAAACATGATGAATATGTGTTTAAACTTGTTGATTTGAAAATATTTAATTACAATGAGGAACCATTTATCATAGAGACACATGAAAAGAAAGTATTTTATGTCATTGATCCATCAAATGATCAGTGGTTAGTTTTTTTGCAAGGAAAAAGATACTATTTTGGTTATGAGGATGATGCTGATGATGTTAGTGATTTACCTAATCATTATTCATCTACTACACAATTTCTGGATGATTACAATGAGTATAGGACAAACACAATGCATATAGTACGTAATGATCATAATGAAGGCATGTGGGAAAACACTAAATTAGTCTCCTAATTTTTCTAATTTTTTATAATATTTATTGATTCATTGATATTTAACTAGAATACTGTAAATTTTTTAGTGAATCAAATGTATTGTCTTGGATATCAAAGAATAGTTGGGCGGTGCGAGAACTGAAAATGCTGGAGTCATGGGACTTGTAAAGCTCACAATTTTTTTGAAACAAGTCACTGATTGCAGGTACGTTTATTTTAATTCTACTTTGTAATACAAATGCATACATAATTATTTAATTAACTAGATAAAAGTATGTATGTTCTATATTTTTATTGAAGGAAAAATACTGTTTTATTGTTGTGTATATTGTGTTTTTATAGGAGTTTTGATTTAATTAGAATTGTAGTTTTTCTTATTTTTCTAAAAAAAAATTAACTAACAATGTCGGTTATTTTAAAAACTTATACCAATTAAAAAAAATGGTTTTCAGCATCGGTTTTAGCCAAAATGGATGCCATAAACCCAAGCCTATTTGATTTTCGGCCTCAGTTTTACCTAAAACTGATGCCGAAAATCGATTATCGGTGTCAGTTTATTTAATAAACAGTTGTTGAAACCCTCAATACAAATGATTTTCAGCATCTGTTTTTAGAAAACCAACATCAAAAATACTATTTTTTACGTTGCCTTTATAGAATTCAGTTAAAAAACAACGTCAAAAATAAAAAAAACGGACGTTAAAATGTGTTTTTGCACCAGTTCGTACATCCTTTCCTCTATCATTTTACTAGCTTCATCATATCCCTTTGAAATTTATGAGCTTGATTTCATTCTCTCCCATACTTAAATCATTTACCCATCCCTTTGAGGTAGTTCCTATTATTTTTCATCCCACATTTTTAACATGTGGGTGGTTGGATCTTATTTCCTCTTTTTTCATTTGATCCACCAACATGAAAATCCATTTTTTCTTATCTCCATAATTGTGGGACCATTCTATGAAATCTATCTCTACTTTGACAGCACAATGTAATTATTATTCATAACTCCCAAATTAATAGATAGCTAGAGCTTTCAAAGCTGTGGTTTTAAACCACAGTAGAATTGATCTATTTTATTACCATTGTTGATAACAAAACTAGAGGCATATATTGCAAGCTATGTGAACGTTCCCTTGTATTCCATGACAAATTCATTCTCCTTTTGATGAATATATAGGATTTCTATCTCCATATTTATTCAAATAGTTTGTGGGAAATACTTGTTAAGGAATAAATTAATAAAATATTCCTATTCTTTTTAATTAATTTTATCCTTTGGATTCATATTCTTTATCAACAACCACTATTGAATGACCTCTCCATCTAATCTATAGACAACAAAATTCAACTTATCCTTCTCAGAATAGTGGGACACTAAAAATATCTTCTCTATTGATTTAACCTACTTTTCTATGACAAGTGGATTAAAATACCCACTAAACATCAATGGTTATTACCTCATAAAATACTTTATATCTAGTTTCTCCTTCTTGAACAAAGGAGAATGTTCTATGTTATCTGGGTTATTGTTCATAACCAGAGATATATGGGGAAGCATCACCATGAAGTTTTGAACTCCAACTCACATGGAATTTGGGATGTAATTCAGAAAATCATTTAATTATCCCTCACATGTGTTTTTTTATGGTTTCTTCTGGTTCCTACTATTTTATAAAATAGAAAAGGCTTGAACAAATCATAATTCAATAAAGCATGAATAATTTATTCTTACACACAAATTAATTATAAATTCATATATTATGGAATCACTAGATTTATCCTTTTTCTAAAACAATACTTATAGGATCATATACCTTAGTAATTTTCTAGTTTAAGAGGAATACATACTTTAGCTATTTATTTTTCATAATGGTTTGTATATATATTTTGATTAACTGAAGCATATACCTTATGCGTGTCAAACCAGTTTTGAAGAAAGACTCATTTTCATGCACCAAGTGATAATCAAGTTAAATCTCAATGCTCCCTTTTTGGGGTTATTACCACTAGGTACAACTGTGACAGAGATATATCAACTTTTAGTATCTAAACAAATATTTCATTTCTTGGATTCCAAACACTCTTATACTTCACCAAAACTTTAGATGTTTACCTATAATAAACTTATCCTTATGGTTTTCACTATTTTTTTCTATCATAATTCTCAAATTAACTAAACCATTCTATGATACCAACTATAGTTACCTAATGTTCTCTTACAATACTATTATATTATTTTTAAGATAAACAATAACAATGATACAATCTGGGATCCAAAGGTATAATATCTTGGTAAAATTTGGATCATACATCACATGTAAATAATAAAACATAAAAATTTATTTAAATCCTTCTTCTCCATCCTTTTAAATGATACCATGATATCCTTAGTACATATATTCACCTGAGGATATAAATTAAAAAATGGGGTAAGCTAAAATCTCAATAAGTGGAGGAATAAGGGGAATGCATCAATAATACATGGGTGAGAATAATCAACATCATCATATCATAAGAATATGATCATAATAATACCTACTAGGGAAACATTTTATAAGGTCATAGAATTTGGAATATTCATAATAATGAAAAATCATAACATAGTAGTCAAATACGACACATAATTGTGTACAAAACTAGCATTATGCCAATGTATAACATATGTTCAATAATCATATCATCGTTATTGTGAAAGAATATAGCATTATGTTTACATATAATATATATAATCTCATGAGATAAATAACATTAACCAATTCATTGGAGGGATATCTAATTCTAGGCTGACCTGTCACATCATAAAATTCTAATAATCATGCCTCCTACATAGAATGTAAAATAATCATAGTCATGAAATACAACCATGGGAAGGAATGAGTTTCATAAGGAATTCATATATCATACTTCATGGGATAAAATTTTGGGTTCAAAAATGAACAAGGGAAATCATTTTTTTCATAAATCATTATTATTCTTTAGTGGAGAAGAAAAACTCAAGAGGATTCAATACGGTGTTTTGGAAAATAAAGTCTTTTTGAATAATCTCTAAATTCAACTTAAAAATCATTTTGACAGGGTAAGAATATTTATAACCCAGAAATAAAAGGAAAAAGAATATTGATAATGAATTTTATGTACATTATAAAAATATCCATACTGAAAATGATGTGAAATAGGGATAACCCAAAAGAAGGCGTTGGGTTAAAGAATTCCCTTACCTTAAATCTCGCTTTATTTCGTCGCTTTTCCACCTCATGAATAATAAAATTAGTTACATCAAAACATTGAAACATAATTGAATTATTTTATTTTTTACCACTATTTATCAATTATAATAATTTTAGTATATTTATAAATTCCCATCATTAAAAGGAAACGTTTTTATATCATGTTTTCCTTAAAAATCTCCCATTTTGTCTCAATTTCGCTGTTTTGTTCAAGGTCATTTATACATAAGTATAATTAATAACATAATATTAAAATAAATATATTTATATATTTATATATTTATATATTTATTTATTTATTTATTTATTTATTTATATATTTATATATTTATATATTTATATATCATAAATAATTTATTATAACCATCCATAAGGGTGGTGATATGAAAGAAGTTGAAAGCATCCTCATTGGTAGTTAACCGAATGTTAACATGAACATTGTCCAAATAATAATAAAGATCGGTATTTAAATATAAATAATTAAAAAATATACATTTTTAATAAGTTAAAATAATTAACATAATGTTAAAATACTACCTAATTAATCTTATAAGATTTGATTTTGAAATCGATTGGAAAAAAATAGAAGAGAAGGGGAAAATGAGAGAAGAGTTGATAAAGCTCACACTTTCTTTGGTATTTCTTCTCTTGTATGGCACAAAAATCCTTTGATGGAAAGAGTTGGTTTACTCCAAAAAATCCATATGGATTCTATGTGGATTTATACAGGGTATTTAAGTAGATATTTTAATTTGGTAAGTTTAATAGAAGTGGTTTTCCAAGGGGGGGAGAGAGGTTATTTATAATTTAGGAGAGAGGTATTTTTAGAATAAAATAATAAATAAAATACTATATCCAAGGTAAACTTTGTAATAGTGATTATTTTGAAAATATAAATCATTCATAAATAAAATAAAACGTATTTATGACTTTAAACCCATTTTTAAATTTAATTCATTTGTTTACTAAAAAGGAAAGTGTAATAAATGAAAAAATGTTATTTTAAGGGAATACTTTTGACTTTAGACTTTGGAAAGTAATTTATAGGTTTGGAAATCATGTTAATTATTTTTTAGTCACTCTTTTATGAAATTAAACACTATTTGTTCTAGAATCAAGTTCTATAAATTATTATTTCATCATTACATCATCAATGATATATTTCAAGATACACCAATTATGAAAAAACTATATTTTTTACTATTCACCTGAAAATGGAAGCATTTCATAAAATTACTTAAAAAATCACAATTGGAAAATTTTAATGTGATTATTACAAAAAATAAATTCATTTTATCAAAATAATTTTATAACATAGGTAATTTTCATTTTTAATATAAAAATTATAATTTTTTAAAAAATACATTTAAATATAGTTTATTAAAAACGTACTAAAAAATTAATTAAGTTTTTAATCATCATAATTATTTTATAGATTCATAATATTTATATTTTATTAAGTTACTCATAATAAATATTATTTAAATTACATTTTACTATTTTGAAGGTAAATTACTATTCCAACAGTTATGTTACTATTCCCAATGGTCAGGTTACTATTCCCAATGGTCAGGTTACTATTCCAATGGCCACATTAATATTATAATAGTTAAATTACCTATTATAAATAACTCTTAATTATTTTACTAAAAATTCATTACAATTCCTCCCAAGTTTCTATATTTTCATTTTCTAAGATAGTGATTGGTTACAAATATTCTGTTTCTTTTCTATAACATTGTTCATTGGGGAGATGATTCTAATAGATTGGGGAGTTACATATTTTCCATTATAGTTTTTCTATTTCATAATTTTTTCCCATTTTAATGTTTATAATTTTCATGGGTTTAGTGGTGGACTAATATAATGATATTCCTTAATGAAATAATTTTTTTTTGGTTTCATTATTTATTTTATGTGTATAATACTCTATAATATAATATAACATACATCTATTTAGAAAAAAAATATTATTAATAATGTTTGGGTTGTGACATAGTGATCGTGATCCCATGTAGGGAAGTCATGCTACTCAGGTGGGGTAGGTGGGTCATATCATTCCCTTTTTCTAGAGCTTCCAACCTCTATTCAAATAGGATGTGAAGGACCCCCTACTCTAACTCAGGGTGTTTGGCCAAAGAGAACTGGTTTCTTGACTGGAGGAGGGGTAGAGTCCCATATGACAATATCTCACCCTGGGTGTTGATTAGCGATGAGGTCAGCAATGTGACTCTTATATCCCTAAAGATCTTATGGAAAGGGTGACAACTTAGTGTATGACTCAGTTTCTAGCACAACCTCAGTCAAGCCAACAAGCTTAGTGGGTCCTTTACCCTTGTAGAGATTTTGTCAAGTAGAAGGTAGGACCTCATAGGGGGGACACCCAAGGCCTATCACCTGTCTCTACTAATGAGTATGGGAACCCATTGGAAGGTCTTCTTGATACCATGTCTCCCCTCAAGAAGTTTTATTCCCATTGCACTCTACATTATCAATCTGGTTTCCCTGATCATCCACGAGATTGATCATGATGATGCTTATAGAGAAAATCGCCGGATGAGACCTTTCACTATCAGTAGATGGCCCTATTTGACGGTCTCATTATTACCTTGGATAAAGACTAAATTATATAGAAACATACTTCCCCCAACTTCTTATCTACACATGATGAGATTCCTCTTCCAAGACCCATCAAAGAATAATGAGGCTCCTAACAAAAGTCCACTAGAAATTCTGGTGGTATCCATATGAGTCAGGGTGCTGAGCCATCAGGAGCACTATGATGCCAAACTTATTTAATTTTTGGTGGATAGACTCAAGATTCTAAACACTTTCTGGATAGGTCAGTTAGTGATCCCATAGTAGGGTGGATGTTTCATAGATATTCTGAAGAAAGTTGGCTACATGAACCTTGGTGAAGAAATCTAGGATGATAATGTTTGGGATTATGGGTGGCCAAAACATTAATTAAAGTTATTTAATATCAATAATCTCCCACAAATATTCCTCTTGATCATCATCTAAAGGTTCATCCACTCTTGGTTTCCCCAAGGTCTGATCAGATTTGGCTGGGAAACCAGGGGTGACACTGATGAAGATCTACTCTTATGCTGATTTTTTTATAGAGGAAGTGAAACATTGAACAACCACCCCTGAAACATTGGGATGTATTATAGATGCGAGGATAGATTCATAACCATATCTATATAGGATAAGTTATACATGACCTCTTTTAAATTATGAAGGATGTCATTCCTCCATGGCATGGCAGAGTTCTCACCATAATCTGAGAGTGCCATTCTTGACCTTGACATCTCTCCCATTTCTAATGTGGAGGGAAAGAGAATAGCGACCGATGGAAGTGAGGATAGTTTCACAACAATCCACTATAAGGAGGTCAAATAATATTTAATCTTGATGTACCTAAGAAGGGATCATGGGCCCTTATGGAGATCATATTTTGGGATGGTTAACCTTAGTTTACAGGATTATACCCCTAGTTTTGGCAGTGAAGTTGAAGGTGCTTCCATCGATCCATCTGTCACCTCCAACTCAAAGAGATTTATGGTGATATGATGATTTCCTCATTTATACCTTAATAAGTGCATGATATCCCTGATCACAATCCTCTGAGGGTCATAGGGATTCATTCCACACATTCTGTGTCTGGTTCCATGGGTTCTTCCCCCATATTGGTCATTCTTCCTCCTACCTTGGGATAGATCTTCGAAGCAAGGAAAGTATTTTTCATGGGGAGGACCTCCATATTATTTGGCAGTGTTTCTAGGAGAACCATGGAGGTGGTATTAGTCATCATAGAGTATCCCATGATGATTTATGATAGATCCCATGATAAAAAGATTCAACCCAACCAACCTGGTGGGAAGATGGGGTCTCAATCACAATCAAAAGAAGATAAACCCCCTCAAAGTGGTTGTAGTGGATGGATTAAGTGTGAAGATGGTGGTAAGGGACACTGGATATAATGAAGAGGCCTCCTGTTTGGAAGGGTTTGTGGCCCATCCCTGAAGTCGACATCAAATATTTTGGACTAGGGCTAGTGTAGAAGGTTTAAGGTTAGCCTTCTTGTTAGACTGAGGAGTCAATAAATTTTTTGATCATGGTTGGGTGAGAGACCTCTTGGGAATCTATTGGGTGGTGTTAGCCATGGGCATGGCCTAAATATCCCCTCCCTCCACGGTATAGGATATCGATTTGTTAGAACTCTCTAGGATGAGGCTATAAAAATGATTTTCCATGATGACTGGGAGTTCTTCCCCCTGTGCTTCCCTTGGTGGTGGTGATGTTGGTGGGGGTGCTGATGCTTCTAGGTTTTGTTGGGTCATATCCCCTATTGGGATGAACCCTTACTATTTGTATCAATGAATGACATCAGAGGGGGAGATGGGGAAAGAGAACACGGTAGTTGTGGATGTGGTGGCCACCATGGTAGGAGTGTAGTTTCACATTATTTCTGTTCAAAAATCTCTCTTTCCCCCATGCCTTTTAATAGTGGGTCGTCAAACATTTTTGGTAGCTTGATTCCTATAAGGTGCATAAAGTCAATTGTTAGTACATGTCTGATTAAGGAAATTCCCAAGGATAAAAACATTTTCTATTATCTCTAAGGTGGGAGAAGGATCCACATTGATGATGTATCATACCAGATAAGCCCACTATTCTTCATTTCTCCAGTTTTAGAAGAACAACTTCTTGTTGGGAACACCATGTTGTATTCATGAGGCCTAATACCGAATTCATTCATTCAATCATGATCAAATATGGTGGTGTCCAATATGACTGATCTAATAACTGTTTAAGGTGAAGAGTTTCACATCAAGTTCACCATTTTTTTCTTGGTACTTTCCATTGGGGCCATGTACCATGTGTGTGGAGATCGTGGTGAAATTTTACCTTCCCTTCCTCTCATGAAGTTGTTTTCTCCCATGTATTAGTAATTCCTCCTCTTGAGTAGCTGGTTGGGTACCCCACATTCCTACTTTCCTAAGGAGGGTGACCTCCAGTATCTAGGTTAGTGACGTTGACTCCTTGATCAAAACGAGATGATGGGATTTCGGTTCCACCTTTGGGGATTATGTGTCCACTTCGCAGACATCTATGGGTAGAACGTGGTGTAAAAACTACCATAGTGAGGCTGGACATGGGGGTCCCAACATTAGGGTTCCTATTCTTAGAAGAAAGAGGTGATACAACATTTTATACTTTTTCTTGAAGAAAAGATAATGGACACAGGGGTTAATGACATGGGTTTCATGGAAGATTTAGGCAAGAGTGGATCTGGTTGGAGTAGGTGTGGAGAACCTAAGCACTCAACTTTTGTGAAACTATGGATGATATAAGAAGGTATTAGATTGGGGACCAGGCGTTTTTAATGTGAAACTCGGTAGTTTCACACACAAGTGGAGTTTTAGGAGACATGTGCTCTAGCATAAGGGAATGACATGAATATTTGGGTTGTAGTTTCATGAAACTTTTGTTGTTACATGAATGTTGGGCTGGCATGAGGGTAGTTCAAGTTATGTGAACCATACTATATTTAGGGGTAGTTGTGCAAGGATAGATCAAACATGATCCTAGGTAATTTAGACCCCATGTAAGGTTAGTCACACAAGTAATATACCTTTAGAAATCCATGGAGGTCTGGAGTTATGTGATATCGTGAAAGGATGGTTTGTGTGAACAAGTGATGATGCTTCAACTTCTATAGGTCCATACCAAAAATAAGAGAGGTGGGTAATGCTATATTTATAGCCGTAATGGTAATATTCGGTCACACAACCCCCATTGTGTCACACAAAGTGGTTGCGTGACCCTCATTCCTTTTGACTGGTAGGAGGTCATGTAAGGTTGTGGCCTATTAGTTTCTTTCTCACCCAACTGGCTTGCATTCAAGTGACTAGTTTGCGTGAAGTAGGGAAATGTTGTGAATGAACATTTCCTTTGATATTTCAAGGATTACTTTGACCCCATGAAACTATTATTTTTTTCATCTTCTTCTACATGCAAATCAGTTGCACGCATAACCTATAAATTTAACACACTTGATAACTTTACTCAAAAATAGTACCTTGGGATAGGTGGTGTCTTTGTTTTATAGAGAACCTATATTACATGGGTTGTGTAACATTTTTTATGCCTACACAAGAATCTCTAAGGAGGGATCTCGCTAAAAAATGTCACTAATAGTGTAGGGCCACCCAGGTAGTGACCAAAAATGTTGATCCTACTCAAATTCTATCTATCCCTATCTAGGATGTATGATGCCGATGATGAGGGTATGATGCCTATTGTGATCCATGTGAGGACACTCCTATAGTTTTTTTATATCTCCTATTTCCATGAAAAATGCACAGGGGAAAATTATTTCAAGAATAGAATCAAGACCCCACCAGCCCATTGGAAATGTAGTTTGACTTTTCCTAACACTTGTTCTATCAGTAACCATCACACATGTTCTACCTAAAATGAATAAATACACCATGAAAGTCCTCCCCTTGACTTCACCAAACATCACAGAGTTCCTCCCTTTATCGAAGCTCTCCACCACCCTGAATAAGCTCAAACATAGGGAACTTTTTCTATGGAACCAAAGGTGGAATAAGGGGCACTGACACTAGGTCACCCCCAATCATTCAGAATCCTAGATGATAGAGGATTCAAGTGATATGTTTTTTCCTACACCACTATAAATAATAGAATTCACCCATCAGTTAAATTTTTTTATCACTAATATTAGAGTTATCATGATCTTTAAGATCCTCTAAAAATGTGGATGACGAACTATCCTCCTTTTAGGGATTATCCATGAATCTAAATTTAGTGTTTTCAACTTCCCACCTCTTATTATTTACTATGGAAGTGGAAAAGAAATTAGGATCTTTCTTGGAACTGTTGGACAAGGAGTAACCTTCTAAAGAGACACAAGCACTTGGTGAATCCCATTGAGATGAGGACACCAGATCACCAACCTTTATGGATATACTATTGAATCCAGAGTCAGTTTAGTAGGATCCACTTCTAATATAAGGGATTAAATCTCTTATAATTTCACATATTTATAAAGATTTATAGTAGCGAACTCATGCATCTATTTTCACTATATCTTTCTCCTCAAGCCACCTCCGACCCCCCATTTATCAACCCTAGTGTTTATCACGGAAAATCACATGGCATGCCTTTGTAAGAACTTGTGGGAGATGTTTAACGGCCTTCAAAGCTAACAACTGGTCTATCCTAGAATATCTAAGTACTTATAGATACTCTACCAATAGTTTTGAACGGTTAAAATCACAAAATTACTTGTTAATCAACACCTAAAATCTAGTTATCATCGACAAACCTTTCATTAGTTGTGTGAAAAGAGTCCTATAGTACTCTACCAGTGTTTTATAAAGGAATCTCCCCATATTCTTATTAGATTCTAGGGGTAGTATACTTACCAATAGTTTTTTCTTCTTATATGAATTAAACAGAGTCCTAGAGAAATCCCTACCAATAGTTTCATTGATTCTTCACCACCAACTAATTCCATGGTGAATGTCATCATAGATGGACTCCTTCACACTTAGAAGTGTGACACTGATGATGGTCCAGGTGAGGAAGATTTACCCTAGGGGTATCAACCCCAATAGGGGAACCACCTAAAAGTGTTTACACATGTTAATAGATACATTCCATGGGTATTGGTATCCCACTAGAGATACCAATCCCAAACACCCATCAAAACCTTGATAGGGGAAAGGGTATAACTAAATATTCGGATATGCTCAAAGAATTCAGGATAAACGAAGTAGATGATTAGATTGGTGCTTTTCTCTTGGATCTTGAGGTTAGTCGGTAGCTCAATACTGATCGCTTTTGGGGATACTGTCCCGATTAGGGAGATATTTAAGAAGAACTCATATCTCTTACAATATAATTCTAAAAACTAATATTAATCAGTCAATTAATCAAGCCGAGGTAGGTGGTTTAACCCAATCAATATATAGTATAAAATTACTCGTGACCTCATCTCTAGTGGATCAATTCAACTTCTCACTATTGAACCATGATTGTTCTATTTTATGGTTCATCAATCCATCCAGGGGGAAAACGCATGGAAAACCCCCATAAAACTTTTATCAGTGCCTTTACAACTCACTTAGAATCTTTGGAGATGAAAATAGGTTTAGTATAGACCAAAAGAAATATATGCTCGGAATGGGTCAACCATGTTCTACTATTTCCAAATTTAAATAATCAAATATTCTCTTCCCTTAATGGAATGGGTGAACAATAGAAACACTTATAAAGCATCACCTTGTAGTGTGGATTGATGTTGGGTACCCCATAGTAGTAGGGAAAAATCAAGCTTCAATGCTTCATCCAAACTTTGGAAGGAATAACATTTGTATGGTACAACAATATGTAACTGTGATCTATCACCAATCAGGATGATCTCCTATGAAAATTACTATACTATTTTTTCTCCACCCTGCATAGGATGAGTATGACTGACCTCTCCAAGTGAAAGTAGTAGGATAATGAATGTGTCTATGACTTAATCACATGATGGAAGGGACTCTTATAATCTATAAACATTCAAATTCCTAGGAAGAGTTGTTGGGGGATGTGTGTAGAGAATTTTTTATTTGAGTTGATCCCAACCCTCATATTTATGAAATATTCAGGTAAATTATAGGAATTCAGTAAGAGATCCCAGTGACTCTAGGAGGCCACGTAGTGGACAAAGTAGAGGTGTTATCAAGAACCCCTACCTACACGAAATTATGAGAGAGAATAAATGACTGCTATAATGTCATCTCAGACCCCTTAGTTGATCCAGATCTAGGTGTACCTATAAAAAAGACCCTTTATGGCACAACCTAACACTGAGAATGTTTCCCAGGGCCCATAATACGTAAAACCAATCATATTCTTTATATATTTGAATAATAAATTCTACTCATTTATGGATTACCAGGTACCTAGATTATTCATATTGGAATTTACTCAAGATTCCATACATAAAAAAGATGTTGGTGGCTAAGTTAAAGAATAATCAAAGATATTTTCCCTACCATATATTCCTCAAACACACCATCCAAGTGTGATTTTTATTCAAGGAATTGATCCAAGGTATGATAGATCATGATATAGTGATACTAGAAGATCCTATGACACATGTCACATGCATTTCTACCATCCCCAATGATGATCAAGGTTTCAAGGATTAGTGGAACATTTGGGATCATAATTCACAAAATTTTTATTATTTGATATCTCAAAAGTTTTCCACTCGATCCCATGGGATTATTATTTCACAACTAAATCAGTTGGAACCCCCTTCGGCTAGCTTGTCCACTCCGAAGACAACATTATATTCATATCATTTTAAAGCTCAAAGGAATTGGTGTTAACATTACAAGGATGATAAAAAGCATATTACATTAAAAAATTTGATGTTCAATCTTATGAATTCATACCCCTCACAATAGAAGGATATCCCATGACCCATTTGACTATGGATAACTCCTATGAAGAAGAACAAGAGTATGCCTTTATCAATGCCATAAAGCTGATGGACCACTGTACAAATCTCAGATATGAATCATGCTAGTTGGATCTTCTTGGAATACCTCATCAAGTATATTAGGACAATGGAAAATTCCCCTTAGGTAATAAAAATTCCTAGGCCTCTACCCTTGATAACACTTCCTACACTGTGAATGCCAGAAGGCAACTGTCACTCCATGCTTTGCATGAACAGTCTTCCATAATCGTATCATCCAACATAACTCTATGGAATATTCAATTAGTTGATAGTTTTTCTTATCCAAAATCATCTAATGCTCAACCATAACCATCCAATTGTTGAAAAAACTGAACAAGTGCCAACAGGGGACCCTCGACCTATCCATTGTGGCCCTCTACCCTTATAGTTAAATAATAGAACCTTAGAAGTATGAGTATGAACATAGAATAGAGTTATAACATACTAAATCACCCTTATAAAATCCCAATTTTGTTCTAAATCCTGGATGTGATCCACCTATTAAAGGATCTTCTTGAATCCTTCACCAAGGCCTTAATGATTCCTCTAGATATTGAGACTAAAATGGACACTATTTAAGTCTATTATAAATGGAAAGGTGAGTAAGAGGGATTTCATACCACTGAATATTTTTTAGGTAAGATGAAATCATCATCATATAGGGACGCATACACCTTGTATATGTATCAAGTATGTTCGATGGAATCAATGCTTGTTGGTGCTTGGTCAGAACTAGCTCTGGGATCAATCTCATCCTAACCCATAATATCCATAAGATTGGGTATACAAAGACTGATTTAGCTCCATCCAACCCACTAATTCAAGGATATCATAATAGTGAATAGAATTTTATCAAAAATATCCAATTGAAGTTCTAATTTAGTGATTCATAATTCAATATCTAATTCAGGATCATCTCGCAAGACACTGCTTTCAATGCATTACTAGGTAGGCCTTAGCTCCACTTATATGCAACTATCCCTTCATCGCATCACTAGTGCTTCCAATACTCCCTCAATAATGGAGTAGGGGTCCTCTATTATAATTCCACCCCCTCTAATCATGTGATAACTTCTACCATGATGTTAGTAATTAAAAGAGGTATTAAAATTACCCCTGGGTTGAGGGGGAAGATATTATCAATGGACTCAATGGCTTAACACCTACCTCAACTAAACCCTAGGATAACTTGAATTGAAATATCATCCTTCCCATCCACCATATAGAAGAAATAATCCTATACAAAAAACACTATTTCATTTTTCCTAATATAAAAGAGTGCACTGAGATCACTTTATAATCATGTGAATGATATGTTTCCCTGAATCCAGGGAATATTTCTCTCATTGCATGATTAAAAGTTTTTCCCATCCCACAAAATTTATGTCTCAAATTTATATACTGAAGATAATGATTTACTTATGGAATGTTGACTGATCTGTGATGTTTCATCATGGTAGGAATACTATACCAATGAATATGGCATAGGATAAGAGCCATGGACTTCATCCACATGGTGTTCAAAAAACATAAAATATAGAAGTTTGATTAAGAATATTCTACCATCACACAAGAAAGTGATCATGTCTCTTATAAACCTATGATTGAGGAGAAATATCCTCCCTTTAGTAATCATGATTTTGAAAAAGATGACTTTGATAAATCCCCTCCCCCATTTGAATAAGAAGTTTTCACTACCATCGATGGGCCGATACTAATGAATGTTGGTAAAGAGGAAGACCTAAGTCTGACATTATTCTATGTTTTCAATCCTTTTGATGAAAAATAGGAGTAAGTTTCTTTATTTAAGAAAAACTATGTCATATTTTCATGGAAATATAAGGAAATTTTAGGGATCAACCCCATGTATCTCTCTATTGTCTCGACCTTCTTATTGGAAACCATAGATACAAGCATGCACCAAGGAAGATGCATCCCTCCCATAATGACAAGGTCAAGGTTGGAGTTGATAATATGATCAGATCCAACTTCAATAGGGAATTTCATTACCCAAAGTGTCTAGAAAAATCCATCCTAGTCTAAAAAAATAATGTACAAATCAAATTTAATATTTATTTACAGGACCTCAATCACCATTTACTAAAGGAAAACTTCCCCATTCTTGTTAGAGAGTTATAGATAAAAAAACCTCTAGTTTCCAAGAAATTTCCTTCATGTAGTGATACTCTAGATATAACCAAATTTTAATGATCCTTGAGGATGAAGATTCCACTACATTCAGAGAACCCTAAGGAATATAATGCAACCTAGTAATGCCCTTCGTCTTGATAAATGCTGGTGTAACATTCCAGTGATTCATTCCACACATATTCAAGAACCTTCTTGTAATGATGGGAGAGTTATATTTGGATGGTTTTATGGTCAAATACCACTAATTCTAGGACCATATCAATGATATTAAGAAAGTTTTTAGCAATCCCAATGCCCACAATATTAATATGAACCCCTTAAAGTGTGAATTAATGGTCATCTTGAGAAATTTAATAGGATTTTTTATCTAATAAAAAGGTATCTAGATTGACCCATATAATACTAAGTCTAATATTTAAATTAACCCTCCACATAATCTACAATATATGTTATCATTTCAAGGATGACTAACATACATATGAAATTTTATCACTAACCTTGATGGAAAATATAAGTCATTCTCCAAGATGATGAAGAAAGGAATATCCTATCATCAGATACACAATTCCAAATATAATTCAACAGTATCAAGAAGTATTTTCTACCTACCCCAGTGATCATGAAACCTATCTAGGGGATTCCATTTATCCTCTATGTAATGAATTTGGAGCAATAACTCAACACACTCTTATCCTAAAATAAAAAGGAGAGAAAATAAAGTATCATGTACTACCATAATCATATGATTCTAGAATTTAAGGGAACATATTATCCTATTGATAAGAATTAACTAACTTTGGTATTTATGTTCTAGAAACTATTTCATTATTTACAATATCATAATGTCTAACAAATCTCCTATATCGACCCACTAAAGTAAATTCTCAACCTTTCCTTATTGACTGGGTGATTGGTGCGATGGGTAGTGATCCTTTAGAAGTTTGACCTTAGGTTCATCCCTTAGATTCATATAAAGAGAAAATAATTGGTATACTTCCTTACCACTCACCAAACCCTAGAAGAGTTTCCCTCAAAATCTGAGTTTTCAGATGAATTCATTCTATCCATTGGTGAAACAAAACCCTACTGTCAGATTCACTTTGATGGTTCCTCCCAAGGCTATATTAGGAGGAGTATAAATAACCATAAAATCAATTAGGTTGGACTTGGAGTTATCTTTATCACTCCCTAAAAGTCCCTCATGAATTACTCATTCATACTTCTAAAGGGGTGCACTAATAATGAGTTTGAATACCAATCCCTCATCACTGGTCTTGAATTGTTCCTTGAGATCATAGTTACATTGTTTCACATGAAGGTATACTCTGATTTAGTCATCAATAAAATCATTGATGACTATAACTTCATAAAATATATTTTTTTTCTCTTTGACAAAACAAACATAAAAGATGATGGCCAAATCCCCCTTTGATTTGAAGATGTTTCATGTCCTGAGATATTAGAATGACTGGGTAGATTCCATGTAAAACATGGTTGCATCGCTTTCGGACCCATACCAGGATGACTTAGTCATCCATATTGCACATCAGAAAGTTATTTAACCCAATGAGCCTAATGAAAATGGCTGGGAATTCAGTAAAATTGGTTATGTTCTTTCTTAGTTGGGCCCCTAAAATTATCCCTAGGAATTAGAAATACCCAATTTGATGACTCTACTTATTGGGTAACTCCAACAATGAATGCTTCCATCAATATGGTCTAAGAGAGAAAAAATACTCAATTTCGCAGTGAAGTTCATCCCCCATGAAAGCCCTAACTAAGAGAAAGTTATTTATAAGTGTAACTTTTATGGATTCCTTCTCCTCTATATCTAAGGGAATGATATTACAAAATTCAAAAATAATATCCATGTTATGATACTTGGGGATGTAACATCCCAAGCTTCCACGATACGCTTATCTTTGAATAATATAGTAGCGTGTGTTGTACGCAACTTCGAGTTCTAACACACACCAAAACCAATCAAACTAGCTGTTATGAATAGTAATACCCACTTTATAAAATATTATAAATTTTATCTTTCAAAATTGACTTCATTTTTGGATTTAGAATATCGAAATTAGCTTCAGGTGAATTTTTGGTATTTTTCTGAAAACATTCAATTTTTGATGAATAGTGAAAAAACACTGAGTTATAGTTTAAAAACGAATTTTTATATAATAATTATTTATTTTATTTAAATTTAATTAAGGTCAAAATGGATACATAATACCTATATAAGTTCAATGTAATTCATTGGAGTTAGGTTAGAATAATTTTAGATATATAAAATTCTTATTGAACTTTTCACCGCCTTTTACCCACCTCCTAGGAGAATTTGGAAATTCACATAAAACATAATTTTACCGCTTATGTGAGAGTAATTTTAAAAAACTAAGAGACACAGTTAATATAAAAGAGTAAAATGTGGTTTAATAAGACAAAAATAATTTTTGGTGAATAATAACTTTTAACTTTTATTTACCACGGTTAAAAGTAAATAGGGTAATTAAGGGTAAAAATGATATTAATATTACCCTAACACATGTCTTAATTCTATTGGAAAAGTGCATATCGACCAAAAACAACCTTAGGAATAAAATATTATCATTTAGGTCCACTTAGATTAGATTAGGACATTTATTATTATTTAATTCAAAGAAGAGTTAAAAGAGTTAAAATCAAAGTTTAATTAATAAAACATTTTTAATACAGGGTTATACATAAGAAAAATTCTATTATAAATAATAATTAGAAAGATAAAAATATTTTATACATGATGGTATTTTATTTATAATTTTTAGACATTAAAAAATTTAATTTATTTATGACACAATGGTGATTGAGTAATTACCTAATTAATGAAATATTAAAATAATTGATATTATAAATATCATAATAAATGTAATTTGAGACTTTTTATGAATTATAATAATTTCCTAGGTTACTATGACATATTATTATTGGTTATATAAATTTTTTTCAACGTAATAATGCTTTTATGAAATTATCAAAAACAAAATACCCAATAGTGTCAAAATTGACACAAAAGAGTTTTTAAAACAAATATTATATTATTAATTGATATTCTATTCCTAAAAATATAAGGTTCGGCCAAAGTACTTATATAATGATAGGTGTCTAATTAATGGACCACTTGGGGGTCTCTTTGAGGTATATAGTAAGTTTATTAACTATATAATATAAAAATACAAAGAGACATGGTAAATGTCAAACTATTTAACTAAGAGTTAAATACAAATGATAAGGTTAATATAGTGACCCAAACCTGTCTAAAATATATTGGTTGGAAGTATTTAGACCCATAACCACTTTAAAATTTAAATAATACACTTTGGATCCATTAGAAACCGAATATTAATTTATTATAAAATAATATTTCTATCTTTTCCAAAGGTGCCCCTCACCCCTCTTATTAAAGGGCACTCCCCCTTCTCTCTAATTTACACCTTCAAAGACTTTTTGCTCGGACAACCCCTGCCCAAATATTCTCTCAACTTTCCTCACTTCAATCTAGAGGCATTATTTTGATCAGAAATCCAATCTAAATAGCCCTTTTGATCAAATCAAAAGGAAGAACTCGAAGAAAAGGTAATGTTTTCAACACCCTCTTTCAAGTTCCTTTCTTCTTCAACTTCTTATTTCTTTGTTATTACCATTATAAAATAATAAATACAGTATATTATATATATTGTGATGTTATTATAAATATGGTACAAGTATATTCAGTATTCTATCCATCCTTTGAATGACATGTCACCATACGTGCGTACGTACGACTTACCGTCTCCACGTCGTGGTGTAATTGTTATTCAAAACATTATTATTTGGATGAGTATAATAATGATATTTAATTCATGTAAATAATAAATATAAAATGATAATTATTCTTTATATATGATATACTATCCATTTATATATTATTTTAATATCAAAAGAATGATATTTTCGCTCATACGTACGTACCGACTACCGTCTCCTCGAACGTGATGAGATTCATTACCCATCGTATCCATTCAAGTCTAATTCTCATTTAATGATTAAAAATAATGTTTATGGACTTGATATCATTATGTATATGAATAATATATAACCTATCCATAACAAACATGGCTTATGTAACAAAACATATAAAAGAAAATGAGTAAGTTAACACCCAAAACGACGATAATACTAAAATATTATTAACAAAGCTTTATTAGAAGATCATATATGATATATTAATTATGTATATGGTTTTTATATATTTTAATAACAATGTTATAACTATTATACAGGAGGTTAACATACCATCGACTAAGAAAAAGTACAAGGTAAGAGTTTATTTCACAATCTCTTCATTATCTGAGGTTGTTTATACGTAATTATCTACTGGGACCTCTTTATCATCCACATCCATGTTTCTTAAAAATGTATTTCAAATAATTATTACTATTTTACAGACTATGGGTTAATTTAATTTATTCCCTTGTTGAATTTTTATAAGAATTTTATAAAGGAATCTTTCTGTCATTTTCCAAACAAGGTCCTTTTTAACCTTTTCGATAGAATTAAGGTAAGAATGTCTTTTTAACTTATACGGCGGGTGCGGCTATTTTCCATAGTTGAAAATATTTGAAACTTACATTAAAAACTTATAAAAATATTTTCAAAGTAAATGTTTTATTTTATAATTATGTGACTTTTAAATGATTTCAAAAAAAGAGACATTTCTCTCAAATAGTTTTGATTTCATCTATGTCAACATCCTTTGATGGATTTTAAGCTTATTTGAAGTTGATTTATTATGATACAAAACTTCCATATTGTATTGAAGGTTTTGTGATATGTTTGACTATGGATGTGTTATTTTTATACCATTCATGGTTTATGGAGAAAGTATTTACATTTTATATGCTAGTTTTAATACGAATGTTTATGTTATGTTTAAACCTGTTCATATGGGGAATGCATTGGACTTAGTAAGTGATGGGTGGAGCCCACTATAGCTCCTCGATGCATCAGTAGGTCTCATGAGACAAACTAGTGTCTTGTCATAAGGCCTTGACAAAATCTTATTTGTAGTCTTGGCACAAGGCCTTGACTATGTGGTTATGATAGTCTGGCATTATGCATTCCATCATTATGAAAGTGGTTATTAATATTTCATGTGATTATTAGACTTGTAGAATATCTATGTGAATAAGTAAATGGCATTATATTTTTTTTATTTCTGCCATATTATGCTGAAGCTAAAGTTTAAAATTCTTTTTTTAGTTATACATTTCCTTAAATGTTTATGCTTATTTATGAAAGTTTCTTCTATATTATTATCCTTTCTGGGCATCTGAGATCAACCCTTTCTATTTTTTTTCCAAGATGTGAAGAATTATTTTATAAATGACCTGAAGGGATATTATAAGGGGATATGAGTATGGAGACAAGATGTTTTTGTAGTTTTCACTTTATGATGTAATGTAAACTTTATGAATGTATCTAGTGATTCCAAGGCTACTAAACTAATCGGTCTTTCGAGACTTGATCTTTTGTGATCATTCCAATGTTATGTAATAATGCACCGACTCTGGGTAACTGGGGTCAGGGCGTTACAGGTGGTATCAGAGGAAGTTTAGTACAAACCTTGGAAGCTAGATTTAGATAAACTATGATTAGAGCACATAGCCCTAAGATAGAATTTGAGGATTAGAATAGAACAACTTCCTAGAATTTTGGTATTTTAGAGATTTTGTGAGTTTTATGAGCAATACATGCCTGTCAGGATACGAGCAGGTAGAGGCGGCTCTAGCACAGATGTACCTAGGGATAAAACCTGAAAACACTACTTTGAGCTAGACTCAAATGGGAACTGGTGCACGACAATGGGCCTTGCTTCACTCTTGGTTACGACACTCCCAGGGGATATGCTTAGGATAATTCTAATTTTCTTTACAAACCATTATGAAGGGTTTATGAGTATATACTTCCTCAAATAAAACATTTTTATGATTATGGATTATATCCATAAATAGTTCAATTTATGTTAAGTGTTTTACAAGTATGGAATTATGTATTTTGATTCATAAACTGATCTAGTTTATGCCATTGATTAGAAATGGCGCCTAGTGGAAGAAATGGAAACTGTATCAAGGCACATACTCCATGTAGGTATTTCCCTCCTGCACAAGATAATTATAGTGGAGCTGGTGATGTAACTGGTTCTGATCAGCTAATCACCGTATGGGGACAACTCACTGAGGTTATGAATAATAACCTAACCCGTATGGAGCACACTGATTCGCAGCGTGGAAGATCAATGTTATATCGCTTCATGAGGCAACAACCACCAAAATTCAATGGGAGTACACCTACATTGGTAGCTGAGAAATGGAAAGGTTCCCTAGAGAAAATATTTCAGGATTTGGGGAGTAGTGAAAGGGAAAAAGTTATCATGGAAGTTTATCGCCTCACTGGAGATGCTGATCAATGTTAGTCATTGATTCAAAACATGAAGGAAGATGATGAAGTATCAAATATGGAATGGAGGGAGTTCAAAGATATTTTCTTAGAAAAATACATTCCTCATGACCATCGAGCAGATATGGAAAGGAAATTTCTGAGTCTGAGACAAAAGAAGGATGATAATGTCGCAAAGTATGAGGCTAACTTTACAAGGTTAGCAAGGTTTTCTAGAGATTATATATGTAACCCAAGAAGTAAGTTTTATCATTTCTTTGATGGGTTAAAATCATTTATTCATCGATCATTAGTGTCACAATCCTTCTCTCCGTACGAATATATTGTCTCATGTGCTATCAAGACAGAAAAATAATTCACTAAGTCTTACAACTTTAAAGAAAAGCAAGAGAAGAAGAGATATGTTGGTCACTCTGGAAATGGAAATAAAGGGAAGAAGGATAAAGTTGAATATCTATCTTGAAGTAAATATAGGAAGAAACACCCCAGTACTTGCTTTAAGGGAATGAGTGTCTATTACAAGTGTGGTGAAAAAGGCCACCAAGCTCGTGATTGCAAAGGGAAGAAAGAAGCTACCAATGTTCAGAGCTACAATTGTAGGGAGATGGGACATTATGCAAATGAATTTCCTAAGCGTCAGGGAAACTTACCTCATAAAAGTCCAAGGGATCAATTCCAAGCTTATTCTATCACTACTGCTGAGGTAAAAGCTCCGAAAGACATGGTGGAAGGTAATTTAATGGTTTCCTCAAGTTTAGAAAATGCCTTATTTGATTCTGGATCATTACATGGTTTCATATCGTCCCAGTTTGCTAATAAAATTAGATATTTCCAATTTTATTTAATAAGGGAGTTGTCAGTTAAAACTCCTAAGGGAAGTATCATTGAAACAAAGTTTTGTGAATCAGTCCCCATTAGAGCAAATAAATGTTCTTTATCTTCATATTTCATTATCATACCTATGATTGAATTTGATATAATCCTCAGTATGTATTGGCTTTCAGACCATGATGAAAAAATTTGTTGTAAGAAGAAGGAGGTTACTATTTTTGATGATGATGATAAGGAACACCTTATCTTTAGAGAAGAATCACCACCAGCTAATTCTTACCTAGATCCACCTCCAGTAGCTCAACTAAATTCAATTATTGGTGTGGAAGAGAATGAAATGACTGTGGGTAAGGAAAGGAATGTTCAAATAGTGGATGTACCAATTGTGAGAGAATATGTTGATGTGTTTCCAGAATATTTACCTGGACATCCTTCAGAATGAGAAGTTGAGTTTTTCATTGATTTAATTCCTAGATCAAGGTCCATATCGAAGACCCCATATAGAATGTCCACTATGGAATTAGTGGAAATAAATAAACAACTAGAGGAATTGAGTAATAAAGGATTTATTCGCCCTAGCGTTTCTCCATGGGGAGCCCGTATCCTTTTTGTTACGAAGAAAGATGGATCCATGAGGTTATGTATCGACTACAAATAAATCAATGCTATAACAATAAAGAAAAAGTATCTGCTACCTTGCATTGATGATTTATTTGAGCAACTACATGGAGCTCAATACTTTTCAAATATTGACCTTCAATCTAGATACCATTAGTTGTGTGTGAAGAAGGAAGACATTCCGACGACAGCATTTTAAACCAGGTACGAGCATTACAAGTTTACAGTAATGCCTTTTGGATTGACTAATGCACCCTCTGTATTCATGGATCTAATGAATAGAGTTTTCAAGGAACATCTCGATGATTTTGTAGTAGTATTTATTGATGATATCTTGGTATACTCCAAAGCTACAAAGATCATGAAAATCACTTGTACATTATCCTAAAGACTCTTAGAAGACATGAATTATATGGGAAGTTTAGCAAGTGTGAATTCTGGCTTCAGGAGATCTCTTTTCCTGGCCATATTGTCTCTAAGGATGGAATCTCTATTGATCCTTCTAAGATAAGAGCAATCCAAGAATGGCCAGCACCAACGAGTATAACCGAGGTGCGTAGTTTTATTGGATTAGTAGGTTATTATCGGTGTTTTGTCCAGAACTTTACCCAATTGGCTAACCCATTAACAAAGCTCACACATAAAGGGGTTAAATTTTTTTGGACAAAAGAGTGTGAAGAATGTTTTGAAGAAATGAATATAAGATTAGTCAATTCTCTTATATTGACTCTACCATCGGGGAATGATGGGTTTGTTATTTATAGTGATGCATCGAAGAAAGGACTTGGTTGTGTCCTTATGTAGAATGATAGGGTTATTTCCTATGAATCACGACAACTAAAAAATCATGAGAAAAACTATCCTACTCATGATCTTGAGTTAGCTACTATAATATTTGCTTTGAAGATATGGATACATTATCTCTATGGTGAAAAATGTGAGATTTATACTGATCACAAGAGTTTGAAGTATATTTTCTCTCAAAAAGAACTCAACACGAGGCAAAGGAGAGGGCTTTAATTACTCAAGGATTATGATTTCACGATACACTATAACCCGAGGAAGGAAAATAAGGTGGTAGATGATTTGAGCAGAAAAGATCATGGAGTTTTGAACATGATGAGAGTTGAAAGGGATCCAATTTTCATGGATCTAGTAAAGTTGGATATGGGAATCACCATGGAAGGTGAAAAATCAATTCTTTTTCAAATGGTTGCCAAACCATCTTTACTAGAAAGGATTAAGAGTTCTCAGAACGATGATGAAGAATTTAAAAAGAAGATTAAAGCTGTGAATTATGGGAGATTGAGAGAATTTGTGTATGAAGAAGGAATTTTGAAATTTGGGAAGAGAATTTTTGTTCCCGATATACCTGATCTGAAAAGGGAATTTTTAGATGGTGATCATAGTTCCAATTTCTCTATACACACTGGGAGCACCAAAATGTATAGAGATTTGAAGGAACATTTTTGGTGGGACAACATGAAGAGGGAGATTGCTGATTTTGTGTCAAGATGAATATTTTGTCAACAAGTGAAAGCTGGAAGGCAATAACTTGGAGGAGTCATGAAACCTCTTCCCATACCTGAGTGTAAATGGGATAATATCACTATAGACTTTGTCATGGGAATACCAAATAATCCTAGAAGGAACGATGCAATATGGGTTATTGTTGATCGTTTTACCAAGTCAGCACATTTTCTTGCTATAAGAGATGATCTACCACTAGAACATCTAGCAAGACTATATATTAATGAAATTGTGAGACTTCATGGAGTAACCCTATCAATTGTTTTTTATTGTGATCCCCATTTTACTTCAAGATTCTGGAAGAGTCTTCAGAAGGCCTTGGATACTGAACTTCGTTTGAGCACTGCCTACCACCCTCAAACAGATGGACAATCAGAACGGACTATTCAAACCTTAGAAGACATGTTGAGATCATGCTCACTTGACTTTCAAGGTATGTGGGATCAATATTTACCTATGGTGGAATTTTACTATAATAATAGCTTCCATTCAAGTATTCAGATGGCACCATATGAAGCGTTGTACGAAAATAGATGTCGTACACCAACCTGTTGGGATGAAGTTGGTGAAACAAAAATCGTAGGCCCAGAACTGGTGGAGGAAATGATGGAAAAGGTGAAGGTAATCCAAAACCACATCAAAGCAACTCAATGTAGGCAGAAGAGCTATGGAAATAATCGAAGGAAGGATTTGGTATTTCAGGTAGGAGATCATGTTTTCTTGAAGGTATCTCCATGGAAGGGTGTTATACATTTCGATAAGAAGGGAAAAGTGAGTCCCAGGTACATCAGACCATTCAAAATTCTAGAATGAATTGGTGTTGTAGCTTACCGTTTGGCAATGCTGCCAAATATCTCCAAAGTTCACGATGTGTTCCACGTATCACTGTTGAGAAAATACATGCCTGACCCAACGTATGTACTCACTTACGAGGAATTAGAACTGGAACCCGATCTATCTTATTGTGAAGAGCCCATTAGGATTCTTGATACAAGAGAATAAGTGCTGAGAAACTGGACGACTCGTCTGGTAAAAGTTCTATGGAGAAACCATAAAATGGAAGAGGCAACGTGGGAACCCGAGGAACTTATGATGAAGAATCACCCGAGTCTTTTCATGCGGTAGTATTATATAAATTTCGAGGATGAAATTATTTGAAGTAGGGGAGAATGTAACACCCCAAGCTTCCACGGTACGCTTCTCTTTGAATAATACAGTAGCGTGTGTTGTAAGAAACTTCGAGTTCTAACACATAACACAACCAATCAAACTAGCTGTTATAAATAGTAATACCCAATTTATAAAATTTTATAAAATTTATCTTTCAAAATGGACATTATTTTTGGATTCGGAATATCGAAATTAGCTTAGGGTGAATTTTTGGTATTTTTCTAAAAATATTCAATTTTGATAAACTGTGAAAAAACACTGAGTTAGAGTTTAAAACTGAATTTTTATTTAAATAATTATTTATTTTATTTAAATTTGATGAAGGTAAAAATGGATACATAATACCTATATAAGTTCAATGTAATTCATTGGGAGTTAGTTTAGAATAATTTTAGATATATACAAATTTTATTGAACTTTTCACCGTCTTTTACCCACCTCCTAGGAGAATTTGGAAATTCACATAAAACTTAATTTTACTACTTTTGTGAGTGGAATTTCAAAAATCCGAGAGACACAGTTAATATCAAGGAGTAAAATGTGGTTCAATAAGATAAAAACAATTTTGGTGAATAGTAACTTTTTAATTTTATTTACCACGGTTAAAAGTAAATAGGGCAATTAAGGGTAAAAATGATATTAATATTACCCTAACACATGTCGTAATTCTATTGGACAAGTGTATCTCGACCAAAAACAACCATAGGAATAAAATATTATCATTTAGGTCCACTTGGATTATATTAGGACAATTATTATTATTTAATTCAAAGAAAAGTTAAAAGAGTTAAAATCAAAGTTTAATTACTAAAACATTTTTAATATAGGGTTATACATAAGATAAATTCTTTTAAAAATATTAATTATAAATATAAAAAGACTTCCTACATAATGTTTTTTTATTATAATTTTTAGACATTAAATAATTTAATTTATTTATGACACAATGGTGATGCAGTAATTACCTAATTAATGAGATATTAAAATAATTGATATTATGAATATCAAAATAAATGTATTTTGAGAAATTTTATGAATTAGACTAATTTTCTAGGTTAATATGGCATATTATGATTGGTTATATAAATTTTTTCGAAGTAATAATGCTGTTATAAAATTATCAAAAACAAAATACCCAATAGTGTCAAAACTGACAGAAAAGAGTTTTAAACAAAATATTATATTACTAATTGATATTCTATTCCTAAATTATAAGTTTCGGCCAAAGGACTTATATAATGATATTTATATCATTAATGGACCACTTGGGGGTCACTTGGAGGTATATAATACGTTTATTAACTATATAATATAAAAATACAGAGAGAAATGGAAATGTCGGACTATTTAACGAAGAGTTAAATATAAATGATAAGGTTAATATAGTGACCCAAACCTGTCTAAAATCAATTGGTTGGAAGGATTTCGACCCATACCCACATTAACCTTTAAATAATCCACTTTGGAGCCATTAGAAACTGAATATGAATTTATTATAAAATAATATTTCTAGCTTTTCCAAAGGTGATCTTCACCCTCTTATAAAAGGGAACTCCCCTTCTCTCTAATTTAAACCTTCAAAGCCTTTTGGCTCGGACAACACCTGCCCAAATATTCTCTCAAATTCCTTCACTTAAACCTAGTTTGATCAGAAATCCAACCTAAGGAGCCCCTTTTGATCAATCAAAAGGAAGAACCTGAAGAAGAGGTAATGTTTTCACCACCCTCTTTCAAGTTCCTTTCTTCTTCAAATTCTTCATTCTTGTTATTCCCATTCTAAAATAATAACTCCAGTATCTTATATATACTGTTATGTTATTATAAATATGGTAAAACCACATTCAATATTCTATCCATCCTTTTAATGACATGTCACCATACGTGCGTACGTACAACTTACCGTCTCCACGTCGTGGTGTAATTGTTTTTCAAAACATTATTATTTGGATGGGTATAATAATGATGTGTAATTCATGTAAATAATAAATATAACATGATAATGATTCTGTATATATGATATAATATGCAATTATATATTATTTTAATATCAAAAGAATGATATTGTCGCTCGTGCGTACGTACGGACTACCGTTTCCTCGAACGCGATGAGATTCATTCCCCATCGTATCAATTCAAGTATATTTCTCATTTGATGATTAAAACAATGTTTAAGGACTTGATATCATTCTGGATATGAATAATATACAACCTATCCATAACAAACACGACTTATTTAACAAAACATATAAAAGAAAATGAGTAAGTTAACACCAGAAACAACGATAATACTAAAATATTATTAACAAAGCATTATTAAAAGATAATATATGATATCTTAATTATGTATATGGTTCTTGTATAGTTTAATAACAATGTTTTAACTATTATACAAGAGTTTAACATACCATCTACTAAGTAAAAGTACAAGTTAAGGGTTTCTTTCACAATCTCTTCATTATCTGAGGTTTTTTATACGTAATTATCTACTAAGACCTCTTTATCATCCATATCCATGTTTCTTAAAAATGTATTTCAAATAATTCTTAAAATTTTACAGACTATGGGTTAATTTAATTTATACCCTTATAGACTCTTTATAAGAAGTTTATAAAGTAAATTTCTGTCGTTTTCCAAACGAGGTCCTTTTTAACCTTTTCGACAGAATTAAGGTAAGAACGTCTTTTTATCTTATACGGTGGGTGCAGTTATTTTACACCATTGTAAAATCTTAGAAACTTACCTTATAATATTATAAGAATATTTTCAAAGTAAATGTTTTATTTTATAATTATATGACTTTTAAATGATTTCAAAAAAAGAGATATTTCTCTCAAATTGTATTGATTTCATCTCTGTCAACATCCTTTGATGGATTTTAAGCTTATTTGAAGTTGATTTATTATGATACAAAAAGTCCATTTTGTATTGAAGGTTTTGTGATATGTTTTATTGTGGATGTGTTATTTTTATACCATTCATGGTTTATGGAGAAAGTATTTACATTTTGTATGCTAGTTTTAATACGAATGTTTATGTTATGTTTAAACCTATTCATATGAGGAATGCATTGAACATAGTAAGTGACGGGTGGAGCCCACTATAGATCCTCGATGCATCAGTAGGTCTCATGAGACAAACAAGTGTCTTGGAATAAGGCCTTGACAAAATCTTATTTGTAGTCTTGGCACAAGGCCTTGACTCTATGGTTATGATAGTTTGGCATTATGCATTACATCATTATGAAAGTGGTTATTGATATTGCATGTGATTATTCAACTAGTAGAATATCCATGTGAATAAGTAAATGAAATTATTTCATTTTATTTCTTCATATTATGCTGAAGTTAATGTTTAAAAGGC